>OY764963.1:102790827-103227219 GCA_963668005.1 Melieria crassipennis | reverse complement strand
GGTTTGAACTGCATGAGGAAGCGCAAATGCTCGCGGAAGGTGTCGAGTATGTCGGAAGATTTGAAACTGCATGAGGTACCGCAAATACTTTGTGAAGTTTGAGTTGAATGTGCTTCAAAGAAATGTTGCAAAGCATTGCGCGCATTGCGCGAAGCATAATTTTTTGTATTTTATATTTGTTTAGTTATTTTTAACGAATAATATGAACAAATATATGTTATTGTAAATATTAATTTATAAAAAACCTTTCCCTTCCCACATTAACATTCATTGATTTCAGCTTCCACGCGTAATCGCTCGAATTTTGATTACAGGATGATAAATGAATAAATTAATAAAATAACTAATAAATAAATATTTTAATTTTCATTTATATTGATTTAAAAATATTTAATTACAATAAGTATTGAGAAATTAATAATACATATAACTATAATAAATAATATAACTATATTTTAAGATTTTAAATCAATTTACTGCAATGTAGTAACTGCATAAACATAGCAAAAACATTCTAAGTCCAACCACAACGCCATTAGCAGCAGCAATATCTGGTCTGCCGTTGACCTTGAAGCTGAAAAAATTCTCGAGCTTCCGTAGGAAGGTACCTCATACTCGCGGAAGTTTTGCTATTATGTTCCTATTTTTACATGTTCCTATTTTTTCATGTTCCGATTTTTCGGCTTCCGCTTTTTCGCGGCTTCCTTCTCGTTGTTATCCGAAATTCTGTGCTTCTCTTCTCTTCTCTACGCGTGAGCGGGAGAGCGAGTAAGAGCAGTATACATACTCGACGGCGATCGAGTAAGTGAAGCATACGTATCCGACAACAAACTTCTCATGTGCAGTAAAAAGTTATCCGATGCAGCTCTCTAATAAATAATAAATATGCAGATAGATTTATAAATCGGGGAAAAAAGTTCCTGTATAAGATTAGAGGTAATTTTTGAAACTTGCATTAAATTGAAATCAATTATCTTGCCCAAGTCTATAAAGTGTACTGGGTAGTCCACAAACAAGTTACTTAGTTACTAGTCATAACAACCCCTTACCGGATTACGGGTCTTCTCCAGTTGGTCCAAAGATGAAAGGGCGTCCTGAAACTCGGTCTTTTCACCGCGTCGAACATTTTTTTGCCGGAGTTTCATTGTTCATTTGGGAGACATGGCCAAGTCAGCATAGCCGTCCACGTTCATGTCTTCAAACTGTTCATACAGCTCGTTGTTGACTCGTATTCGATAGTTGTCGCCAATATGAACAGGACCGATGATTATACCTGCTCCTCGAATACCCCAAGGGCCCTCAATCACGTTAGTTCTGTCTAATCAAGCTTAGAAGTTATTAAGTCATTTATCTCGCTTGAAGTCTGTAAGCTTCTAATACAAAAATTCTCTACACCAACCAAAGCTTTCGAATATTATTAGAATATTTCTTAATTATTTACAATGTGTGGCTGGTAATGACTTTTCAGTAAATCAACTCAAGTGTCTATTGAATATTTTAATGTTCTATTGGCATATTGATTGCTGTCCTTGTACATTTGAAAACCATCGTTTTCAAACTACATTGACACAGTGACCGTGAACAAAGGTCAAACGACCGGCTGAATAGTTGTTATAATAACTCACTTAAACTTAGATTAATGGGCTGAACGTAAAGAATTTTAAACAGGTTATAATACTGAAATGTGTGGTCTAAGAATTTTGTTAACGTTTTTGGCTAAGACATTGAATTCAATATGTAAAAGGGTATAGTTAAAAGCGTATTTCATTTAAGTAGCGAAATAACTAAGCAATTTATTGTTACCTAGTTTTGGAGATTGGTGGATCATTGAAAAACTATTGGGAACATATATGCCGTGCATATTCACTGTATTGCACCAGAACTCTTAAAATATGTTTTTTGCATTGGATTTTAAAGTAAGTTCAACTTTCGGATATTTGTTAAAAAAAATGCTTTTCCGTCGCGAATTATTTTAACTATGTTAAAAAGTGGTTTCCTACAGTTTAACGCCGAATCCGAATGACGTTGGCAGTTTTTTCACACTAGGAGGTTTTCCCATTCTTGTAACTCTCATCTCCTACATGTGGATAGTGATAGAAGTAGATAAGCGTTTCACCAGCCCGAGCTAGGAATCGAACCTAAGGCCTTTGGTATGAGAAACCAGCGCGCTGCCCGCTGTACTATCGAGGCCGGCAATGTTCAAAGTACACCCCAGAATTATTTTTTAAGTCAAAATGTTCAATAGTTGTGGATTTATAGGCGATTAAAAGTGAACAGGGTCCAACTGACCCTGATTGACAAGTTTGCTTTGCTAATCTTTCCAACAGTGGCTAAGCAATTGAATCACTACCAATATTTTTTTTAATAATGTAACTTTCGTTAGACCTTTTCATTAATGACTGACCAATTACCAGCTGGGAAAATAAATTTAAAATTAATTCATAGTACCCACGGAAAAAAATATGTTCTCTTCCATCTCGAACACACCTCCTTTAGGGCGTGGGCAGGGTATAATAACTATTTGTACGCTCATATCTCTAAAAAATAATTACGCGGATAAGTTCCAAACCTTCAGGTAATCTCTCACTTTTCAAGCTTTGTTGACTTGTGCACTGCTATCACATATGGTCTTCAGTGGTTTGACACACACTTGAGACCCTAATGATTTATGCAGCAACAAATATGTAGCAATAAATAACGCAGGTACTTGACATTTATTACACATTACGCATATCTTTACATTGCAATGGCTGGCGTTGATTATGTTTGTAGTAAATAGTCGCATGTAACAATCAGTACACGACGTGTAGCCATAAATTGTCGGTGGGCCGCATAACTGCTGATTAAATAAACACAGAAACAAATGTACCGTCAGTCGTCAGCACCACCCGGTATCGAATTGATAGGACTGACCCATTTCCTGCATGCAGTCATACTTGCTTAGCAGTTTTATCTCCACCTTAGTTACTGCGTAAGCATTACGTATGCGGCTTATCGCCAGCGCAGCTGTTTACTTATGGGCGGGCAAGTGCCTGACCAGGGCTTTCCATTACGCACTCTGCTTGAGAAGCTTCCATCACAACGCTCAAGAATTTCCGTGTGCGCTTTGTATCTTATCTGCGGCCCGAGTTGTACATATGAATGTGTGTAGACTGTACATACATAAATACATACATAAGTACAGTAAAGTGGAGTAATCATTCATACAGCATATTCGGCATACGAACACAAAAGTTGCGCCCTTTAGTTCTGGGTTGAAAGTGAAATCTTACATGCTTCACATGAATGAGCTTCATTTCGTCTACAATTCGCCGTAATTAACAGCAGTGAATCACTGGCCGCGCATTGACGCTGCTCGAGTTTGGTTGAATCACGCGCATGCGAGCAATTTTGCAACAGGATGTGCACACAACTTAATGACAAACCCCTTAGTCGAGAAACTAATTGGAATTTCTTTTGCCGCCCTGGCAGCCAGGTGAATCAACCTTATCTTTGCTCTGTGTTGCATTTCTCTGGCATTGCCAGTGTTCCATTGAGCACATCGAGCTGCACAGATAGCAGCTGCCGGCAGTTAACATACTCGTAGAATGCGTGACACTGCGGGCCGCTACTCCTTGCCACCTGTCTGCGCCGTGTCGTTCGTTTCGGCTGTTTCGTTTGTCTGCGCATGCGCGCGCATTAAAATATTTCGATCGCCCGGTGCGTTCTGCATCCTGGCCGCACCTTGTTGCGTGGAATTTCAAGTCACCAAAACACATTCGAGGTGTTGTTGTTGCTGTTGTTGTTGTGATGATTGTTCATTTCTTTGTTACCTTGTTGCGGTGCAGCGGCAACATTTTGCAGCTGCCGTTTTTGAAGTTTTTGTTGTTGGCTTATGCTTAAATGATACAACGCAGTCGTAGGTATTCGGCGTTTTTGTTTTTGTTGTTTTGTATTTTAGTTTTTGTGTTTTGTTGAAAATATTTGGGCTGATTTTCAATGTTATGTAGACGAGGTTTTCGGTTGTTAAGGGAGTGTTCCCGTCTAGAATGCCGATTTTAGGCTGTTTTTCCAAAAATTATTTTGGAGCTACAAGGCAACATGCAATATTCTGGTTTTTTGCTTGTTGTTCCTTATTATTTGGAGAACAGAAACTCATATTTGTGTCAAAAAATTTTATTTTCTAAGTACAAATTTTCAGTGGTCAATGTGACCTTGTCACGCTGATTTTCACTGCTGGCCGATAAGAAATTTCGGGAACCAGTAATGTGAAACAGAAATGGGTATGCAATTATTAATCTGCAATAAATTCCGCGGATGCTAAACCACAGTTTTAGTCAAATTGTTGATTAGAAACAAAATGGCGGCCATATGAAAAAAAAAATTGTCCAGTTTTGCCATCTTTTTTTACCTTTAGAGTGCTTGAAAATATATTTAACAATAATTTTTTGATGAAAACTTTGGTTTAGCATCCAACGAAAACTATCTAGAACATTTTCCCAAAATTTTAAGTCGATACCTCTCATAGTTGCTGAGAAAAGTTATCGGCCAGTACAAAAAATGTGGTTTCGAGAAAAACGCGTTTAAAGTATCATGCGCAATGTATCAGCGGAGCAAAAAGAGCTGAGATTACTTCAATTAACATGCAAAAAAGTGGGTACTGAGTTTGCGGATTGAAAAACGACTTTGGGGGGTGATAGTATATAGTATAAGGTACAATAAAACGCAAAAAAAAAAAATCAATTTTTTCAAACTTCTACCCGGGAACACTCCCTTAAGGTTTCCAAAAGTTTCTATTGTATCTAATTGTATCTATTTCATAATTGTATCTATTTCATACAGGACCAGCAGAGCCTCGCGGCTTTGTTGAATCCGTTAACTTTTTATGAAAAAACACTTGTCGAATTATTTATTTATTTAAAAGCGTGGAATAATAATACAATTTTTTTTTCACGAAAAGTAGAGAGCACTGGCTGCCAGGACCTTCGGCTCGCAGATGATGTAAAATAAGATAACTTAATCTTTAAATGTTATTTACAAGTAAAATTATGTAAACGCTAACGTGAGAATATTTAGTTGTTGTACATGTAACAATGATTGGAGATGAAGATTTATTTTATGTCTCAATCAAAGTGCTTTTACCATATTTTAAGTCAATTTACCTACATGATTTCATGTTTCCCCATACAAACTCTTAACCCGTCGTTGACCCCGTCACGTTTTGATTTTCAAAAAAGAGAAAAACACGTGTAGAATTATTTTTAATATGGAGCACTTTTACCAAATTTGAAATCAATTGATCAATTTATCATTTATTTATGTTTTCACAGTTTCTCCATACAAACTTTTAACCCTTCGTTGACCCCGTCAGATTTGGATTTTCGAAAAAATAAAAAACACGTATCAAATTATTTTACCAAGTTTGAAGGAAATAATTTTTCTCCATATAACCCTTGGTTCACACCGTTCAGTTTCGACTAAAAAAAAATTAAAAACACATGACTAATAATTTTTGATTTCAAGTGTTTTCACCAACCTAGAAGTCAATAGGCTCATTCAATCATGTTTCTTTATACAACATCTTAACCAATGTTTTGCCCTTTTAGGCCCAGAATTTCAAAAAATCGCGTCTTAGCGCATGAATCAATCAGTCAGCCAGTCAGTCAGGAGAAACAATGATATGTACATAGATTTTATGGTATGTTACGTATGTAAGAGGAACTCTTCGAACTTGAACAGTTGGATAAAGAAGGAAATCCATTATTGTTCTGTACTTTAGTCCAGAATTATCCGATACTCTGCTAATAATACCTTAAAGATTTCGTTAATTTGGCTTTGGGTGGTTTCGACCTTCAGTCAACACAATGGGCCCAAGATATCTGAGTGTATTCGTCGATGAACCTAAACTACTCCGCTTCAGAAAAGTAGTAGTAGTAGGTTTGCTTTCGGTTCTAAAAAGAAATGTCCGCGACTTACTTATTTTCTGATCATAGCCATAGGAAGCCTGGCGAAATCTCACCTATCCTAATTAGTTCCATTTTTCTGCTTCGAGAATTTTGCTTTCAGTTTTGTTCCTCCTTTGTTCCAGTTTTTTTATGCCCTTTGAGAACTATGCTTAAATTTTTGTAGAAATCACCACTGAAAATTGTAAACTTGTCGCACACCTAAGCGCGAAAATACGTTTCAGGAAGCGCGTGCCGGATTTATGGCCCATGTCGTGGCGTCTGTGTCTGCGTCACGTGTGGAGGGCGTTCAGCGGCAGCCGCATTAAATCAAACGCGTAAAACATAGCGACACAGCAATGCAGAGCGCATCAATCACAGACGCTGCAGCTAAGCTGGAGGGGTGCTGACTTGCTCTATATGTATGTATATAGAACCATATCGTAGCAACGAAAACAAATGCCAGAAATTATGCAGCCGCCTGTATGAGGTGTGCGCCTCCGGCCCGCTGTGCGACGCAGCGCATTTGGCGCCATTTGTTCTTGTTCGATGTTGGTCCGTGCGATTTTTCTTGTCTTTTTCTCACTGTCTTGTATTAATTTAAATTTTCCGCCGCCATGGAATTCAATTGGCTTGTTGCTTTCCTTTCGTTGTTGTTGTTGTTGTTGGCGCGTTGCACGCCATTCGCGATGAGGCGGCAGAAGCGACGGCGATGGCGTCAAAGTTGACGCATAAAAAATGCAAAAATACGACAAAATCACATCCGTCCAATGATTGCGCTATTGTTGTTGTTGTTGTTGTTGCTGCTGCTGCTTTGCAGTCGTTAAACATGTAGCTGGCCCGGCTGACTGCCTATGCATGAATGAATGCGAATTGTGGTGGCGGCATTTGCGCCGCCTTGGCAGCAACATATCGCGCACATAATTTGTAACACCAGCGTCAGACGCGTCGCATTCGCGGCAGCCGATGACGCCGTCGACGCAATGAAGACAACAAAGTTTTTGTTTTTCACATTGTGAAAGTTTAAAAATACATTTCGCCGCTGTTCGGCAGCGACCAGCAGCAGTATACGCCAAAGTGCGCCGCACGCGGGCGTAGCGACTGGCTGGCGGCAGACGCAAAAGGCGAAGCGGGGGCCCACACAGTTTAACAGAACTCGCAGCTGATAAATGACAGCGCTGACGGCGCCCCCTTGCCGCGTTCTGTGATTATTTTCATTATTAAAAATTATTTGTTTTTGGCTGTCGTAGCGACTGGTTGGCGCGTTTGTTTCTTGTTGTTGTTGTTGATTGTTTGTTTAGTTAGCCGACAGACGAGTTCATTGTGAGTGCACTGTAAATTTGCGCGGCACGTTAACTACTGTAAAAACAACAAGAAACTCAATTCAAGAGGCCACAACAACATTCACACTCACAGCGCGCTGTTCAAAGTGCAAAACATGTGTTGTTGTTGTTGTTGGTGAATTTGCTGCCTTTCGATGCCCGCATAGCGTTGAACTCGAAAAAAGGCCAGTGGCCTCATAAAAAACGAGGTTCGGGAGTACGCGAAGAAATCTGCAAAGCGAACAACAACAACAACTGCACTGCACACCGGCGGCTACCGGTAAGACTGCATTTTTGTGCACCCTGCGCGCAACCGAACCAACGACGCAGGCGCGCAGTTTCGGCGGTTCACAAGAAATGCCAAGGAGAACGCACGTACTTGCGCGAAATCGGCGGATTGACGAAAACTTCCCGGCGCATTGCAACCTTTGCAGTGGCAGCTGACAGCGGCTGCCAAGTTCAGTGCGCCGCAAAACGAGTTTGCGTAAACTTGTCGCGCTGCAGTCTGACCTCGATGGCTGCCGTTTGCACTTCGTCCGCAAAGGTTGCCGTCGCCTGCCTTCAATTAGCGTTTTGGCAGTAATGAGTGAACACATGAGCGACACGAAACGAGACACTGTGCGCCTTCACCTTCGGTTCGACTTTTACAAACACCGGAAATTATAGCCAACATTTCCAGCAGTCGTTGCAAATAGCAAACGATTTCGAAATTAACGAAATTGTCGCAGGAAGTGAATAATTGAAGCGTCCAGCGGATGAGACCGACAACGAGCAAATCAGCCCGCCAGCCAGCCGGCCAGTGTGCCCGTGTGCGGCGCGTAATTCGGTAAACATGCACATCCAACATTTTCGCCAAAAAATAAATCGTAATGAAGTCATAAACATAAGAAAGTCGACGTCTGTAGAACCCAACGATCGGGCTGAGCGCTCACGTCGGCAGCAGCAGCAGCGCCGTAGATGGCGAAAAAAAAACAAAATGTGGCCATCAAACAGACGGAAGCGCTGTCAGAAAATTACGCACTCAAAGTGCCCGCCAAATGGCAGGAAGCGCGTCATTTTCATTTTCTATACAAAAGCCATCAGACACACACACACACACACACACATTTTCGGTATGAACTTCAAATTGAGCCAACGCGCACACAATTTCGTACTTTCCGTGCACAAACATCGCAAGAACGTCGTCTTCGAACGCTACATGCGCGCTGCATCTTGCAGCTATTTGTGTCAAATTTTTAATGACAATTCCTCACACTCCACGCGCAAATTTCCTGTTGACATTCAAATAAAACAGCGGTGCACAACAGAGAGGAAGCAAATGTGTAGGAAGTCGTGCGGCGTTGGAGGAAATGCCTCAAATTATGATCAGTGCTGTAGTTTGACCCGCATGCGTCGATTTCCTTTCGACGCTCCGCACATCCTGTCACTGCTCGAGCCGAGTTCACGACATCGTACATGACATCGACAAACAGACGGACGGACGGAAACACTCGGCGCAACTGACGCGTGCGCAACGCGTGCTCTTCCTGTCACCGAGCCATTGAGCGCCTCCGGCGGCAGTATGAGACCGCCAGACGGCCACAATTTGAATAAATTAAAAACAGCAAAATGCTAAGTCGCCAGGCTGCAGGTCAATAACTCAAATTAATTGTATAAGAATTTCATTTTTGTTAGCAAACATTCACACCTTCCACAGAATCGGCCAAAGTGTGCGTATTCGGCTCGAAGAAGTGAAGCGAACACCCAGCCGCCTCATGAACCATGTGAGACTTTTTATTTATTTTATGCTGCTTACTCTGTTTGTTTGTCGTCTGTTTCTTGGTTGCAATTGTTTATTGTTGTTTTTGTTGTTTGACTCGTGACTCGTGTCGCCTCGCATTACACGGTTTGTTGTGCAACGTTACGAAATTGCAGCCACACGCATTTCCCGCCGCCAGATCCACCGCGAACGCCGCGGCCCACGTTGCTACATTCATAAACAATGTTATTTTTTTAGTACAAATTTCCCTTATTTAAATGCATACAAAGGAAACGGAAGAACGCCAGACGCACGAATGGGACAAATGAATTTATGTGAGGACGCCGCCAGCCAATTACGACTTCCTTCGCCATCGCACGGCCCTCCAGTCCTCATTACCGCCACCGATACCCACTAACTGGAATGTTTCCTTTGACACATTCGCATTGTCACGCCCACAGAGTGACTTCTGAGGGCGTTGGCGCCGACAGGGTGACAGACCGACAACTCTTCGGAGGGTGTTGCGTTGGCTGAGCCGCTCTGGCAAAGTCGAACTGCAAATTCGCTTTACGATTTACAACAACACCGGATGAGGCTATAAACATAAAAGTCGGCAATCACATATTTAGCTTGGAATTTCGCTCAACTTAGCCAGCAACCAGCCAGCCAGCTGGCAGTATTTGTTTTCATTTTTCATTTTTCGTTTTCTCCTTCAGCTTTTGTTTACGCGTAAATTTGCTTTGTTCCAAATAATGACTGTGCCACGTAATATTTCAGCTACTTGCCGCTCAACTGCAAAATACTTTAATTACAGTAGTCGGCTGAGTCAAATTAGCGAATGTTGATTATTTGACGAGCAGCAACTTTGTTTTCCCTGCTCTGCTTCTAATTTCTTGTGCTCACTGTTCATCAAATGTCCCAATGCGAAAGAAACATTCTCACAAATTCTTCTCCCTTTCCACCGCACTTCGTTGAGATCCATTCACACTCGAGTGGACTTTGCAGTGCTTCACTTTTGCTCTAACCCCCTTCATGCCTTGTTCCCTTGCGACAATTCTTGGCTGGGAATGTTCTGCCAGCCATTTGTTTCATGGTTTTCATAACAATTGAAGTTCTTCTCGCAACTTCCAACTTCTCCCTTCTTCCCACTCAATTTGACTGCGGCCACAGTTTTCTCATCGGAATTTCTGAAAACCAAAAACCGTGGGAGTTTTTCAATCGACTTCGTTCCGCACTGAGCGTTGCGCGGTGGTCTCGGAAGACACAGTTTTCAGTCTTCTTTATTCGTTTTGTGTTCTTACTGCAAGTGCGACATCTGCCTTAACTACTGCCCAGTTATCTTAGCTGAGTCAAGTCGATATTCCAATGTGATGAAGCACGGAAGACAAACGGAACGGCTGGTGGTCGCCACAGTAAATGCGATCAGATTTGATTTGAATTTCTTGCGCTTAAAGAGCGCACAACACAAATTATTATTCGTTCCAAACACGATTAGTTCAGATAAGTAAGCTATAAAATTTTTAATATGGGTAAATAAAATCTGAGCTTCTCCATAAACAAATTCGATTGGGTTATTCGCGGCCGCAAAATTCCACCAACGCCGAGTGTGACTTGTCGTTGTTTATGGCATCCGCTCGCCCGTCTGTCCCCTTCAGGTGATTCACACCTGTGGACACCCACCAGTGTGTGTGACTCGTTGTTCCTAAATCAGACAGTCTTGTAACACATTTCGGCCGGCACCAGTTCGATTTACGATCGCAGCATTTCACCGGAGTCCAATCAGAGTTTTTATGTTTTTATCGCCTTTTAAGCCGGACATGTAAACAATTCGAGGCAGATAGCGCGGCACAAGCCCAATCAAATCCATTAATTCTCCCTTTTTCACCTCCACTTAATCGCTCAGATCACAACAATGATTTCATTCAGAAGGTTCACCGACGACCTCCGCTCATCGTCTTAAATTAGTTGGAAAATGTCTTCGAACAAGTGGTGGTCGATTGAAGTGAAGTGGAGAGCAACGCATTGTAGCTCGAGGGTTTCTTGTTTGTTGTAGGTTCCCATTCCAACTTCCTTTTAATCCCGCAACGCCGCTTCGATGTTCTTTTCATGTTAATGAATCTTGTAAAATTTTTTCATTGCGCAAACTAAACAAACATTGAAAATCTCAAGCTGGGCTGATGCTGGGCATTGGGATTGGATTGGAACTGGGCTGTGTGTGGCTTTCAGTGTTTATCGGAGCAGTCAATGGAGGACGTTCACTCTTGCGTTGCTAGGGTTTTCCTGGCTCTGACTTCAGCCACTTGGCTGCAGTTTGTTTATTGGCTTTTGTTGATGTTTCGCTGTGGCAATGTCTCCTTATAGTTTCGTGGGAAATTTCACACTCATCCAGCGAATGCGCTTTAATGGACGCCTTCCTCTGAGCGAGTGATTCAATTAATTCTGCCAGCAGACACATTTTCATATTGAAATGCCGCCTATTTGCGCCGCAGCGTGGAAGTGTGACATCAGAACGCCGCATGGCACTTGAAATTGATTTAATTTCGAAGCAAGTAAACAGAATCAGAATCTGAATAGAAATTGGAATCACAATGAGAATCCACTTGAGATGCGTGGCAGCAGTTTCGGTTAAGTCATTTCCTTCCTTACACGATCTACTTGTGATGCAACATTTTGTCAACAACAACAAAAACTAACATAAACAAGAAGGAACATGTGTACGAAGAGGAAAGTTCAATTTTCCAATTCATGTAAACGGCGATTTCAATTAAATGCTGTGGAGAGCCAAAGACCAACTCCGGCGGAAGCACTTTAGTGTCGAAAATCCGGAAGAGGTGGATAAGCCACTAACACCGACACCGCTGGAGTGCGGTGGTGCGGTTTTATATGGCTTAGCGCTGTCTACCCTGAATGGTGTCTCTGGCTCAAAACCATATAGAATGGAATAACGCCGCCAACAGTGCTCACACACCAAAATTCCATTCGTCATGTCCAGCCACTGTCGCTGCTCTCAGCTGTTGCGCGCTCTCATGGGCCGCGCTTTCTGATCGTTTCTGGCACCTTGTTTTGATCGCACACTTCCGCCGACGACTGCAGTAGGTGCGGAGTGTGTGCGGGCATTGTGATTGCGCGTCGACAGCGGCAGCGGCTACCGCCAGCACCACCGGATATTCGTCTGTTGCTCTTTCGCCTCCGCTTTACATACGCATTTGCGCGCTCACAATCGCAGCGGATATTCGCCACTTCCACACGCCGACCGACCGACCGACCAGTCATTCTCTTTAATTCTTTTGTTTTGTTCGGCACTTTCGTTGCGGCTGGCGATAGTCGGATGACGAGCGATTCGATCATTTAGTCAAATGCCGCAGCGACGGCCATAATTATTTCCGATCGCGGCCGATCGTTGTTGGCACTGGCGCATTTCTGATTAGAACTTGTTCGCGGCGCGGCGGCTTGTGACGGATTTGTGTGTTTGTGGAGCACCGGCCGCTGGCCGCTGGCGTGTTGCGGCTCTGCCAATTGATGTAATCGATTCCGGTTTAAATTTGAATTGTGTCAATTGTTTGTAATTGGCCAATGCGCTTCCTGTCATGCGCCGAGCTGGCTGCGTGCGTGTGTGAAAGTGTGTTATTGGTCGATGGAAAATATATAATTACACGTATAATCGACTTTATTCTTTATTGTGTTGTCAAATAAATAACAAACAAGTTCTGAACTGTCAAGGTCAGCAATAATTGCTTTTGGCTTTTGTTCCACAACCACAGCAGTGGTTTTTCAGACTTTTATAGATACCGATTCTTAAACATATATCAGCTAGCGATTTCGTTCAAAGGTTTAAAAATTATTTACATACATTTTAAACAAATACAATGTTTTCCATATAATTCAACCACACTGTTTTTATTTCATTGCAGTCTGCCAATCGCAGTCGTGTTCACCGATCGCAGCGGCATCACGCTTCACGCCATGCAAGTGGAATCGAACTACCCCAAGTATGCGGCGCGCGTGCCGCCACTGGATCTCTCGCAAGTCAGCACCAACTGTCGCACCGAGACCGATCTGCAGCATTTGTGGACGCCGAAAATGAGTGGCGGCAACACGCCGCAGACGCTGAAACGCAACTCCGCACTGTCGCAACGTTACCTGCCTACTGCACAAGCCACCATTGGCGGCACCGGCAGCCAAACGGTGCACACCTCCCCGCACACAACGCTGCAGCAGCTGGGCTCCGACGGGCTGCCGCTGGATCCGCGCGATTGGACGCGCGCCGACGTCTGGAAGTGGCTCATCAACATGGCCGTCTCCGAGGGCCTGGAAGTGACGCCCGAACTGCCGCAGAAGTTCCCCATGAACGGCAAGGCGCTCTGCCTGATGAGTCTGGACATGTATCTGTGCCGGGTGCCGGTCGGCGGCAAAATGCTCTATCGTGATTTTCGCGTGCGCCTGGCGCGCGCCATGGCGCTGCTATCCTAATTTAGTGAATTGCTCGTAGTTTTAAATATTTTAATTTCTTGTATATACCAAGTGGAGAAGTGCTCGAGTGCAGCCCAAGTCCAGACCCGAGGCGTTGTGAGCGTGAGCGTTGTTTTGCTTGAAATCTTCAATATTCGTACCTCCAAAGTGAGAAAGAGCTAAAGCAAACGAAGATTGCATTTGGCATTTGTGAGTTCAAGTGCGATTTTCACTGTCCTATTAGACGCATAAGATTTTATCATATACACACACACACACACAACAATATTACTATAATAAAAATTATTTTATTTTTTGTTTTGTACTTTGTTATGATGCCTTTGAGAATATCGTAGTTGTATAGGATTTTGCATTAAGAAGGAAATAATTACAAAATATAAATAAAAATTACGAATTCTGTTCCTCTAAAAATGAAACGAAACGTGTTAATTTTTGCATTGGTTTCTGGTTGGCGGTCAGAATGTTAAATCTAAGCGAAAAAAGGTTATAAGCAAATCTATTTAACCCCTTAACTGTTTAATTATGTTTTGGCAAAAATCAGGACCCTCGACAAAAAGAGAGTAAAATGTTTCTGCCTGTAAAGTTAAACATTTAAAACAAAAATTAAACGCCATATCATTTTACAAAGTATAACATAGCAAGGCGTATCAGGTGGGCATGGTCAATGTAATATGTTTATCCCTATGAAATACAGAATTATTTGATATCAATTTTGATTTGCAGGCATGTACTGTCACTTGTTTTCCTTGTGGAGTGGGTGTGGCCAATCTATATAGCCTATATTTACAACAGTGATACGCTGAATCGTTTGATACCCATATCGCCTTACATATGTGTGTCATCGTTGAATTTTATTACCATAGTATTCGTTAGAGGTGGGCGGGGCCAATCCCATTTAGCCCATGTACTACTCCCACACAAAATAAATCGTTTGTTACTAATTTCATATAAATCAGTTTAGTGGTTTTTGGCTGAATGTGGCTTAAAAAAAGAGGGTCACATTGGTTTCTATATAATAGAAGTTGACAGACTACTGAATATTCTATCTAAAATGTTAATTTTTTAGGCCTTTCCTTAGGAAAAAAGATTACAGTTGATTCGTTGAATAATAATACGACTGTAAGTTTTTTATCTTTATGGCGAGTATACTCGACATAAACAGTTAAGGGGTTAACATATTAGACAGTTTTGAACAGCTTTGGAGCTTACAGTCTATGTTATCATTCATCACTGGGTGATCAAACGTATTAAGTACATATTAGGTGCGCAACTAAGTTCTCGCTGTTTGTTTTTTTTTAATGAAAATTCAACTTTATTTGAAAAACTGGTTACAATGAATCATTCAAAGCATTGCGAATCGCTAACTACAACTTTTTTCCATCTTTCTGGCAGAGCTCGAACTCTTTGCCGGTAGAAGTGCTCGTCTTTTGAGGCTATCCACGAATCAAGCCATTTTGTGATGTCTTCGTATGAGCAGAACTGTTGATCAGCCAGACCATGTGCCATCGAACGGAACAAGTAACAATCAGACGACGAATATGGCTGGCGCTTTTTCTTTAGGTTGCTCTAATGAATCCATTTTTCATTACCCCTCACGATGCGATAACGCTTTTTTGCCCGCTCAACGTCTCTTGGCTTCAAATCATAAGGAACCCTAGTTCCTTGCTTTTGAATCATTCCCAACGCATCCAATCGCTTGGAAGTGGTTTGACGGGTAACTCCTTAATCTGAAGAAAGCACAAATCCTCATCGATCAAAGCCTCCAATTCAGCGTCTTCGAAGAATTTTGGCTTTCTTTCTTCGTCTTTCAAGCGACGAAACCAATCACGGCATGTTGTTTCGTTCAGAGCAGCATCTCCGTGAACTTTTTGGAGCTCTCGATGAGCTTCCGCTGCCAATTTTTTCGAATGAAAGAAGAAAATAAACACTTTCCGCAAATGACGATTATTTGGCACAAAATCAAACATTTCCGCATAACCAAAAGTATATAACGCAGAAATAAAGTCACTAATATGTCAAAGCGGTTTGTTTACGATATGTTTAAGTTTGGTTCATGACACTTTGGATATGTTAAAATCGATCAGCTGTTACTGCTGGAGTAATCTATTGATAAACAGCAAGAATAAACTAATAAAACTTGCCGAAAATTCTATACTATGCGTCTTAAGCTAGTTGTGGTTCTGAAACGCTCCTCAGTCAGAGACCAAATTGTTAGGACACAACTATGGAATAAAATCAGCATAATGAACTGAAGAATGCAACCACAACAACCACTACCACGACAACGCTACTTCAAAGGCAGGCAAGCACACGATTTGCATAAAATGTCTGCCTTCAATTACATTGTGGGTACTCGTAAGTGCATTCTTGGCGTTTTCTATTGCAGGAAATGCGAATGCACACGACTAGAACCGCTTGCGAATTATTTATCTACCCTGGATAGTCGCCGCGGTAGGCAGCCAACGTGCCGCTGCGCAATAGATTACCCCAACCCGGTGCTTTGTTTGAGTGTTTTCTCGAGGCTCTTCAGCATTTCTCCATAGTGTTTGAAATTTTCATTTCCATTTCCACTCTGCATTTAAAATGCATTTTGCAATGGGCGCGCAGCACGTTCTGCCAGCTGCACGCAGTCGGCGCCGCGCTGCTGGCAGTTACCTTTTTGATTGATGCCCAATGCGCATTGGACAGGCCGTCCGACAGATACACAGACCGACTGACAACCCAACAGCGTTGCGTTTGCGTGCGCTCCGAGGTGCCCTTTGAGACGCGTTGCGCTGCGTTGAAAATAAATTTTGAAAAATCCGACATTCACGTTCGGCTACACAGTCGAGTGCCAAGCACACGCAAAGGTGTGAAATCATTTACGTTCATAAATAAAAACATTTTCAAAGTTTATTGCACCTTTCTAGGTAAATCCACATAAGGCGCTGGTGTTGTTTCATTCGGTGTTTCGTGCGCTTTTATGAAGTGTTAATTATGCAGCCAACGTGTTAAAATCGAGCATTACTAAACTGTGCAACACGGCAACGTCAGCAACGGCTCAACTAAATGTTGAAGATACATAAATAAAAACTCTCACTGTAAATCCGTAAATCATGAAATTTCTCTCGTTTGTTTTGGCTATAAATTGGCTTCAAATTTGTATTTAAATGTTTAATTTATTTACAAACACAACGAAAACTGCTACTTGTATGTTGTATGGGTAGAAAGAAGAAGAAGAAATGCTGCCGCAGTGGTAGTTATTCATCATGAGAGAGTGGTAAATTGTCTTTATTGGGTGAAGTCTACCGAAATCAGTGGCCACCAGTGCCCAATTAAACATAGAACAGATAATTGATGGGATCTCTTGTTTCATATAATTTTTCGTATGTAAAAAGTTTGGTATAGCGCAAAAGTGGGTGGCGCAAAAGTCATCAATCAGTCGGCAGATGTTATAACTTTTGCAAATGGCGGCAAAAGTAAATTCTGCTTTGACATAAATTCATTCATACATTGATTCATTCATACGTTCAATGATTCATACATTCATTCATAAACACATTAGAGCCAAAGAACACTGTTTTTTGCTATCTAGGGGACAGAATGCTAGATTACTTGGGCATGACTACTGGTTGGTTTCAGCCAACACCGAACACAGAATGACAGGGGCTTCCCCACACTCTATTCAGGCATTGCAATGGGCCTTTTGAGGCCTCCGAGTGTACTTGCTGAAAAACCAGCAAGCTGCCTATCTTACCTAGCCTAACCTAACAAGCTGAAAAACCCAAAGCCAGCCCATTGCTGATCGAAAACATTTCATCCTTCGCTGCTATCGAAAGGTTTTCTAATTACATGTGTTAGGCGTTTAATGGCTCGAACACATTCCAGACGGAGGCGACACGGCCACACAACTTCAAGATGACGTCAACTTCGACCGTCGCTGTGTAGTCAACTACGTGACTATAATGAAAGTAGCAGCAACGTCATCACAATCATATTTTTGAGCTCCTAAACACACATTTTAAATTGTGTCCGTTGTCGTTTTACTCGCTTACTTTCGTCTATGTCCATTTGACTTTTGCACAATCAATTTAAAACAAATGACTATGTGTAATATTTTTTAAAGCTATTAAATTTTAACTGAAATACTAACAAATTTGTTATTGTTGTTTAAAGCACACAGAAAAAGTAAGAAAACTGTCATAAAGATATCCGTTTTGAAGCAGTGATGTATATTTTGTCGCCTAAGAAATATATAGAGAATAGAGAGAGAGAGAGAGAGAGAGAGAGAGAGAGAGAGAGAGAGAGAGAGAGAGAGAGAATAGAGAATAATTCTATGTTTGGCGATAGCGAAAACTGTGTTTGGTGTTCGTGTAGTCGTGCTGTTGTCAAAATAATTGTTTTCATACGAACGTTCTGATTCTATTTTTTGACAGATGCAGTCGTGTCGCTGCAGCCGTCTATGTGTTTGGGACGTAACTCTTTCTTTCTCTAACATTTTTTCTGGTCTTCAGATTAATTTGAAGTCGTAAGAGTATTTTGAAATGAAAAAACTGAATGTTTAAACAGAGAAGTATGCACGTTTTTTAAGTCTATCTCTCCACATAGTAAAGAAAAAAAGAAAAATAAAAACGACACAAATTATAATATACAATAATATTATTAAAAAATGTCCAAATATTTATCAAGTTCGTTAATTTCATAGGCAGTCTTTCTCGAATTATTCACACCTTGCGTTATGGCTAACTTAATTTGTCCTTAAACTTGCTCCCTCCATTTGCGTTTAAATTAGCAGCAATCAGCTGACAACGGCCCACACCTTCACTTTGATACGAACTGAAACGTTCGCAGTGTGCAAAACGATTTCCAAAAAATTATACATAAACAATAATTATGAGCAGCTCTTTGTTCAGCAACTAATTTGCCAGTTTTTGTTTGTGCATTTGTGTAGTTGTGTGAAGCCATCAAATACCATACAATTGACTCATTCAAACATTCAACGAGCCATCCGCCCGTGCATCCGCCGGCGTAAGCGTTAAAATCAACAACAACAACAACAGCAAAACAAATGCGGCACAACTGTCACTTCCTTTTTTGTTTTGAAACTTTGCAGTTTTAGTGCATTTCGCTGTTGATATTGAAAACATTTCGTCTGCCTTGTACATATGTATGCATGCATGTACATACGTATGGATGTACATATTTTCGTTGAGTGTGCATCCGGGATGTTGATTGTTCGGAAAGTGACTAAATGCGTTCACAACGGCTGCGCACTTTTCTGAGTACACACCGTACGCTGCCGTAACAGTGGCAGCGGCAGCGTCAGCGTCAGCGTCTGCGTCAGCATTAGTGGCGTCATTGGAGTCGCCGGCCGCTGTCAACGGCGCGGTTCGCGTTGGTGTGCGCGTACCTTTAAAGAACAGCAGCGTGACTGAATAATATAAAACACATGTCAGCTTATGCACTAAACAACTTAGACGGACGGACAGACGGACGTATTGCACAGGGCGGACGTATAAGTGTTCGGTCTTGGGTTGTTTTGCTTCTACTTGTTGTCTACATTACTGTTTTAATATTTGATGTTTTTGTTGTTCTTCTACCGTCGAACTTGCCGCCCAGCCGAACAGACGCGCCTCTTTGTGTACCCAAGTTAGTGTTACACTTTGTTTGGTGTCAACTTGTGAAATGTTTGTGTTTTAATGAGTGGCACTTGTCAAGTCACTGCTGCTCTTATTACTTTCTTAATTAGTAGCGTGCGGAAGTAGTCAATACGTTTTTGTTGTTGTTTTTTTTGTTTTGCTGTTCTTTTGATTTTTTGTTTTTCATGCCTTTTGTTTTTTTGCGAGAAAAATATTGTATTTTTTTGTCCAGCCAAGTTCTGTTTACTCAATTTTGTTGTTGTTTTTCTACATACAGTTTACAATCTGAGTAATGGCACTTTCTTTGTTTCCAAATGTCTCCGATTTCTTCATACTTTACAACAACTATTGCACAATATGCCACGCCTTACATCACAAACTGCTCGCAGGCCCTAACCAGCTTTGATGTTAGTTGCTTTGGAGTCTAAACGAATGACTTTGAATGCTTGAGTGTTGCCTTCAAGTAGCCGTATTACTAAACATTCGGTGAACCTGGTATTGCCTTCACATTCGAAGTGCATTCACTTCGCATTCGTTCGTTGGATTTTCGAAACGTGAGTATTCGCATTGCAACGCTCGGCCCAACCCAGCGTTCGCACCTCGGGAACCGCCCTTGCACATGCGGGCACCTCAGAGCAACCTCGCACTTAGACTTCAAACTGTTTGTTGTGTTGTCAAATTTTTTCGCTTTCAAAGCCTTATATTTTATACATAAAAAAATTTATTTGTATGTTCCTTCATATTCCCTATTACTCTTCTACTAGCTATAACCACAATGTCCATTAAGCCCAGGTAAGTGCACTGTTCGCGCACCTTCGTATTGCACCCCAGATGCGCTCATTTCCCACACACACGTCTCTTCCGAAGAAAGCCCACTGGCAGCTTTGTCAACGACCCGTCTGCCATCAACCTGATACAGCTGAGTCCGCGCGCCGACATGTACCACATGGAGCGCAGCCCCTACACCATGGCCAGTCACAGTTCAAAGACAAATTTCATTGGCGATTCGTGAGTTGTCGGCATTTTGCATTACACCTTCAACTGCGTCTTCGATTGCGTGCGATCTGTCGTTGCAGCGTATTGCCCGAAGGTCCGCGCGCCGTTGCCGTTAGCGAGACTGGCGAGAAGCACTCCATACATTTGGAGGATGAATGCCTGGTGGCCAGTACGAATCCCTTCTCAGCAGTTCCATCACAATGTTCGCAGCCCCTGGCGGCGCCGCTGCAGACATTGTCGTCGACGAAACTTCACAATATTAGCGGCGATCATCCGCGCCTCATCAGCACCAAGCGTTCAAAAGTGAGTACACCGTTTCGAGATGGGCATTCCGGCAATTGTGTGCCTTAAAAAAATGTGCTTCTGTCCAGGGTTCCCGTCGCCATGGCAACCAAAAACCGCGGCCCATCTTCACGCCGCGCACCCTCGAGAAAATCACGCCGCGTTACTTTGCCGAGGAAGCGAAACAGAAAACGCCCCACTTTAACGTGCAGACACAGACGGACGCGAACAGCACCAGCTCAGCGGTGCCGCTAGCGCCCCGCTTCTACCACCCGCCACCCATAGTGCCGCCGCTGCAGATGCCGCGGCGGTACATAGCGCGCGAATCGGCCGGCGACATGCTGGACAGCGCGCGCCGGCAGCCGCTGCGAATTCTGCCGCGCGAGAAGCGGTCCCTCAAGAGCTTTGCAGGTATCCAACTCGTTGAAGTTGATGATCGAGAGTGCGCCTCACTACCGAATAACACTTTTTCTGGCACAGAACTGCGCGGCATTGCTTCGGCGCTGACGCTGATCACCGTCGTCTCGTGGCTGTTCTCCATCTTCTTCGAACTGGAGGGCATTGTGGAAATGTTCACCGGGCTGTTGCACGCATTGCAAGGCTGGTACAGCAAGAAGGAGCAGCCAATGACTAAGGTGGAGATGTTGGTGCAATACGTGCGGAGTTTGTGGCCGTAGGCTACATAGACGACCGGACATTTAACGCCAACAACAACAGCCAATTATTTCGATTTTTTGAAATTGATGTCTAAAACGTTATTAAAATTGGTGAAAACGCTACAAACAAACCAATAGAACGCGCGAGTTTTTGATGTAGACGCAAGCAGCGAGCATCATTGACAAAAACTGAACGAAATGTTCGGTACAAATTTTACACAAGAAATTATGGAAGATAGACATTTAGATTAGGTTCGAATTTCATCTCTAAAGGTTTTCATGTAAGCAGGATACGGCAGGCTGTGCGGCTGAAATGTGAATTAGAACTCCAAGTAATTAGTCAGCTTTTCTTGAAATTAGTGGGGAAATTGAGTAATTAGTGCTATTTGACCCACTGAATCAATTAAAGAATCTTGCATACAGTCATTACTGGCAGCATTCCACACACACAATTCATGTGCCGCTCTTAGTTGACCCATTCAGATTCTAATTGAGTGGAAACGTTGATTGCCCACAATCGGAAATAATTATGAGTGTATCGGCAGCATTTGACTAAACGATTGCACCACTCAGTAGCTGCCACAGTTGCAAAGAATGAGGCGAACACAACAAAGAATCGAGAAAAGAATGGCTAGTTAGGTCTGGGGAAGCGGCGACCAGAATGCTGTGTGCATATGAAAAGGAGAAATTACCACAGGCAAAAGAGGAATATCCGGTCGGTGGTGGCCACCGCCAACCTAAACGTCTCTCTTGTCAGCCCAATGCCCGCATAATTCACGCCGACTGCAATCGTGGACGGAAGTAGGCGATCAAAACAAGGTACCACAAACAAAGACGCAGAACAGTCGAAAGCGAGAGAGGAATAGAGCAGCACTGCATATGGGAAATAAAATTTAATGTTTCAGCGTGATTACGAGTGTTGTAAGCTATTCAAAATGGGTTTTGCACCACAGGAAATATTTGGAGTATCCAACACTAAACCACACAAAACCGCACCGCAACAACTTGTCAACACTCCATTTGAGCAGCGTTTCGCTCCACTCCAGCGGTGTCGGTGTTCGTGGCTTATCCACCTCTTCCGGATTTTCGACACTAAAGTGCTTCCGCCGGAGTTGGTCTTTGGCTCTCCACAGCATTTAATTGAAATCGCCGTTTACATGAATTGGAAAATTGAACTTTCCTCTTCGTACACATGTTCCTTCTTGTGTGTGTTAGTTTTTGTTGTTGTTGACAAAATGTTGCATCACAAGTAGATCGTGTAAGGAAGGAAATGACTTAACCGAAACTGCTGCCACGCATCTCAAGTGGATTCTCATTGTGATTCCAATTTCTATTCAGATTCTGATTCTGTTTACTTGCTTCGAAATGAAATCAATTTCAAGTGCCATGCGGCGTTCTGATGTCACACTTCCACGCTGCGGCGCAAATAGGCGGCATTTCAACATGAAAATGTGTCTGCTGGCAGAATTAATTGAATCACTCGCTCAGAGGAAGGCGTCCATTAAAGCGCATTTGCTGGATGAGTGTGAAATTTCCCACGAAACTATAAGGAGACATTGCCACAGCGAAACATCAACAAAAGCCAATAAACAAACTGCAGCCAAGTGGCTGAAGTCAGAGCCAGGAAAACCCTACCAACGCAAGAGTGAACGTTCTCCATTGACTGCTCCGATAAACACTGAAAGCCACACACAGCCCAGTTCCATTCCAATCCCAATGCCCAGCATCAGCGCAGCTTGAGATTTTCAATGTTTGTTTACTTTGCGCAATGAAAAAGTTTTACAAGATTCATTAACATGAAAAGAACATCGAAGCAGCGTTGCGGGATTAAAAGGAAGTTGGAACGGGAACCTACAACAAACAAGAAACCCTCGAGCTACAATGCGTTGCTCTCCACTTCACTCCAATTCAATTGACTCAGCTCCTCTCCACTTCCCCACTTGTTCGAACACATTTTCCAACTAATTTAAGACGATGAGCGGAGGTCGTCGGTGAACCTTCTGAATGAAATCATTGTTGTGATCTGAGCGATTAAGTGGAGGTGAAAAAGGGAAAATTAATGGATTTGATTGGGCTTGTGCCGCGCTATCTGCCTCGAATTGTTTACATGTCCGGCTTAAAAGGCGATAAAAACATAAAAACTCTGATTGGACTCCGGTGAAATGCTGCGATCGTAAATCCAACTTGTGCCGGCCGAAATGTGTTACAAGACTGTCTGATTTAGGAACAACGAGTCACACACATTGGTGGGTGCCCACAGGTGTGAATCACCTGATGGAGACAGACGGGCGAGCGGATGCCATAAACAACGACACGTCACACTCGGCGTTGGTGGAATTTTGCGGCCGCGAATAACCCAATCGAATTTGTTTATGGAGAAGCTCAGATTTTATTACACATATTAAAAATTGTATAGCTTACTTATCTGAACTAATCGTGTTTGGAACAAATAATAACACTGCACAACAAAATCAAATTTTTTTCAAAATAACAAGGTTCTGACATCGGATTCTGATAGAGGGGACAAAAAAAAAATATACGTGTATCGGCGTTTTGAAAGTTTACGTCTGCATTTTTTTTAGGGGGGGTCAAAGTTTTCCCCTTTTTGCATATTCTTATGGTGAGTCGGCAACGAAAACCATGTAACCATACATTTTAGGTATATGATGGGTTCAGCAATTTGATGTAAAATACTACGAAGAATATTTTTGTGGAGCATTTTAACCCTGTAGCTACTATTTTTATGGGTCAATTTGACCCTTTTTTTCTAAAATGCCAAAAATGTCTTGTAAAACAGGACTTTTTAAGGAAAAAATGTACCACGAAAATATTCGCCATAAAATTCTACTATAGGTCTCTGAATACATCAAATCTCAGAAATTAACTTCAACGCCAGAATCAAGCCAAAACTGAAAATGTGCTTAAGTGTTTATTTCGTACTTATTCAAAATTTCATTTTTGAGGATTAGTGTGTATGGGAAAAATGTTGAAAGCAAATATATCTTTTAGGTCTTTTCAAATTTGGCTTAATTCTGGCGTTTAAATTAATTTCTGAGCTTTGATGTATTCAGAAACCTATAGTAGAATTTTATGGCGAACATTTTCGTGGTATATTTTGTCCTTAAAAAGTCCTGTTTTACAGGATATTTTTGGCATTTAAAAAAAAAAAGGGTCAAATTGACCCATACAAATAGGAGCTACAGTGTTAAACTGCTCCACAAAAATGTTCTTCGTATTATTTTACATTAAATTCCTGAACACATCATATACCTAAAATGTAAGGTTACATGGTTTTCGTATGCCGATTCACCATAAGAATGTGCAAAAGGGGGAAAACTTTGTCCCCCCCTAAAAAAAAATTCAGACGTAAACTTTCAAAACGCCGATACACGTATATTTTTTTTTGGTCCCCTCTACCAGAATCCGTTGTCAGAACCTTGTTATTTTTTTTTGTGTTGTGCAGTGTAATTTGTGTTGTGCGGTCTTTAAGCGCAAGAAATTCAAATCAAATCTGATCGCATCTACTGTGGCGACCACCAGCCGTTCCGTTTGTCTTCCGTGCTTCATCACATTGGAATATCGACTTGACTCAGCTAAGATAACTGGGCAGTAGTAAAGGCAGATGTCGCACTTGCAGTAAGAACACAAAACGAATAAAGAAGACTGAAAACTGTGTCTTCCGAGACCACCGCGCAGCGCAGCGTTGACTTGGAAATGCTCAGTGCGGAACGAAGTCGATTGAAAAACTCCCACGGTTTTCGGCTTTCAGAAATTCCGATGAGAAAACTGTGGCCGCAGTCAAATTGAGTGGGAAGAAGGGCGAAGTTGCGAGTTGCGAGAAGAACTTCAATTGTTATGAAAACCATGAAACAAATGGCTGGCAGAACATTCCCAGCAGAGAATTGTCGCAAGGGGACAAGGCATGAAGGGGGTTAGAGCAAAAGTGAAGCACTGCAAAGTCCAGTCGAGTGTGAATGGATCTCAACAAAGTGCTTTGGAAAGGGAGGAGAATTTGTGAAAATGTTTCTTTCGCATTGGGACATTTGATGAATAGTGAACACAAGAAATTAGAAGCAGAGCAGGAAAAACAAAGTTCCTGCTCTTCAAATAATCAACATTCGCTAATTTGACTCAGCCGACTACTGTAATTAAAGTATTTTGCAGTTGAGCGGCAAGTAGCTGAAATATTACGTGGCACAGTCATTATTCGGAACAAAGCAAATTTACGCGTAAACAAAAGTTGAAGGAGAAAACGAAAAATGAAAAATGAAAACAAATACTGCCAGCTGGCTGGCTGGTTGCTGGCTAAGTTGAGCGAAATTCCAAGCTAAATATGTGATTGCCGACTTTTATGTTTATAGCCTCATCCGGTGTTGTTGTAAATCGTAAAGCGAATTTGCAGTTCGACTTTGACTTTGACAGCGCGGCTCAGCCAACGCAACACCCTCCGAAGAGTTGTCGCCCGGTCGGCGCCAACGCTCTCAGAAGTCACTATGTGGGCGTGACAATGCGAATGTGTCAATGGAAACATTCCAGTTAGTGGGTATCGGTGGCGGTAATGAGGACTGGAGGGCCGTGCGATGGCGAAGGAAGTCGTAATTGGCTGGCGGCGTCCTCACATAAATTCATTTGTCCCATTCGTGCGTCTGGCGTTCTTCCGTTTCCTTTGTATGCATTTAAATAAGGGAAATTTGTACTAAAAAAAATAAAATTGTTTATGAATGTAGCAACGTGGGCTGCGGCGTTCGCGGTGGAGCTGGCGGCTGGAAATGCGTGTGGCTGCAATTTCGTAACGTTGCACAACAAACCGTGTAATGCGAGGCGACACGAGTCACGAGTCAAACAACAAAAACAACAATAAACAATTGCAACCAAGAAACAGACGACAAACAAACAGAGTAAGCAGCATAAAATAAATAAAAAGTCTCACATGGTTCATGAGGCGGCTGGGTGTTCGCTTCACTTCTTCGAACCGAATACGCACACTTTGGCCGATTCTGTGGTAAGTGTGAATGTTTGCTAACAAAAATGAAATTCTTATACAATTAATTTGAGTTATTAACCTGCAGCCTGACGACTAAGCATTTTGCTGTTTTTAATTTATTCAAATTGGCCGTCTGGCGGTCTCATACTGCCGCCGGAGGCACTCAATGGCTCGGTGACAGGAAGAGCACGCGTTGCGCACGCGTCAGCTGCGCTCGACTGTTTCCGTCCGTCCGTGTGTTTGTCGATGTCATGTAGATTTATCTATACATGTAACCTCGGCTCGAGCAGTGACAGGATGTGCGGAGCGTCGAAAGGAAATCGACGCATGCGGGTCAAACTGCAGCACTGATCATAATTTGAGGTATTTCCTCCAACGCTGCACGACTTCCTACACATTTGCTTCCTCTCTGTTGTGCGCCGCTGTTTTATTTGAATGTCAACAGGAAATTTGCGCGTGGAGTGTGAGGAAATGTCATTAAAATTTGGATTCTTCTTTGAATGTTGAGTTTACCTAAATATTTCATGTAAAAGCCGGGCTGACGTGTAATTTGTCTGCAACACAAATTAAAACCGCTCTACTCCAGTTGTGAGGCCTTCATTTGCTGCTCAAAACGCTCACTGGTAGCTAATTTGTTTATCGATTTTAGTAACGAAATCCAGTGTCGGCGAGTTGTCTTCAAAGTCAACTGCTTTTGTGTCAGCCTTGACTTTCGTTGAAGTGCAGAAAAGGCGTAAAAGAGAAAAAAACAAAACAATTAAATGAAGGAAAAGACAACAACAATAACAACAGAAAAAGCCAACAAAAGTAAACGCAAAAGTCGAACTAAATGCGCTGAAACCTGTTTCATGGCATTTCGCATGCGCCAAGGTGCCGCAGCCTACGCGTTGCTAGTTGTGCGCGTCGAAAAGCAAAGCGGCAATTTTCTCGCAACCTTTGCGAAAAACAACTAGAAATGCAACAAAACGAAAACTAAAGGAAAATGCGCGAAAATCAGCTGAAGTGACTCAGCTAACAACAACTCCAACAACCGCCGCTGGAAAATGCGCGCATGCGCAACTATGCGCACAATGCAGCAGTTCCAGTACAGCAACAACGCTGTCGGTGGCATTACCACAGTTGGGACGACGCTTGACTATTTTAGCTGCAGGCGTAAAAAGCGCAAAAAGTGCTTAATATCGAGAAAAACGCGCAGATATGATAGCCGCACGGAATAAAAGGAACAAACAAATAAAGCAAAGCCACTGAACGAGTTTTTCAGGTTCAGCACACTGCAACGCGGCGCATACTCGGCCGCATTGCAATTTCTGGCGCATATTTCTTTTTATAATTTTTTTTTGAATAATTTTGCTGCGCCGTGCATGCAAAAGCCAGCTGAAGTCTGCGTGCGCGTGCTGCACAATTGTGGCCATGTCCACAGCGGCAGACACGCCAGACGCCAGTGGAATTTTAATTGCGCAAAAAGTGCCAATTGCACGCAGTGCTTAGCCACTAAAACGGCGTGTGCGATGTTGAAATGAAAATATTTTGCACATTTGGACAGTGATAAGCTGGCCAGAATGTATGCTGCAATGGCATTAAAATGCCTTAATGCAGCGCTTGTAAAGTTGGCGTTGATGTTGCAAGATTACGGCCATTAAGGCGCATGTGCTGCCTGTCGTTGTGGTAAATATGGTTAGCAATAACCAACAAATAACCGCCCGCCCTAATGTTGTTTGCATTTACAATGAAAAAAAAGGCCGCGGTCACGCGAACAGCGAATGGAAAAAGGCATAAGAAAACGAAACAAGATCGCAATGAACTAACAACAGCCACAATATATGCGATATGCTTACATACAAGTATATACATACATATATTTACATTGGTAACAAACCATAACCACAACAATTGCACTCGTGGCCGCGACTCCGATTCTGACTAACAATGTAACTTTGTCTTTGGCGCAGCGCTGAAAGTGATCAGCGCAAATCTCAGCGCAGTCGCGGCTGGCAAACTGGCGCAGTTGCTTGGCTGCCAATGGTTGATGAACTTTTGCATGTCCATGCTTCTGAATTGGCGAGTGTGTGTGTGTGTGTGTGTGTCTTTTGCGCAATTCTATTGAAAGAAATAGAGAAAATTTGCCAAGTTATGGACTGGCATGTGTGGTGTAAATAGTTGCAAGCGAAGTCAGTAACCTGGACAAGGAACCAGGAAAATTGCTTTAATGCAGGGAAAGCACACGTAGGTACATTGCAGGCAAGCGGGAAAATGACTAAATGCAGTGGTCCAATGTTTGATCAATCAATATTTTATACATTGGAAGAAGTTAGATATAAGGTCGTATTTGTAAATTTACATAAACGGGCTTAATTGAAATTATGTAATTCATTCAATTCTGTTCTACCATTAACGGCGCCAATTGAGAAAACTTTTTAGAAAATTGCCATATTGAGATCCTCAAGTATTAAATATATAGATATTGTTAGCAATATCTTTGATCTGAGAGTGAGACTTTTTACGAGAAAGTTTCCAACTAGTTGCTCACAACTTCCAATATCCTTAAATCTAATATATTAAATCTTATATATTATATCTTACATCTTACATCTTACATCTTACATCTTATATCTTATATCTTATATCTTACATCTTACATCTTACATCTTACATCTTACATCTTATATCTTATATCTTATATCTTATATCTTATATCTTATATCTTATATCTTATATCTTATATCTTATATCTTATATCTTATATCTTATATCTTATATCTTATATCTTATATCTTATATCTTATATCTTATATCTTATATCTTATATCTTATATCTTATATCTTATATCTTATATCTTATATCTTATATCTTATATCTTATATCTTATATCTTATATCTTATATCTTATATCTTATATCTTATATCTTATATCTTATATCTTATATCTTATATCTTATATCTTATATCTTATATCTTATATCTTATCTTATCTTATCTTATCTTATCTTATCTTATCTTATCTTATCTTATCTTATCTTATTTCCAGGGCTTTCTATTTCGTTCCGAACAAACAAGTTAGCGTTTAAGCTCGATTGAAAATTCTAGCTTCAGAAACCACTTGGAATAATCCTGACTGAATCCTTTGATTAAATGTGTAATAAGCTTTTATCTAGCAAAGATTTCTCAGATGTTATAGAAGGTAAACCTATATTAGGAATATAAGTTCTCCAAACATACACAGAATTGGTATCCATTGTACTTAAGGTCTGACGCCAGAGTTAAAAAAGAATATGTAGAAAGAAAATGGAAATTTCGACATTCGAACTTTTATTTCTCTTTTATGAATTTTAAAACTCAGGGATTATGGACTTTACCAAACCATCCATAGACAGCATGCAGACGCGAAAGTCAGCTGCGAAATCTCAAGGTTTCTAAAAGAGCGCTTTTAATAAACATACATATTAACAAATATGTAATCGATTTGTTCATAGATCATTCCTTTAAACTTAACAACAGACATATAATCGATTACACAACACTCGACACACAACATTCTCATTCTTTTTACAATCTTATGGCCACATCTCTGATGGCTATCTGCTCGAAAATTATGCGCCCGCCTGCAAAGATCGAAACTGAAGAAACCAGCCGCTGAGTGTCTCAGCGCAACTCACCTGCCGGCAATTGCCACTTTTAGGCGGAAATCTCACGAGTCGATTGATGTCGATTATTGCTATTTGCGTCGAAAATTAGCCAACCCAAAAATATGTGCGTATGTGTGTGTGCGTCCCAAAAATTGCAGGAAAACGCATTAAGAAAGCAGAATCGCAAAACGAAAAAAACGAAATCATTCAATTATGTTTAAAAGGAAGTAGATAAAGGAAAACGCAAGAAGGTCAACCAAATGCAAAGAGGATGCATTCAAAACGTGAACGCACGTCGGCAAGCGGAATTGCCGCTGATAATGGCACGCATGCGCGGAACCAATGGCTAAATGCAAAAACGAGCGCATCCTGCCAACAGCTGACGTTTATAAGCCGTTGCATGTTTTTGCATGATTGCAACGCAAGTCGGCAACCGACAAAACCACACGAGCGCTGTGGCCAAAGATTCTAATATGAAGATACACGCCTTATATAAGTCAGAGACATGCAATTTACAACAACTACAACAACTATAGCGAAACGAAATAACCTTAATTTGCACTTTGGCTGATGCGAGTATGAGGGGAGCACAAGTCGCCGGGCCATCGCAACAGATGACGCCCTAAAATTGAGTGCAGGAAGTTATTGCTGATATTGTTTTTTTACATATATATGTATGTATACATATGTATGTGTATATGTGATCATAATTGCAGGCGTCAGCTCGGCAATAATTTTTAAAGCACTTTTTAGCTGCTTCACTTTATTTGTTTTTGCTGCAATTTTGCATGGCTCGAGGCGTTGCTGTGTTCTATTTTCATGAATTGGGTCAAGTGTCTTCAATTTTTGGTAAATTGTAAAATTGCCGCAAAGATTTATTTGGACAAGTACATCCCGTTGTGTGGCTGAAGAAAAAAAAATGATATAAAAATGAGTTACGAATATTTAGTTAACAGCAATAAAGTGGAAGGCAGAAGGTAATATTATGAATGGAATCAGAACTTCAGAATCAGAATCAACTTTTAAAATATTTGTGCGCATTTTTGCAATAATTTAATTTTTAGTTATTTAAAATATGCAATATACGAAGAAAAGATTCAATATGAAGCAGTTTTATATAATTCATTCATTCAATTGCAACAACTGCTGCATTTACTGGAGTTGATTAAAAAACATTGTCAGAGGTTGCACATTTGTTTTATGTTCCCCCAAAAAACAGTTGTTGGCTGGTTTTCATTATATTCCAATAAACATTTCAAAAAGGATCTCGCTTCCACTTAGATTCATTCATATTTTAATATGAAAATTTGAAGCAAAAAAATTTACAACTTTTCTTATATAAACAAAAAGTGAATAAAAACTCAAATTCTCAATGAATAACTTTTTTCCCCCGGCATATTTATAAACAAAAACATTGGCAAAATTACTGTTGAAAACTTTCCACACTTGCCAAGCGGGCATGTGAAAGCGTATTGCGTGGCAACATTCGCCCGATGGTCAGGCATGACAGTTACAACGTACCTTGGAATGCGACCCTGCCGTGAATCATCAAACGAAACAGCTGCGAAAAAAATCTGACAAGACTGCAATTTCTTTTCACTGCTTGGCAAAATAAACTCCGCATCTTCAAGAACAGCAAAACCTCGTATAAAGCAGCGAGTTATTGTAGCCACATAACGGCAGCGAGTCTTGCGTCTAGCGCCAACGGCCACCCACTGGAGACTAGATCCCGTTAAAAGCGAGCACGCCAAATGAATGTCGATGCCTGGCAAGGGTCTGTAAATCAAACGCTGCAAGCTCTGACAATACAATTGGAGCACTTTGTAGGCGTGGTAGTGAAGACAGCGACATTGTTGCGCCGTGAATTCAACGAAGCTACACGCGACTGGGGCGGCCCCATTGCATTCACAGCCTTGCAGTTGACGTTGCTGAAGGTGCTGTTGTTGTTGCTGCTGGGCACCGCAGGTCTGATTGTCTACTCGTGGCGCGTATACGGTAAGGTGATAACGGAGAAGTTCGTGCGACCAAGTGAGTGGATCGAGTGTAAGCGGACTGTCCAGCACCGCTGACGCATTCTCTTTGCATTGCAGGCACCCTAAAGGAGATAGAGGAGCTGAAATTATCGGTGGCAAAACTAAAACTACCCAAAGAACATTCACCCAGAATATAGAGTTTTTCGTGTAGCCTTTCAAAATGTCAAAGATAAAAAAATTCTTCTCTCGTAAGAAGGAGGAGGCAGCTTTTAAGGTTAGTTGCGGTGCGTTTTTCACTGCGGACCAGTGGTAATTGGTAATTGGGGGTTTTTGTAATTGACAGCTGAAGCTAGGAGGCAGCAGCATGGGTCAGGGACGCGCACTTAATGCGCCAGCACCGCAGCCAACAAGCTCACAGCGTAAACCGTCACCGAATGCTTATGTGCCGCCGAAGCGCAAAGCGTTAAGCGCGGCGGCGCGTGCGGCCGCAGAAGCGGCTTTGCAGCGCGTGGATACCAAGGATACGAAGGATTTTAACACGTCATTGGCGGCTATTAAAGCGCAAGCAAAGCGCGAGCTTGAAGCCGAACGCAAGCTGAAGGAAAGTGAAATTTCGGCTAACTCAACCGTTTCGGTTGAACGACGAAATTTGGCCTGTCAAGGCGTGTTCTTCCGCTGTCCGCTGATCGGCGAAGAAGTGCTGCCCAAGAAGGAATGGAAAGTAAAGATCAAGGAATTCCTGTATCAGCAACTAGAGACAGACCGCGGACTGACTGCGTGTCTCATTATCTACAATTGCAACACGAAGGAGAAGGTGCGATAGTTACTTCATTCTGAAAATCTATAACTACTTAAATTCGAATTCGTCAGGTGGAGGACTGCGTGCAGACGCTTACAAAATATCTAGAGAACATTATTAACCATCCAGACGAAGAGAAATACTTCAAAATACGCATGTCCAATAGGTAGTTGCGCTCAGGGATGGTTGCCAGCATGCATATCAAGCGTTCGTTTTATATTTGCAGAATCTTTAGCGAGAAGGTGCGCTACGTGGAGGGTGCGCTAGACTTTCTGTTGGCTGCTGGTTTTCGCGAGGTGGAAATTGATAACGAGCCGTTCTTGCTCTGGTCAAAAGACGACATGGAAGCGGGATTTGATCTGCCAGCGCTGCTGGAAGGACTAAAGAACGCCGAACCCATTAATCTAGAGCTGGATCGCAATATCAAAGTATTGTTGCCGTCACAGGCAAGGCGCGTTGAGTTGCCGGACGACTTCTACCGCATCTCGCCCGAAGAAATCAAGCGTGAACAGCAGCTGCGCAGCGAGGCCATCGAGAGCGCGCAATTGCTGAAAACAAAGGCAATGCGTGAACGCGAAGAGCAGCGCAACCTGCGCATGTATCGATTTGCGCTCGTGCGCGTCAAGTTCCCCAATGGACTTTATATTCAAGTAGGTTTGAAAGTTGTGTAGTAAAGTGCTGCAGAGAATAATTTGTACTGTTTGAAATGCTATTGCAGGGCACCTTTAATGTATACGAGAAAATAATCGATATATACGAGTTTGTGCAATCGTGTTTGATAGACGAGTCATTGGAGTTCAATTTAGTGGCCACCAGCGATGGAAAATTCACAGAGGATGATATGGAAAAGACTTTATACGATTTGCGGTAAGTGAAGGACTTGTCATGATAGTGTGGTGTACCGTTTTTGATTGAACTCTTACTTGCAGACTCATTCCAAACATACTGCTTCTGTTTACGGTACCAGGCGAAACCGCGGCCGATGTGAATTACCTAAGAGAAGAGCTGCTAATGCTGGTGCAAACGCTCTAGAGGAATGGCAGACGACAGTTGTCTAGAGTTGTCTGTTGCGCAGTTATTGCCGCTCTAAAGGCTGTAATTTAAGCGAGTTCTGTTTATTAAATTATTCACTATTATTCGCACGCTTTATACTTTATACCTACCAACCCTGGTTGATGCTATGCCATTGAAACCTGTGGGCAAATCATGTAGAATGTAATCTGTGCAGAAAAAATTTCACTGTAACACAGCAGCACGAAATATTGTACGAACTCCTAAGATTTATAATGACTCGGAAATGATTCAATGTACGTTTACGGTAATCCATATTCCATGAAACAAATCATACAATTTCGCCTAAAAATAATTACTCTGAAGAAAATATTAATAAAAATGTGTTTGAGTGGCTGCAATTGCTTTAGTTTTAATGATGGGTTAGAGAACGTTATTGGATTTAAAGAAATTTTAGAATTATTGGTGGCGAGAGATGTGCGAATAGTGGGCGACCAGACAATAGAACTTTAATATCATAGAACTAATAGAACAAAACTTAAATAGAACTTGCCAATATGTAGTATGATCTGTTCTTTGTTCCTTTGGTTTTTGCACAAACGAATTAAAAACTTTTTAATTATTGTTTTTAATATTTTATACACAATGCTCTCAACTGAACTGCCGCACACACGTGAATTTAATTTCTACTGCACTCGCAATGCACTCGGCGTACTTGCTTCGATTTACCGCTATTTTACTTCATTCCCGCTTCTTTCGCACTTTTCAAACGATGCAGTGCTTGCTTTGTTGCAGAGCAAACACGTAGAACATTTTTGTTCAATCTCAACGATAACCTGAAATCAGTAGTTGAAAGTAATTTATAGTAGTGAACTGTGAAGAATAGTAAGTTTTGCGTTGATCTCTAAAATATATGTAGTTTCTTATCAACTTCACTGTTATTTCCAATCGGAATTTTCAAGGAAGATACATCCAATCGGAACTTATTCAATCTATTGCCATGATTTTATATCTGGCAACACTGCTTTTAAAATACAAGTTCCAAAGGTATGTAGACACTGTTTTCAATATATTCGTCTCTTTCACTTGGAAACAGCTGAACTGAAGCAGGCAGTGAAATCTCAAAATAAACGTAAACAAACGTTTGGCTGCGGCTTTGCTTCATTTTCGTTTACATTTTCACGTAATTTCACTCTGTAAATGGATACAAAAATAAAAGTGTAAGTACAAAACTATAAATGAAAAACCCGACCTATCTATCACTCAGCTGTTCTTGAACTATTTGCAGCTTGGTTGCTGGCGATGTGCGCGGCAAATTCAAGCAGCTCTTTCAGCGCGTTGAAAGCATCAACAAAAAAGCGGGTCCTTTCGAGATTTTGCTTTGTGTTGGCGATTTCTTTGGCACAGTGGAGCAAAACGATGAACTAATTGCGTACAAGAATGGCTGCAAGCAAAGTATGGGCATACAATTTTGCTAATCAGGATTTAATCGATACAAATTTATTGCATTTTCAGTACCAGTACCCACATACATATTAGGTCCCAATGCCAAGAGTCAGCTGCAGTTCTACGCGGACATAGATGATGGTGAAATTTGCAGCAACTTAACTTATTTGGGTAAGTTTAACAACCCACTCTGAAATATAAAATGAGAATTTTTCATTGCTCTGGTATTTGCAGGCAAGCGCGGCTTGTACACGCTCAGCTCGGGCGTCAAGATTGTCTATTTGAGTGGCGTGGAGGCGCCTGCCACTGGTGCCAGTGACGAGTATCACTTCAACAAGGAGGACATTGCCGCCATACGAAATTCCTGCCTGGTCTGCAAGAGCTCCGCCAGCGATTACAAGGGCGTCGATATACTGCTGACCTCACAGTGGCCGCAAGGGATGATGGCAGATAATGTTGGTTGCTAGTTCTCTAGTTTTGTTGCCATTTTTAACATGAGTTGTTAATTTGTTGTTTTTGTTTTTTAGAAAAATGCCTCAAAACTGATATCGTTTTTATGCAAAGAAATCAAGCCGCGTTATCATTTCTGCGCACTCAACGGAAAACACTTTGAGCCGCCGCCGTATAGGTAAAGAACTCTTCATATATCGGGCGACATGCAGATATAAGTATAGAGCCTTCATGTTGCTAGATTCAGTCAAATTTTGCATTATTTTTCATGTCTGAAAAGGCTATTTCTCGTTGCTTCAGATTTTTTGAATTCTCACTGCAATTTCCATTTTCACTGCAGAATACCTGCCGATCAGATTACGCAACTGGAGCTGTGCACGCGCTTCATTTCGTTAGCGGACGTGGGCAATGCAGCCAAAGAGAAGTATGTGTATGCTTTGAGCTTGACGCCGGTCGAGAAGATGCGCGTGCTGGAGTTGATACAGAAGACCACCAACGAAACCAGTTGCCCCTATGTGGGCTTTGATTTCAGCGACTGCATAGTGCGCGGCGAAAGCGTAAGCAGTTAAAACATTTTAAAACCTGGACCTAGTTTTCCTATTGAATCGAGTTCTGCTTTGCAAACTTTCTTTACTGCTTTCTATTTGCAGCAATCGGACAACAAACAATATTTCTACGACATGCACACACGCGGCGACGACAATCGCAAGCGTCGCAGTGGCGGAAACCGCCAAGATAAACGTCCAAGAATCATGAACATCGATCAAGGTTTGTTGGCGCATTTATTCCACTTAGTTATAAAAGTCCCAATTTATTATATTTTCCTGTAGAGAAATGCTGGTTCTGCTTGTCCTCGCCGGATGTGGAGAAGCATTTGGTGATTTCCATAGGCGAGAATTTCTACTTGGCTCTGGCCAAGGGACCAATAAATGATTTTCACGTACTCATCCTATCCATTACGCACATATCGTCGGCGTCGTTGTTGACCGATAGCGACTGGCAGGAGCTGGCCAAGTTCAAGAAAGCGCTACGCGAATTTTTCAGCGCGCACGGGCAGGTTGTTTGCTTCACCGAGCGCCACTACAAGTCCTCGCATCTGCAGATAAACGCACTCGGTATTGATGAGGGCTACGCGTGGAAGATCAAGCACGCCTTTGAGGTGCGCAATTGTGTTCAGAACTTATTTAGTAATGCTTCACAATCTTCTTTTGTTAATCAACACAATTTTCTTTCTTACAGGACAAAGCTGAGGAATTTAATCTGCAATTTGAAACGCTGCCCGCGCTTACTTCCGCGCAGATGCTGCCGCAGCAAGGTCCCTACTTTGTGGCCGAACTTCCCGACGACAGCACCATGATTACGCGTCAAATGAAGCATTTTCCGTTGCATTTTGCCAGGTATGTCGTTACCGCTTGTCAGCAAAATTGGATTTATCTTATAACCGTTTTACTTCAGAGACGTTTTCTGCTCGGAGAATTTGCTAAATTGCGATGAGAAAGTCGACTGGAAGGATTGCAAATTGGACAAAGACGAGGAGGTGGCCATGGTGCAGAGTTTTCGCAAGAAATTCGAAAAATATGACTTTACACTGTAATGTTGTCTGCTTGCTTTGAAAGTAAACTCGTCACATTTTCAATATGTTAAACAATTTTATTGGTTTTTTTTTCGGCATGCTTTTGTGATTCAATCACAAATATTATAACTAGTATCGTTTATTTGTACGCATGTTGGTTCCTCTCGAGTATATGCAAATGTGTATGGTTACAGTTCATATAATAATGTGCATTCGTATTCAAAACAAACAGATGCGGCACCTTAAAGCTGCCAATAAAACTAAAATGACAAAAGAGGCATACAAACAGCTGCCCCTTGTCTTGCTCAAGTTTACACATTGTACAACTGGGACTACGGATCCTTTATGCATATTTTTGTATAAAAACATGAATGTACGTGTACTACCTGCTAGTAATTGCTCAAGTTGCTCCAATTGCTGTTCAATGTGGTTTAGGAATCTCGTTGGTAAATTTTATTCAAGATCTGCAGGAATATCTCATGTGGCACACCGCGCGACGTCTGCTGTATGTGTGTTTTGATCATATTGTACGACTCCTCCTCGTAGATGGCGTACGTGTTGGGTACACCCAATGTATTGTACAGTTCCTTGACGCGAGCCACTTTCTTGGCGTCTAAACAAAGTAAGAGGAAAAATTTATAAGTTTGAATGCTACGGAAGAGTTACAGCAGTTTAGGCGGACCTGATTGTCCATAGCACTCGGCCATGATGGCCTTTTGTTCGTCGTTAGCGCGCTGCATGCATAGCACAGCCAGCCACGAGCACTTGTTGTCCTGTATGTCAGTGCCGATTTTTCCAGTGACTTCTGGATTACCGTAGCAATCGAGAAAGTCGTCTTGTACTTGGTAGAAATGGCCCATTTCCAACAGTATCGTTTTCGATTGACGAAAAGCTTCGACGTCCTTGAAGCTGTAAACAATTATACATTTTACAAAATTCTATTCACATAAAGATAGATTAATCGCTTACCCTGCTAAATGCATAGCCAAAGCGAATGGCAGATAGAACGAATAGTAGGCCGTCTTATTGGCCACAATCGAATTGTACTTATCCATGTTAAAAGCATAGACATTCTTGTTGGAATTGAGCATATCCAACGATTGGCCGCACGTTGTAATGAACGAAATCTCATGGAACAGTTCTAGCAAATCCACGTAGCAGTCCAGGTGGCTGAAATGCTTCTTCAATACCATATAGATGCTGTTCTCGATCATCAGAGCATCGTTAACGGACGTCAAGCCAACATCTTCGAGTTTATGCCAGCACGGCTGGCCGCGACGTGTGTCGCTATTGTCCATGATATCGTCGGCAATGATGAAGAAGCATTGGAGCTATAAGCAAGAGTTTTGAGTATTGAATTTTACTGATGAAATGTAAACGGAAATGCCTACCATTTCGACGCACCAACCCAGATATTGGGCCAATCGGATGTTCTCCGGTGTGAGGTCTTCGTTTTTGACTAGGTTTTTGTACGTTAAGACGGTGAGCAGGCCGCGATTCTTTTTACCGCCCGGCACGTTGTACTGCAGAACCTAGAAAGGTATTTATTATTAATTGGCGATTAGTTAAATGTCAGGAATATGAGCGGTGATTGCGGGGGGTACGTACCCGGTTAAACCATTTGGCAGCATCTTTGCATTTGTACTGATTGGCGGCTTCGTTGAGGTCACGTACAACATCTGCAGAAAAGTAAATAATCAAATATATAACCTTTTGTTTGTTGAAAGTGTAATTGTACTGCATGAATGGAAAGGCCCTGTGTGCAGTTGTAGGAAGATTTTGAACGGCAGGTTGTGCGGTATTTATAAGCATTTCACTTACTTTTAGAGGTTGGACGGCCATTGTATAGAATAAATTAATTAAACAAGCAAGCAATAAGCAAATACTAAAATATAATTGAAGAATTCTGAACTCTGTAGGAGAATGTATGTACATAATAAGCAAACAATTGTTTGATGGAAAACAGAAAACTTATTACACACAATCTAATTGCCAGTTGTTTAGCTGCACACATACATAAATATGGGTCAACTCATGTGTAAATATACACAACATTCTCGTACCTTTTTATGCACTGAATACTGATTTGCTTACATTTGCTTAAATTATATACACAACCCAAGATATGCCAATAACTTTTGTCAATACGAATTGACAAAAGTTATTGGGACCTTTCTACAGTTGAGAAAAACTTTGGCATAACAAAAGCTGGCATTTACATTTCGCAGTACAAAATTTACATTTAAACAAAACAAAGCACAACTGCTGCCGGCAAAATTATGATGGTAAAAGTGTAATTTGTATATGTTGGCAGCAGCGGCAACGAGATAACCGCACGTAGTGCTAACCTGGAAATACGGCCATAAAGTCACGGCTCTCATCTTTGGAGACGGTGACGCGTGAGGCAATCGGCACCAAGTGATTCTGCAGCGTCGATAAGGTTCTGCAAGCAAACAAATACAAAAAACAAGATTATTACTTAGAACACAGGCGATAATAATCGATTTATGATTAGGCACTCGCTGTCGCTGATAATTACTATCTATTTATATGCAACTAATAGTGGCAACAATGAAGTTGCTGCAATTACGCGGAATTGCGAAGGCGCACTTGGGTAGCTTGTCAACATAATGAACAATATTCGATGTTCGCCTTTTTATATTAAAGCACATTTGTGTTGTGCTGTTGGTGTTTGTGTTGTTTACGCCTGCCGAATGACTGAACTTTGGCCAGATGAGCCGGTAACACAGCAAAGACCGGTACGAAAGTCTCACACTAACAGCCGCAACTGCAAAGACAACAACAACAAAGCAGATGTGAGTAGGCCTACATGAATTTCTGGTGTGCTGTCTAATGGGGTTTGCGCGTGCCGGCGCATTTATTTTGGGCATTTCAACGTATCAGAAACAAATCCATGCGATGGCGAAGAGGCAACTGCAACTTTATTTCAATGCAAATGCGGCGGCAGTAGAGGCCTGTCGAGGTGTAAAGTTGTTTGTAGAAATTGTAGACGGCAGTTTGACGAGCAGCAAAAACACCCAATAGATAAGAAAGAGAAAAAGTTGGAGAGGAACATTTTTATTTTAAGTAACAACGTCTGGAAGCTGCGGCCAGCAGTAGTTGAAATCTAAAATTAGCTGGAACGGATTCGCAGTTGCAATGCTGAGTGTACAATTTTTGCACGCGTGCCACTGCAAAATTAAATGTTTTGCAGCTGTATAAATGCTGCGGTTTCTATATTGAATTGTAAAATAGTTCAATTGTAGGTAGTGGTCGTTGCAGCTGTTGTTAGATTCAGGATTGGCAACTAGTTATTCAGCAGCGCTGACTCTGACTGGTAGCCATAACAATGAGCACAGAAACTAGTTCAACTACGTTAGCTATATTAGTTACATTAGCACACAAATGATTACTGAAACCTACTAACTGAATGATGCATTTATGCACTTAAGTGTAAAGCTTATTTAAATCACCTAATATGCATGACAATCATTAGAAAGAATCGTGAACAAGGGTTGGATTCGATTAACAGGCAAGAAAGTTTGTTCATCAATTCTATCCAAGTTTCTTGCTAAGTATTTAAAATAGTGCAATAAATGTCATAAGATTCAAAAGTTAATCTTAATTAAACTCAGTTATGTAAGTACTTCAAAATTCCACCTTTTAGTTTAATGCGAACATCACAAAATATATTTCAGCGTAGAACATTTTAATGTTGACAGCAAAATTAAACGGCCATACTTAAACTGTTGGTATCTAAATGATGCTCGTTATTTAACATTTTTTTTTTGCAGCTGTGTTATTGTAGGAAATTTGAAATTAAGGTGAAGGTGAAGTTTTAGCACAAAGCCGGTTTCGGTAGCAGAAGAATTGTAAACACTTCACAGCAACAATTATGGAGGAAAGAAGCGCAAAGCAGAGTTGAGCGTGAAATTGTAGAGGCAGCACACAGACTGTCTTGTTGCATACAAAAACAATTTTATTTTTGTTGAAGTAAGCTGATATAACACTAAAGCCACACAAACGCAAATTTATCACTGAACCCTTAAATACAAGTACAACTCTATGGGCGTTGTTAGATTAGTGTCACTAGATGACCAAGTAAACTTTGTGCCAACTAAAATGATTCAACTGTATCTTTTAAAGGAGATTATTTATCCTTATCAAACTTCCAACTGAGAAACTTACAACTCTTAATTGAGATCGTTAAAGTTGGACGTATCGTGCACGGTTTGAGACTCACGGTAAACCAATAAATAAACAAAATAATATAAACAAATAAATAAACAAAATAAACAAAAGGACACGGAAGTGTTTTCACTGTGAGTACTTTACAATACTTATTGCAATCCTCAAACTAAGTCCAAAGATGGTTTCGTCCAAGCCAACCAAGTCAATTTATCTTAAAAGAATGGCTGATCAAAATAAATCTTCGCCAAATATAATTCGCTTTAACTATCTCTATTCTTAAAATCCAATGTCTTTTAATGACAATTACTCGCAATCGCACGCAATTAATAACAGTTATGCATGGTCCCAGTGGTGCATACAGGGGGGGTTTGGGGTTTAAAGCCCCCACAATACAAAAAATGCTGGTGGAAAATATGGTTTCAAATGGTATTGGGCTCAAAACCCCCCTCCCCCAAATGTATCCTGTGTGCTCACTGCATGGCCCATATGTCCGTCGCGTACGCTATCTATGCAAAGTAATCCGAACAGCAAAATCACCAAACTTACCATTTTCGATTTTGTACGACTTTGAGTTCCGACGTTATTTAATATTAACGATTTGCGTTGCATGAGCGGAGCCACTTCCCTTCCTTTAATACCCACCTCATTCTTCCAGTCGTAAGGCACATCTATCAAATTTATCTAAACAAATTTGTGTAACAAGAACAGTGCCACGCCCTCTGCCTAAAGCTCATAAAATTTTAGCAGTCAAGCGATAGATCCATGTGACGACACTATACCAAATATCAATGCTGTGCGATTTATAATTCTAAAGTTATTCAATATTATAGATTTTAGTTGTATGGGCGATGCCACGCCCTATTGTCCAAACCTCACCCCATTCTTTCAGTCAAATTGTGCAACTAATTGCTAAGTTGGGGTCAAGTTTTTTGATGTGCAACTTACAGTTTCAAAGTGATGTTGAAAATTTGGGTCCAACTTCCATCGAATTCAAGATTTTTTTACGTTTTTCAACCTTCCTTGATTTAAGGCAAACAAGACCCAAACAAATTTCTTCAAATCAGTCCTGTTGTTTTCGAGATTTAGCAAAACTAACGCACGACGATTGATTCATATATATGTATTTAAATAGAAGAAGAACAAGATATACTATTTGTGCGCACTTAGTGCGCTGCAGCTCCATTAGGATCACAGCCAAGCGCCCAGTGCGCTCATCCTGCTATATATAGGCTGAACTAAAATTGAACTCAATTGGTGAGACAAGTGCACATTCCATCAACTGTACAATTGGTGAAGTAAATGGCGAGCATACTTCCGCCACGCAATGCCGGCATACCACATAAACAAAACAAAAACAATACACAGCAGCATATGCAGAGCGTACTCTGAAATCAGATTGGAATGTAAACAAATCAACAGAGCAGAGCAAGAACAACAGCCAGACACCACTCGCACTATAAATAAATACACTAAACCAGTTTCGATTGCGCTGCTGGTGGTGTTATTGTCGCTTATGGTCACTGCCAGGGCGTCGTTATGAGGCTGGAAGCGAGTTGACGGCAAGCGATAGCAAATCAACAAAAACATAACAGCGCAAACACCACAAAAACAACTAATGAGTGACAACAAACGATCGCTGTTGGTAAACAACAATGACGCCTCCATGAGCCAGCCGTATGGATGGCACGTTATCGGGCTGAGGGGTGTTGTTGTAGCGCTGCTTTTAACTGCTGTCGAAAGCAGACGTTTTAGCAGCACACACCCAAAATTTGCTAACCAGTGTTTTTTCAGTATAGGAATTTGCACTAGTTGGCCTACGTGATGGTCGCAACATCATCGCAGCGCAGCGTGGGGTGGGGTGGGTGGCACACAAGCTGCGCGATTGAATTTATTTGCGCCAAATCTTGGTCCAGCGCTTGAAAATGTTCAAGATAAACAAAATGCATTGCCACTCACCTGGCCACTCGTCTCAGTCGTTGCTGCTCCGCTGCGTCGTTGTTGGACATGCTGTCAACTTTTTCCGCCGACTTCGTCATGTGCTCCGCATTCTGTGAGCCGTCACTGGTGGCAATGCCGCGGTGGACCGCTGCTCCAACGACCCGTGCGCCACAATTGCCATTGGCCGCAGAGGACAGCCGCAATTGTGACAATATACGCGTCAGCGAAAACATTTTCGTCTTCGGTCTGTTTCTGGACTGCTTCGAATTGTCTGCCGAATTTTTCAAATCGTTCGATTTCTGATTCGTTAGTCGGCTTATCGTACATGCGTTTTCTCTTTTTTCGCTTGCGCTGTCAGCTTTTTATTCATCAATTGCCTCTTTTAAGTTTTGTAACCAATTGTTTGGTTGGTTTTCGAAAAGAAAAGTTTTCCACTCAATTCTCACTTTCTCCGTTACGTGCGCACAAGTTCGCGTACAATTCTCAAATAAATTGATAAACAGCGCGGCAGCGAGAAGGAAAACTTCCCGTATGCGCGATAAAAACTCAGCCGAGTCGCAGATCAGCTGATAGCAAGACAGGGCAGCAAAACCACGCACAGGGTGATGCAGAGTATACTAAAATGTGGGAGAATCAATCTTATTGGATTTTTCGAATAATGAAAATGGTGAAGATAAATTATAGATGAAAGCAGATATCGATTGTTCGCCGTAACTCAATCATAATAAACAACAACAAATAATTCGAACTATTCTCATGAAAGGAGTACTTGTTGTTATTCCGTATTGTGTCTGGGTGGGTTATACAGTCATTGAAAAATTTGTTATCCAAATCAACGACATATGAAATTGCTTAAAACTTTATTTTCATAAACTGTTTGGAGCGAATCCTTTTTGGAAAATAAATATGTCGTGCTTGAACTAACAAAATGCACGAAGAGGTTGATTCTTTAAACGTTGATCGAAGAAAAAATTATTTGTAGTTACTAATTAATTTCTCCTTCAAAACTGTTAACCCTCCAATTAAATTCATAATTCATTCGAAAATATTCACAACATTTGATATTAATTTCATAGTCTAAATTTATTCATATAATATCTATAAACGATATTTTTAATACCGTTAATATGTATATTTAAATGTATGTATGTTTGTGTTATCATGTAGTCATGCATCACACGTACTCCAATTAGTTGATATTCTAGCACGCTATCAAGTATTCTAGTTCATAATGCTAATTACTTGTATACTTCACATGTTTATAAAAATAAGCACCTACCTCTAGATTTCTTACGAACTAAGCTAAACTTCCACGTAGTTAGGTTTATCGCGATGTAGTGCAGGTGCTAGCTTGTGATTGTTTCAAAGTGAGTGTGAAAAAAACCAAACCAAATCAAGTTATATTAAATTTAGTGCAAAATCTACTAACTGACTAGAGTAGGGGGGAGGTGGTTTTGCAGTTGGTTAAGCATACAGACAGCCAAGCGGCACACTTCAATATAGCAAAATTTGAGCTTAAATTAGGTGGGATCTCTGTTGACATTAAAGCAAATTGTGTGTCTTTTCAAATACAGCAAAATATTAACAACTGAATTCAATATTACACTGCAGCGATTGAGCGAATCATATGATTAGTATGGAATGAATACTACTGTTTGCTTGGCTTGTGCAAAGTTGCACGCTTCAATCGTCGAAGAATAGTATCTCTAGTATACGTTTTTGCACGTGCTTTCGCCGCTCCTTGGACATCTTTAGCAGTTCCGTGGTCACCAGCTCGCCGAGCAAGTGCTCTGAGCTGCGGTGCGGTGGGTTTTGGGGCGCTTGGAATTTATTGAAATGCTGCTGCTGCGCCGGTGTTTGCTGCTGGTGCGGCAACTGTTGGTACAGCTGGAACAGAAAGTCCGCATTCGACGGAAACATGTTTTGCTGTTGGCTGCTATTGTTACTTGTGGCGCTGCGCTGCATGGCCGCCGCCGAGGAAGTGGACGCCGTCACGTCGTAGTGACCGTCCTGGTGCTCATTCAGTACGGTTTGCGGCTGCAGTATGTTGCTATTGTCGTCCGAGTCGTCTTCAGTGTCGTCCGCAAAGTGCGTACTGGAAGCGATAGGATTGGGCCCAGCCACGCCGCTGTTGTGCGACATGCTGACCGCATGCGAGTTGAGTTGCACGCGCGGCTTCTTCAGATTGTAATTGCTACTGGCGGGAGAGTCAAGGTCGTCGCTGTGAGTGTTGTTGTAGCCGTGCGCTGGCATTTGGTTAGAAGAGGAGTGTGCGGCAGCCTGTTGTGCGCCACCACTGGAGTGACCTGTACGAAAGCGAATTAGTTGGCTTAGATTAGTGTAGAAGGCAGAATCTAAATGCCATTAAGTACCATTGTGACTGCCGTTTACGCCGGCCAATGGCGACGACAGTGGCGATTTCATGGAGGATGATGACGACGGTACACCCATTGCACTGCCATTTTGCGCGCCGCTATTGTTGCCCAAGTTCGGTCCACCGCCTACGTCAGCACTGCCGCTGCTTTCGCGAAAGTGTTCCTGATAGTTTTGCGACGAGTCGGCCATTGCGGCGGCTACCGCGACCGCCTGATGGTGATGCATCTGCGACTGTGATATGTGCTGAAGCTGCTGTGAGGCGACTGCGGCTGCAAAGTCTCGAAAAACCTGATCCGCCTCGATCTTCACCTGCCCGTTGGCACTCTCCATTGCTGAGGCAGCAGCGGCGGCAGTGCTTAACGCACTCATGGTGTGCTGCTGGTCCTGCTGGTGGTAATGATGCTGTGCCGTGACGCTAGAATTGCCAAAGTGGCCCATGTTCTTCATGGAGCCATTCGATTTTGAATCCATGTTATATTCGCTATAGTTGGAACTGTTGGCCGAGTGCGGGGAGGTGAGAAAGTTGGGCACGTTGCGATAGGATTTTCGTGGCTGTATGTGCTGATCGAGGAATTTCATCTTCTCCAAATAGGGACGTGACAAGTGCTCGTAGACGGGCGGATCACCCTGTTTGCGCTGCGACACATAACGCTCACGCAGATATTTCCAACGTTTCTTGCACGTTTCCACTGCAATGGTAGACACAAACATCAGTTGGTTTGGTTTCTTTGGTATGGACAGCTGTTGACTTACCATCGGTGCGCAACTTTACTGCAATGGTCTGCCAGGCCTCATCCTTGGTCTCGTACTTGCCCATTCCACCGTTGCCACCACTGCCACTGCCAGATCCGCTGCCGCCGCTGCTTCCGTTCAAATAGTACTTTTGGCGATTGAAGATGACACCGTGCAGCGCCACCTCGTCAATCAACTGTTCGTCCATCATGTTGGACTGCCAAAAAGTATGTGCTATGTTGCCTGCGTCAAGCGTTGACTGCGCTCTAAGCAATGCGCTATTGGCACTTTGCCTGTTTCCCTCCAATTCGCTAATTATCGCCTAATTAAATTTGTTAATTAAGCTGCGACCGCGCGACGCGGCCCGTTTCCATCCAAATCGCACCCAACGCAATATGCGCACAACGCAAAAGTGTTGTGCGTTGCTGCCGCGATATCCTACACACTCCGGTTAAACCAGCAATTTAGTTTTTATTAAATTAAATTGCCGTTAATTTAACAAAATATTCACCCAGCAAAATTCCAATTGTGGTAAAGCGAAGAGAATTTGACAAGCTGTTGTGTGACAGTTCGAATGACAGCCAATAATAATTGGTTTTTGTTATTCTGTGGTTGTTGTTTGTGCTAAAGTGTCCAGTGTTGCCGCTTTCATGCAGAAAGGGAAAACGAGAGGCAGAAGATGCTGCAATGTTGCGATGGTTGAAGAGACCTGTGGACAAGTTTTTGTTCGTTGATTGGAAAAGCCGTCATTGGAAAAGCCGTTATTTGGAATTGGTGAAAACATTCAGGCACAAGAAAACGTTTGGTATGTGAACCTGGACAGTCGTCCCAGCAAATGCAACGGGAGTTTTGAAACAATACGTTTCTCTACAAAGTTTAACCGTTAGCCTAATCAATATTAATATTAAATTTACTTTTGTTGAATTTTTGCATATTTTTATTTATTTAAATAATTCTATATGTATAATAATTTACTAATTGTAAAACAAAAAAAAAATCACAAAAATTAAATTGTTTCGTATCGAATTTTTCAACCGAAACAAAATCTAATTTTCGAAAAGCTTAAAACTACTCTTGTGGACTTTTCACAGCACTCAATCGTTCGTTATTTGGCAGTTTGTAGGCTCAATGTATTATTTGAATTTTGTGGAATCCATTTAATGCCCACCGCACGTTTATCGCCAAGCATTTCCCTTTCTGCAAAAATATATATTTGGTTTACATATAAAAATTCCCGCATTCACTCAAGTCGATCTAGTCGAACTAACCGAAAATGTGCTGATGCGTTCGATTGCATGATTCCGGGCAGAAAATTATTCGCAGGTCGAGCGGTCGGAATACTTTTATTTCCAACTTGGGTATAGATCCATTCACAGGATTGCACGAGTCTGTAACTAGGTTTTGATTGGGATTAGTCACTGGTTTTTGTGTTTGTGTCGTCTGTGCGTTGCGTATTGTACGCAAGTCTTTTGAACTAATCTCTATAATGTCTTTGTCGAATTCTATATCTAAGTGATCAGATTCAAATGTTGCAACATTGGGCTGTGTTGTCGCTGTTGTGGTGGTTGTTGTTTTTGTTGCTGTGGGTGTGTGTTCGGTGGATGTATTGTTTGCATGTGTTGGTGTGGGAACCATCACACCGATTTCCGTTAACAGTGTTTGTGTAGTGGATAAAGTGTCTCCATTCGCTGCAGTCGAACCAATATCATCTCCTTTGATATTCGATTCTTCTTCTTGAGACACATCGAGTGAATCATCCACAGCCTCCTCTGCGGTGTCTGTTGGTGTTGTCATTGTTGTAGGATTTTCGAAAATTTTTTCCACAAGAGGAGCGTCTTTTGTTGTTGTTCGCATATGATTTGAATTATCGTTGTCTACTGTACGATTTTCGAAACCATTCTGCAGTGTTTGTTTAGTGGATAAAGTGTCTCTATTCGCTGCAGTCGAACCAATATCATCTCCTTTGATATTCGATTCTTCTTCTTGAGACACATCGAGTGAATCATCCACAGCCTCCTCTGCGGTGTCTGTTGGTGTTGTCATTGTTGTAGGATTTTCGAAAATTTTTTCCACAAAAGGAGCGTCTTTTGTTGTTGTTCGCATATGATTTGAATTATCGTTGTCTACTGTACGATTTTCTAAACCATTCTGCACAGTTTGTGGATTTTGTGTTTTGTTCTCGAAATCTTCCACATTCGATATTATTGAATCATATTCGATATCGTTGTCCACCTCAGTGGGCCAACCTGAAGCGCTTAGAGCGCGACCTCTTAGAACTTTCGGTAATTGTAGCTTTGCTAAGCCTTCTTCAATACTAACTGCAGCATTGCTTTTCGTTGTTGTTGTAAGATCCTCGAAAGTTTTAACCTGAGCTTCCGGTACACCGAGCGGAGCATTCAATATGGCTGTCGAACCATTTTCTGAATCATTTTCCACACTAATTTTTGCTTCCACTCCGGCTTCATGTGTGCTTGCTGCTGCTTTAGTTGACAATTTATTGACAACAGTTGTTTGTTTTTGTTCGAAGACTTGTTCTTCTTCGCTCCCCAATGGCAATTTAGAAAATTCAAGAATTTCGTTGTCGTCAACGAAGTCATAATCGCTACTGCTATCGTCTACATTATGCGTGGATGTGTTCAGTATTGTGGGTGGTTTTCGTGTTGTGGGTGAGGCTGAGCTGTCTTTGCTTGTGGTTGATGTTGAAAGTGCTGCCTCGCCGATTGCTTTTGGCGTTGGTGTTAATTCCGATATACTTGGATCGTTGACTGTTATGGGTGTTGCAATAGAGTGTGGTGTGTGTTGCATTGATGGATCAATTATATCGTGTGATTCTAATAAAGTGTGATCCATGTTGACTGCTATGTGTGATACAGTTGGTTGTGGTGTTGCTGATTCGATTATTGCGGATGATTTATTATCGAAAATGTCGTCACCAATATCGTTGCTATTGGGTTGTGTTGATGTTGGCTCATCTGTGGTTGTGAACGTGGTTTGTATTGGTGCTAATGTGGCATTGATTGTGTTTGGTATTGTTGTTGTTGTTGAAAAAACTATTGGATCAGTTGTATTTGGCATTGTTTGTGGTTTAGAGTGGGGAGTTGAAGTTGAATCGAGCTTCTGTTGTGCCATTGTTTCTATCCATTTGGAGTGTGAGTCATTTATTTCATCCAAGCGTTTCTCCATAGTTGATGGCTGTGATGTTGTTGAAGCCATATCAAGTGTTGGAAATAGCAAGTTTTCGGATATGTCACCAATTTCGTTTGATTGAAACAAATTATGACTGTTCTCGTGGGCCGCATTTCGAATAGTTCGTTCCGTAATTGTGTCTGGTATGGTGAATTCTGTTCTATCCAGTCTTTTTGTTGGGACTGCTAGTGATGCTGCATCAAATGAATGCGTCAACCTGACTGGTATTGGTGCGATCGGCTCAACCATTAGTTTAGGTATTCTTTCAGTGGTTGGAATTTGTGGTGCAATTACTTCATTTAACAACAAATTTTCGTTAGATTTATTGGGTATTAATGTTCTTGCTGCGCTTTCACGGTGTTCCCCTTCATTCTGGTGATTCAGTGATTCCGTAGTAGTTTCTCCCTGGTCTTGAGCAGTTACCAGCTCATATTCCCAGTAGTCCTCATCCTTACTGTCATCATAATTGTATTCCTCAATGGACCCAGATAGATTTATCGAGTTTTTAGCTTCTGGATTTGGCATTTTGTCAACTGCTTTCCTCTCCGTTGACTCAGATGGAGTAACCGAAATGTGATGAATCGATGAAGAAATACCAGTACTTGATATTGGGTTCATTGCTCCTATTATTGTTGATGGTATTCCTCCATCGACTATGCTTGACATCTGTGTATCGTTCATCTCAAGATTACGTAATGGTAACGAATTTATCGAGTTACGTGCTATATCATGTGAATGCATTGCATTCGAATTGGACAATTTCTCGTGTTCGTTAATATTTGATTCTTTGGGAGTTTCTGGACGTAAACTACTTCTCAGCTTCACATCTTCGAGCAAATTGTTATTGTTTGTTGTGTTCTGTTTGAAATTTGTACTTCGTGATCCTCGTGGGAACTCAACATCTGTGTTTGTATCATGGAACTGCGAGTGTATTAAGTTGTTTGTTATGGGTTCTGTGGCAGGTGTTTGGTGTCTATCGTGTGGCATACCTGCGGAATTTATGTTATATGTAATGTGTAATCGTGTGTCAAGCTATCGACTGCAGCAGGGTTTTTTTCTACATACCTGGTTCATCAATTTCGGTTGTTGACTTAGTTGTAGGCGATTCGGATGTAGTGCTAAGCTCTGTGGTTGAATCTACTGCTCCAGTCGTGGCTTCAGAAGTTTGTACCGTAGATTCTTTGGTTTCACTGGTAAAATCTTGCGTTGTCGACTCGTCGTCTGTTGAGGCATCAGTACTTGTTGGTGAACCGCTACTGGGTGTTGCATCTGTTGTTGCTCCTGAAGACTGAGTAGAAGAAAGTTCAGTAGTTGTGTCCTGTCCATCTGTCGATATGCTGCTGGAGGAAGTGCTATCCGACCCAGCTGTTGACGATGCAGTGGAACTTTCAATGGTGGAATCGGTTCCAGCGGTGGAACTTGATTCGGATGAGGAGCCTGTAGTAGATGTTGAGTCACTTGGAGAGGTGTCATCAGTGCTATCCGACCCGGCTGTTGATGATATAGTGGAACTATCAGTACTCGAATCTGTTACAGCGGTGGAACTTGTGTCAGGTGAGGAGTCTGTAGGGGATGTTGAGTCACTTGAAGAGGTGTCATCAGTGCTATCCGACTCGGCTGTTGATGATACAGTGGAACTATCAGTACTCGAATCTGTTACAGCGGTGGAACTTGTGTCGGGTGAGGAGTCTGTACTAGATGTAGGTTCACTTGAAGAGGTGTCATCAGTGCTATCCGACCCGGCTGTTGATGATGTAGTGGAACTATCAGTACTCGAATCTGTTATAGCGGTGGAACTTGTGTCGGGTGAGGAATCAGTTGTAGATGCTGAGTCACTTGAAGAGGTGTCATCAGTGCTCTCCGACCCGGCTGTTGATGATCCAGTAGAGCTATCAGTACTCGAATCTGTTACAGCGGTGGAACTTGTGTCGGGTGAGGAGTCTGTACTAGATGTAGGTTCACTTGAAGAGGTGTCAGCAGTGCTATCCGACCCGGCTGTTGATGATAGAGTGGAACTATCAGTACTCGAATCTGTTGCAGCGGTAGAACTTGTGTCGGGTGAGGAGTCTGAGGTAGATGTTGAGTCACTTGGAGAGGTGTCATCAGTGCTCTCCGACCCGGCTGTTGATGATCCAGTAGAGCTATCAGTACTCGATTCTGTTACAGCGGTGGAACTTGTGTCGGGTGAGGAGTCTGTACTAGATGTAGGTTCACTTGAAGAGGTGTCATCAGTGCTCTCCGACCCGGCTGTTGATGATACAGTGGAGCTATCAGTACTCGAATCTGTTACAGCGGTGGAACTTGTGTCGGGTGAGGAGTCTGTACTAGATGTAGGTTCACTTGAAGAGGTGTCATCAGTGCTATCCGACCCGGCTGTTGATGATATAGTGGAACTATCAGTACTCGAATCTGTTATAGCGGTGGAACTTGTGTCGGGTGAGGAGTCTGTAGTAGATGTTGATTCACTTGGAGAGGTGTCATCAGTGCTCTCCGACCCGGCTGTTGATGATACAGTGGAACTATCAGTACTTGAATCTGTTACTGTGGTGGAACTCGTGTCGGTTGAGGAGTCTGTACTAGATGTAGGTTCACTTGAAGAGGTGTCAGCAGTGCTATCCGACCCGGCTGTTGATGATAGAGTGGAACTATCAGTACTCGAATCTGTTGCAGCTGTAGAACTTGTGTCGGTTGAGGATTCTGTACTAGATGTAGGTTCACTTGGAGAAGTGTCAGCAGTGCTATCCGACCCGGCTGTTGATGATAGAGTGGAACTATCAGTACTGGAATCTGTTACAGCGGTGGAACTTGTGTCAGGTGAGGAGTCTGTAGAAGATGTTGAGTCGCTTGAAGAGGTGTCATCAGTGCTATCCGACCCGGCTGTTGATGATACAGTTGAATCTGTTACTGTGGTGGAACTTGTGTCGGATGAGGAGTCTGTAGTGGATGTTGAGTCACTTGAAGAGGTGTCATCAGTGCTCTCCGACCCGGCTGTTGATGATACAGTGGAACTATCAGTACTCGAATCTGTTACAGCGGTGGAACTTGTGTCAGGTGAGGAGTCTGTAGGGGATGTTGAGTCACTTGAAGAGGTGTCATCAGTGCTATCCGACTCGGCTGTTGATGATACAGTGGAACTATCAGTACTCGAATCTGTTACAGCGGTGGAACTTGTGTCAGGTGAGGAGTCTGTAGGGGATGTTGAGTCACTTGAAGAGGTGTCATCAGTGCTATCCGACTCGGCTGTTGATGATCCAGTAGAGCTATCAGTACTCGAATCTGTTACAGCGGTGGAACTTGTGTCGGGTGAGGAGTCTGTACTAGATGTAGGTTCACTTGAAGAGGTGTCATCAGTGCTCTCCGACCCGGCTGTTGATGATACAGTTGAGCTATCAGTACTCGAGTCTGTTACAGTGGTGGAACTTGTGTCGGGTGAGGAGTCTGTAGTAGATGTTGAGTCACTTGAAGAGGAGTCATCAGTGCTATCCGACCCGGCTGTTGATGATACAGTGGAACTATCAGTACTTGAATCTGTAACTGTGGTGGAACTTGTGTTGGGCGAGGATTCTGTACTAGATGTAGGGTCACTTGGAGAAGTGTCAGCAGTGCTATCCGACCCGGCTGTTGATGATAGAGTGGAGCTATCAGTACTCGAATCTGTTACAGCGGTAGAACTCGTGTCGGGTGAGGAGTTTGTACTAGATGTAGGTTCACTTGAAGAAGTGTCATCAGTGCTATCCGACCCGGCTGTTGATGATACAGTTGAACTATCAATAGTAGAGCTCGTGTCATCTGGAAGGGTGGAGATTGAGCTCGAATCAGTTCCTGCAGTGGATGCACTAGATTCGAATGTTGTTTCTGTTTCCGCTGTCGAGACAGTTGAAGACGAAGGATTTATGGACGTTGGCAAAGCGGAGGATGAGGACGGTGATGAATCGGTGAGGGGTGTAGTGAGCGTTGAATCTGTGCCAGTAACTGTGGAAAATACAGTAGTGTGAGAAGTTGAAGTTTTTTCAGGAAAATCAGTTTCCCAAGTTTTAACACTACCATCTTCAGTTAGGTCAGTTGTTGATGCATCTGTGCTGAGACTTGGTGTTGCCGAAGTTTCAACAGAGCTACTGCTAGTATCTGCAAGTGGTAATATTGCGGTTTAGAAATGCTAGAATTTAGTTGTAGCGACATACAAATTTTACTTACCTTCTGTAGAACATGATTGCACGTTTTCGGTGGGGTATTCGCCATCTTCGAATGAGCCGGAATGATCGTGGTGTGGATAGCCAGAAGCGCAGGGAGCCGGAAGTGGTGGTGGAAGTGGAAGTGGTGGCCTTGGGTAAATCAGTTCGGCAACCTGTATGCAATCGCAGGGAACATCCTTTTTGGGACGGCAAGACTTCTTTTCAACATCATAAAAATTATCACCAGGACATCTGAAATGCAGCAAAACGCATTAAACGAATTCTAAATGCAATTTAACTGCAACTGACTTGAAACGAGTTTGCAGATAAACGCCGCTCGGTTGCATGCTGCACGTGTAGTAGAGCGAGCAATCGGAAGGCGAGCGGAAGGTGCCGGTTTGGTCGCAAGGCGGAAACTTATCCTCACAGTTTTGAGGTATGTAAGAGCCATTGTTGGAAATCTCGGTTGGGGCACACTGATTGCCGGGAACGCACTTGCTCTGCGCCGCCGAGAAAACGGTGTTTTGAGGACACGAGTAGATGCGCGCCTTCAGATTGCAGTCGCAGCGGTAGTAAATATAGCAGTCGGAGGGTATGGGGAAACGACCCTCCCTGGTGCAGACGGGCGCGAACTCCACGTTGGGCAGCGGACTGCATTGGCCTTTGGTGGCGTTGAATATCTGTAAAAAAATGTGTGTGTAAAGAGGATGACGAATATTGGGGAACAAGGAGACGTACGTGTAGATTTTGACACTTTCCGAAGATGACACAGTCCGGTTTGCACACGTAATAGTACTGGCGCTGATTAGGATGCGGTTTGATGCCGATGAAATCGTTCGAACAACGTTTGTACTTTGCGAAGAGAAAGTGGTTTTATTAAATAATGAATATTTTAAGCGAGAAATAGTTTGAAATCAAAAATATTTACATAATCAACAAGCACTGGCACGCCGCCGCCGGAAAATGTGCGCAAAATGCCACGTCTTTTGTCATAGAAAGTGCCCGGTGGTGGGTATAGGGGAGGCTAAAAATAAGTAAATAAATATGTAAACATTTTTAATTTAAAAAATTTGTATGTAAAAAATGGATTCTGTGATTGGTGATGTGGTTTAGGTTTAAATGGTTTTCTGTGATTTATGTGGAACCGGTGAGGTTATAAATAGTTACAGTATCTTATATATTTTTTATTAAAAAGAAATTTTTCGCAAAATGCAGTTCGTGTTCACTGTAGCTTTTCAATAATATAGAAAAGATTCACAATTTGTTACTTTTGTTCCTTCAATTGGAAATGATGTGTGTGTGTCTTTTTGTGCAAAGTTTAGAATTCTGGCAGCTGATTTATGATAGAACAATGAATACGTATATAACTTTCGTGAATACTTTGCTTATTGTTCCTTCAAAAGAGCGAAAAAATATGCCAAAAGTAAAATAATAAAAAGGCGATTTTACTCAAAGTATGTACTATAATGCTTGCTCCAAAATCGACTCAAGAAACGAGTTGACATGAGTTGAGTCTTGTTTCAGTCAAATATTTCTAGATATTTATATAAGTTTAAGTTCCAAGGATTCAAAGCAGAAACTATCAATATTGGCTTGGACACTTGTAATTTTAACATTTATGAATAATTCATTCATTCAATTCAACATTTATAATACTTAGCATTTATGAAAAATTCTACTACTATTTTTTGTTTACTCAAGGCGCGTTTTTCTAAATGATTACCTAATGTAAATTCCTGAAAATGATTACTTAATACTAATTAAACCTTTTAATTTTAAATTATAAATACAGACTTGCCTAAAATATTTTTTCAAAAAATACAAAAATTAAAATTTTTAATCAGACAAAATTACAAAAAATTATTTAGCAGAGTTACTAATATTTTTAATATATTTAAAATTATTTTTATTTTTTTTTAATTTTAAGAGATGTCTGGCTTTTTTTTAGTTTTTCTCATTACTTAATTATAAAAGAACAAATAAAAATTACTATTATGACTAATTGAGACACACAAAGCAAATTAAAATTAAAATTTTATAACCTAATCCTTGAATTGGGGCGATTTTAAAACTAATTGTTTTAATCTCCAGCTAAATATTTAAAACTTAACATTTAAAATCTTAATAAAAGTAAAAAAAGTTTTATAAAAAAAACAATTCCGTTAACACTACAAAGACCGCAAGTTTTCCATATAACATATATCCACTGATATCTCGAAAAGTAAAAATCGAATTTGGCTAATTTTTCACAAAATAAATTTAAAAAATATAAAATTTTTCACGATAAGTCACCAAAGCAAAACTTGATAGAAATACTGGAGAAAATACAGGTATTTAAAAATGAAAAACCCCTCAAAATGACCACAACGGTCTTTCTAGTGTTCAAGGAATTGAAGGGACAAAATGTTACGTATACGTCATGATGGGCACCAAGGCACACATTTGAAATAACACCCCAGCTCACCTGATAGTGAAACGGCAAAACGTGTGCAAAATATCCGCCGTGCAGCGCAGGGCTGCCGTGGTACGCGTGTGGGTAGACAGGATGCGCAATGTAGCGACTCTGGACCTGTTGCAGCGCCAGCAGACCAATCACTGCCAGCAGCAGCTCCTTTAGATTGAAATTTACTTTGGCCATTTCTCTAGTCGTAGATTTCGATTTGAACTTTTTGTTTGATTCGCTTTTTTTTGCTTTTAATTTTTATGTTTTTCAATTTTTTTTTCAATATTTTTTAGATATTTTTTATTTAAATATTCGTTACATTCATTTGCAATGTTGATGGGGTGGCCACAAAATTATCACAATTGCACTTTCGTCTTTTTCGGCGCACACTTTGATTGAGCATTTAAGCGCCGCGTTTGCGCTATCGACCGTTTGACTGTTCGTTGCACGCGCTACACAGTATAGTTTGTAATCCGTTACAAGCGATGGTCCGCACGAAGCGGTACGAGTGCGTTGACGTTGCTATCAAACACTAATCCTTTTCGTCCTGCGTACGTTGCAATGAAACGTTGGCGTCGGATGTGCAATGCAATGCCGCGAGTGCCGTGTGATGTGTTGCGTTGGCGTGTTGTTGACGCTTGAAGCGCTTGCGGTCAAATGTTCTGTTTACGTTTCGAGTCGTGCGCTTTTAATGCATTTTTTGCGGCGCGACACTGCAGCGAGCACACACAATAGCCGCTTGCATAATGCGCCGAAATGAACGCGTCGCATTTTTATTATCTCTGGCGCAAAGTTGCAAACAACAACAACAACACACAACTAAGCATAAGCGACAGTGTAGAAAATTGGTGCAGCAAAGACGAAAGCATAGACAACACCAACCACAAAGAAGCGGCCAGCGAACGCTTTTCAGAGCGGCGGCTCGAACGTTTTCGTCATAAGCGCGGCGGCCGCTTTTGTTTGTGCGCGTGATAAGCACGCTTCTGCTTACGGCGGCGTCAGAGCCACGACGAGTTGCATGACTAAAGCGTTGCGATTCATCAGTTGTCTTCCGCCAGCAGCAAGAAGCGGCGCGTGGTCGCATTCTGGTTGCTTCCTCCTGCTGTTTGCAAAGACTGTGGCGCGTATGTGCCGCCATGGTAAACATGCCATTTCGGCCATTGGGCACACACGCACGCGCACACCAGAACAACCGCACGTACTGCGCACACACTGCGTTGTGCGTTGCGTGGCGAAACATGGGACGTTGCCGCCATTTGCTTCCGCCGGGCGGAAGTCGGCAACATAGACACAGCTTCCGCTGTGCGTCACTTAACTAATACCGCCGCACCACGTGCTCAGCCGGCCACTGTGGCGGCGCAACTGCCATAAGACACATGCGGCTCATGCGCAGCATTGGCGGATATCCTTTTCGATACTAGTTGTGTAAAAATGTCATCGTTTTTGGCAATTTTAGTCAAATATTTGTTTGGTTATTTTGAAAATTATTGAAAATTATTAAAAAATTATTATTATTATTTTGAAAACTGTCAGCTAGTTAATAAATTAGCGGATATACTGTGTGGAAAGTTTTTGGCAAATCGACCGAGCGTTTAGCGCGCGTGTGATTATTTGGGTTTTAGTGTGCGGTTTTAGGAATTTGCAAAATAAATTAGTCAACTACGAGTATTTAAACGTTTAATGATGAAAGGAATCCAAACGAATTTTGAGAAGCTTTTGTTCGAAATTTATTTGAACTTAGTACAGCGGAAATTAATTTCATTCACTTAACAGGGCGGAAGTATTAAATAAGTGGAAAGTTTTTCAAAAAACTAAATTCAAATAGTTTAAACTCAGTTGTGATATTTAAATTTAACCGGGTGGAAATTTCCACTAACACTTAGGTTGGGGGTTTTTTGTTTGACTTTTAACAAAATACGAAGTTAGTCAGAGTACGACTCACCATGAATTCCTTTTTGATAGAGGCGTTGCTTTGGGCTACATTGACCCTAAATACCGGCTGCAACATTGTGAAATAATATTAAAAATAAATAATATTAAAATTAAAAATAAATAATACTAAAAATAATTAATATAAAAAAAATAAAAACCACGTTAATCACGTTAATTTTTTCATTCAAACACTGGTCCTGACAATAAAAACCGTGTAAACAATCAGTACCTGTGGTAACCCTGGTCATCTTCTTCGCTCTGTGATCTTTGGCGAGCATCTCTGCAACAATTTAATACTTTATAAAAAAAACGAATTTATCTATGAATCATCTCGCAGAGCGATTGAATACAAACGCGGCTGAGGCAATTGGGTGATGGTTATTTGCGGGATGTTGAATTGGGAATAGAACAATAAATGTACAACAGGTAAACACTGGGCGAAATAGACGGCCGCGACCGAGGAGCAGAAATAAACGGAACATGAGTACAAAAGGAGAAGCAAAAGATGCGACTAGAGGTGGAATCAACAGATCACTAAACACAGCAATAATTTGAACTGAAACTGAACTTAAAAGCTTTAGAAAAACTAAAAAAAAAAATGTGATTCCTTCGAGTTGTAGATTTGATAAAAACTTTACCCCTTTTCATTATTGAAAAAGTGAGTAGTTTCAGTGGGAAGAACTGTATTGGTTCTACTTCCTTGTCATCTCTGTGGCTTTAGTGGATATCTTATGAGAATAGATTTCATTTAAAGTATAGTTGCCCATGGTGCCAAGTAATACAATCAACCTGATAGATTGTTTTAATTCAGTGAAAGTAGTAGAAGAAGAGGAAGATCTATGACACATCATGCATCTTGTGACATTGTTAACACTAATAAAAGTCCTTTAACTAATTCGTTTTCAAACTATGAGTTTGAGATTTAGCAGCAAAACATTTTAGCACCGAAACATTTTAGTTTTTATACAATCTCAAAATTGTCTCTATTTAAAAGTAGTTGCAAATGCTCAAGTGGGCGTGGTTGTTGGCAAAAGTTGCCGGAAATAGTTTTGTTGCCATACAAAACGTTCTCAAAAATAAGAAAAAGAGGAAAATGGTATTTATTTTTGTTTTAAGCATCATGAAGATACCCAGCCGGAAATATTTGGAATATACTGGAGTTCAGTTTGAGATTTTCCATGAATTAAATACTTTATTCAATTTCTATTTATGATATATGTATGTATGTATAATGTATTTTTAAGTGCAATTTTAATGCAATAACTAATAATAATAATGATCTTCGATTTTAAGTGGTTGAGGACATGGTCACCAGCCATAAAGTTATAAAGTAAATACTTAGCTGCATAAAAAGCATATAAGCACATTATATAAGTTCATGAAATTGATACCATAGTGTAAATCTAACTATTACACGATAATATTTCTACTCTTTCCATTTATTTTCAGAACGCAATTACATTTTGACGTATAATCTCACTAAATGCTCTTCTAAAACACTAAATGAGAATATTTTTTTCCAAAACTATCTCCTTTACAGACTTCATCTCCACAATCACCTCTCGCAATCGACTCAAGTCAACTCATTACACTTGAACCCATAAATTTCCAACGTGGTTTCTCAAAAAAACGTAAACAGCAACAATGCAGATTTCTGCTTAAAAGCCATCGAAGGTCATTTCTCGTGGCTGGTGACTGTCTGTTGGTCTATCGCGCCGACAGTCTGCCACGCTTTCCCACACGCCCCAACGCACGCAAAATCTACACTTTTCAGTCGGCGCTGCAAGAAAACAAAACACAAAAAACACAAAAAAGAAATACCAAAAAAAAAGAACGCTCAAAGACGCCAAATGTAAACAATTCAACCGGGAAATATCATCAACTACACGTACTGCAGCCGACATTATAAATAAAAAATAAATAAATAAATAATTGCTTGAAAATCGTCAAAAAAATTAAGAAATAAAATATAAACAAATTAAATAGAAACGCCACTTTGCGAGTTTTATTGAATTACTGTCATAAAAAGTTTTATTCAAGCAAGCGAAATATGAAGAAGAGTACAGATTTTGTTGCTTTTGTATGTAATATTAAAATAAAAGTAATTACGTTGCGTACTTAAGCGATAATTAGTTAAGCATATGTAGTAATTAATGAATTAATTCCATTGGTCTCTTGCGATTTTTGGTATAAGCTGTAGACACTGGACCGCAGTGAAATAGTCGTCGAGTTACTTCGGGTCCTTTGTGGTTCAAATGAGTTCAAAAATGATTTTGGTTGAGAAGAAAGGAAAACGCAAAAAATCACAGATGTTAACTGTATGAGCTTTTCTTTCATGGTTTTTTTTTTTTGGTTGCTTTGTCATAACTAAACGATTTTTGTTCTTTGGTTGCAGTTAAATTATGGTAAGTGTAGACTATAAAGTTGATGTGGGCTTTGTGGGCTTAGCTTAGTTGTTATAACTGGAAATTATGTTTAATAGTTTAACGAAGCAATTAGCGTAGCGTCATAGCATTGCATACAAGTTGAGTAACTTATTTGTGTTGCGGTAAAAACTTAAGCAGACAATATTTCTTTGATCATCTTCAGTTGATTTGGTGACTGGCTGACGAATCGAGATGCGGTTTTTGAGCGACTTTGTTGAGACTTCTTTTGGGACAAGTTGGGCATGACGCCTGCAGCTTGTACTCTCGTATGTACAGCGTTTACTTTCGTCATTCAAAATGCTGCTAACGCTTAGACGTCACGTCGCTCCTCCGGTTCGCCTTCCATGGTCAGACTGCGCAGTGATCTGAAATTCCAAATTAGACCAATTTGTTTCGTTTCAAATTAAGTTTGTCTTTGCACTGCGATCTTATGTAATTGTTGGTTTATTATGTAGTGCTGTTGTTGTAGCCAATAAAAAATGCAACAATCAAATAATGTGGTGAGCAACAACGTGAAATGGAACGCGTACCGCCGCACTGCGCTACCGAAAGTGCGTTTCACAAAGTGTGTGCATACGCGCCGCGTGTGTTTCTATTGTTATTGTTGTTATTTTTTTTCTAGTAATGTACACGTTTATTATAAAAAACGTGTTAAAAAGCATTTAACAGTTAATTTTATTGAATACAGCAATGAATGGAACATAAAACATTCTGACTTATAATTGAGACAAACGCGCACAATTGTTTTCTAAAAATATATAATTATTGCAAAATATGTAAGAACGTAGGAATTTCACAACGCAGCAACTATTTACGCACATAACGACGCGACGCGTACAGAATACTTTGTGAACGGTTACTATCAGAAGTGCTTTCGGACTGTGGATATCTGAAAATGTTCTATTTTACATTGTGACATGTAAATTTTGTTTAGTTTAGGCCAAATGTTCAATTTTGAAGACTTGCGTATTACTGACTTGGCAACCCTTTACGAACAAAAGCCACGCTTTCCGCGAATTCAAACTCACATGTTGTGAATCACAACCATGAGATTTGTGGTTTACAGGGTAAAACTTAACGGTGCATTATTATTTAAGGGGAGATCTATGTATGTAAGTTTGGTGGGAACACTTGTGGGCTCCTGCTTTGAATTTGATGGAATAAGTAATAAAGCAAAATGGCCTTTCGAAGGAATCAGATAGGAGAAAGACGAGTAAGACGGTTTAGGGATTTAAGTGTAGAGGGAACATTTGTGGGTTGCTGTGTATTAGGTGGAATTATAATAGAGGGGAATGACCTTTCGAAGGGATCAAGTAGGAGAAAGACGAGTAAAACGGTTCAGTGTTAAGTGTAGAAGGACACTTATGGGTTGCTTTGCATTTGACAGAAAGATAATAAAAGGAAATGAGCTTTCGAAAGGATAATGTAGGAGAAAGACGAGTAAGACGGTTCAGATAGCTTGAGTGTAGAGGAACAGGTTGAGGTTGCTTTGTATTTGATGGAATAATAATAGAGGGAAATGACCTTTAGAAAGGATGAGGTAAGAGAAAGAGAGTAAGACGGTTTAGGAAAATGGTTTAGGGGGACTTCACTTTGGAGGGAACACTCATGGGCTCCTGCTTTGAATTTGGCGGGATCATAATGTGGAGCGCTCAAGCTATAAGTCGGCAATAAGTGTTGTGAAAAATATACCTAAATTTTACAACTTAATGATGGGTGACGTTTTGGGTATGAAGCCAAACAACTTTTTAGATGAGAAAATACATTTTCAAAATAAATAAATTTGAAATATAGGTAAATAAAATAAATAATATACAGTCGTGTCTGGGTATAGTGAACACCCTATATAGTGAACACCTCGATATAGTGAACACCCAAATTTTGACATGGAGCCTCTAAATCATACAAAAAATTTTGAAAGAAATTTCAAGCAAAAAGCAAAAAGTGTATTTTGAACAAATAAAACGAGTTTTTGAACAAATATTTTAACCTTGATATAGTGAACAACCTCAATACTGTGAACAGGCCTTGCAATAATTACGTGTAGTTCACTATATCCAGACACGACTGTATAAATAAAATAAAATAAATAAATTTTCAAAATATTTTTCTTCTTTGGTAAACAAAACTTCTTTGATGAGAAGAGAACATAATTTTTGAAAATATATTTGTTTGACAAGCAATACAAGCCAGAACTATCTCGCAAACAATTTCTCAAATGAGAAGAAACGTTCGAGATGTTTCAACAGATGTGCAAGTCTTCTCGGAACGTCTATTGGCATAACTACTTCTTAAAGTCTTTTATGTATATTTCTCAACAGTTCTAACTACATGGTTTGAATAACAGGATGACTGATTTCATAAGACTTTTCTTACGATTCTTCATGTCTTTTGTGATTTTTCTATTCAACAACACTCGGGGGATTTCCCCCTAATTTTCTATAAGTAACACACGTTACTTAGTACTTATACGTTACTTTGTGTTCGCTACTTTGTATATATTTTATTGTGCTTTATTTAAACAGTTGAAATAAAAGGTTAAGATGAGAATTGCTCATGAGTCATGAGTCATTATAAACTGGCTTAATGAAATCTTTACATTAAGAAACCCAACTCAATCTAGCAAAGTTAAATCTTCTAAAAATGAAAACTCCCAGTCATTTCATACAAAATTTCTTGCTTGCACGACGTGCACAACACGTCGATAAACAATCTGCTTGGCGTCTCGCTGAGCAAAACTGCGCTGTCCGACACTTGAGCGCCAGTTGTCGAATTTCAAGCAAGAGCAGCAGATAATTGCATGCGATAAATGGCTATCGACGCATTGTCTGCGGTGACAGTACAAGCAGTTCAAATGAAACCAAATAGAAATGTGATAAGCATAAAAAATAACAAAAATAATATAATAAGTGCTCAATAATGTTTTGGTTTGTTAGTTATGAATGTAAGGGGCGTAATTTCTATTAAGTTTAGCCATTTTTTTTGTTTTGATAACAAAACCACAGCTGTGGAAAAAGTAACTAGGCTACAATTTGACTGATTTTTAGACAGTTGGAACCCAGCATTCAGCTCGTAAGGTGTCCGTTAATAGGAATATTTCGCAAAGTTTTTATAGAAAACGGAATTGCAATGCGTTCAATGTTTGCATTTAGTGTGATTTTTGTGTTGGCGTTGACTTTGGGCTCCAACGCTCAGCCGCTTCAAGGTTAGTGAAAACTTAGATTTTTAATTTAGTCGCTGTCAGGGATTTGCGTTGTGGATTATGCGAATTTAAAAATACAGTGGTGTCTGGATATAGTGAACTAATTATTGCAAGGCCTGTTCACTGTATTGAGGTTGTTCACTATAACATTAAGGTTAACATTTTTGTTCAAAAACTCGTTTTACTTGCTCAAAATAAAATTTTTGTTTTTTGCTTGAAAATTTTTTCTATATTTAGAGGCTCGATGTCAAAATTTGGTGTTCAAAATTCGAAGTGTTCACTATATAGGGGGTTCACTATACCCAGACACGACTGTAATACTTTAATTTGTCTGACATTATTTTCATATATTGCACACTACAAACAAAGGAGTCAAAACTCGAAATATACAAACTTTCAGGAGAGTAAAAAACAGCGCAATTAACGTAAAAAACAGACAACAGTTAAGGAAGATAGTGATGAGAATGAAATTGTTAAAGTAGTTAAAGATATGTGCTGTGATTTAGAATCGATTTTGGAAAATTTTGATTTGTTACTATTTCATATTAAGGATGTGATTTGTATAAATTTTGTCAATAATGTTTTTTGTTTTTGCAGTTGGTGTCTTAACATTCGAAAATGTGTGCAATGTGTCTGGTGATTTGTGCTCAACGAAATGTATGATTGCTGGCGGACGTGATGGTTACTGCAATAAAGCGAAAGTCTGTAACTGTCGGCAGTTGTGAAAACAAAATTATGGAAAATCATGTAAAGATTTAATTCTATAAAAACTCAATTGTTTATGAATTTTATAAAACAAAAAATTTTAATAAATTATAAACAATAAAAAGTCAGCAAAACAATGCGTACGCATTAATAGTATTTTAGATATTTTTTTTAGTTTTATTGAAATAAAATAAAAAAATTACCAGTTTGATTTGAAAACATCTTGTTAACATAAGAATTATAACATATTAAATTAAAAAAAATTAAAAAATATATTAAATGAAAAATATATGAATTCATAAAAATCATAATATAAATAATAATAATAAATTAATAATACCATAATAAATAAAAAAAATTTTCTTACATCACTATTCTTATAAATATTAGAAGTTTGATTGGAAAAACTCTGCTACTCTTAAAGCACAGTATTTGCATAGACATTACGTAAAAATTTCAAGCATACTAACCTGGAACGTTCAAAAAGTGAGGGATCTGTGTAAATGGGTTCGCTGGGATCTTCAAATTGATGATTTGTATTGCCACTGCTTCGCATTGGGTTCATAACCGGCAGTTGGCACATACGCGCTAAATTGCTATGAGTTCAAAAAGACAATTAAAAAATATATTAAAAATTGTTTAGAACACTAACGCTTAATAATTTCATATGTTATTTCATATCGATAATTAAAAAAATTAGTAGAAAATATGTTCACTGGAAAATTCTAAATGCTTCTCTCATTGTTTGGAAAATTTTCATATACAATTTTTTTGCTACTATTCTAACTAAATAGTGGAGTTTACTATTCATAGCATTTTAGGTGTTAAGTTGCTATTGTAGCAATTTTTGAATTTTTGCAATGTTTTCGAAAGCGATGTAGCGACATATTGCTACGATAGCAACTTTACACCTAAAATGCTTTGAAGACTGAACTTCACTAATATCTAACTAAATTTTAACGTATTTAAAGTTAAAGAATTGTGTAGTATATAGTCTAAAAATTCTAGCAGTCATTACCCACCCAGTGGCAAAAGTCTTATGCAAACTGCCACCAAACATGGACATATTGGCGCGAAAGGCGCTGGCCGCACGATTGGGCGTTGTGTGCGTGCTGCCGCTGGGCATGTGGCCGATTTCGCTGAAGCGTTCATGTGTGCGCATGGACGAATGCCCCAGAGAGTGTATGGGCGAATGACGATCGGCAATGCGATTCTTGGACATTGTTTTCCAATAGCGTCTGCAAGCAACAAAGTATTCGTCATCAGCAAATATGAAATTGTTCGATGTAGATGGGCGCTCACCTGTAGGCCAGTCCCGAGACCATTGTAATGCTGAAGAGCAAAATCATGAGCAGTATGATGGCAGTGATTAGGCCGTGATATTCCGATGGCGTCATGCAGACAGTCTCCACCGGTGCAACCAGTTTGCGTGGATACGCCTCCTTTTCGATTTCTTCGCGCGTTTCAAATACCTAAAATTAAAAACTGGTTAAAAAACAATTATGTTCTGATTCAAATGCCACCAACCTCAATCATCTCGCGCACTTGTTCTGGCTCATCACTGTCGCTGTCATCATTTGCATTGGTTGCTGCATTAAAAAAAAATTGTTGAAAAAACTGTTCTTAAACTTTTTTTAAACGAACTTACTTTTATTGAAGTCGCCCAGTGTGCCCGACACTGTGGTGCTATTCATTTCGGCCATGTCATCGATCAATCGTTGCGCCCCCGGTTCGGTGTTTGTTTCGGTTGCCGTCTCGGTGTCATTTAGCGAGCGTCTGCGACGCCCGAATGAGGGCTCCTGACGGCCTGCTGCGCCTGGACAGTAAGCAGGCTGACAGCCATCGCGACAACTGCGCACTGTAGCCTCGAACACCAGGAAATTCGATTCAGGTATTTTGAAGGCGTTGAAGCGCGCCTCCAACGTGTCGCCATCGCGCAGTTTGTCCAGTTCCGGAAAGACGTACGGATCCACAGGGCAGCTGTGAAACGTTGTTGAATTCAGATGGGTTTAGGGTTGTGGATTGTGGATATACAACTTACCCGAAACGATCTATTAGCTGTATGCTGCGACCTGAGTATGGATCGCGTGCCACCACATTGGTGGCAAATATGTCGGTGACATGGTTGTAGCCGTCCTGTGCCTCCAGTCGGAATGTCAGCGGATCGCCCACAGCTATGGTGGTGGTCGGTCTGCCCTGGTAGAGTATCATCAGGCGCACCTTCGAACTAAGCGTGTTCTCCGCGGGCAGATACTCGATCGGTATGGGACTGCCAGATCTATCGGAATCCGAAAGACTTCATACAGAATCGCATAGTTTGAGCGTTAACAAAATGTTATTGAAACAAAGTAACCAATTTGTTCACAGGTTGTTTGGAAAACTTATTTTCAATAAGATTTTGTTTTGATAAATGCTATCAATTTACTGGGATTAGTGATGTCTAAGTAAAATTATTAATTGCGTAGAAAAAGCAGGACTTGTGGCCAAAGACGGTATAAACTAGAACGCAATGAATAGATATGCTTCTAGATAATTTTCAACTACCTTTGTGGGGATAGCGGAAGATTTTAGAAGCTACAAAGAGAATCGCCATAATTTAATGCACTCAAGAAAGAACATCAACAACAAATAAAAGAACAAGTAAAGTAGCTTTCTAAAGCTTGCTACATGACAAGTAGGTAATTACGGATTTAAGCTAAGCTATTTTTACTATGCCTAAAAATATGCATTGCATTTGTGCGTTGCTCTCGCATAGATTCCCAATGGAAATTTTCAACGTTTTGACTTACCCTGCGCCAATGTAACCAGAAGTTACCACCGCTTCACCCGGACCGCGGAATACGCAGGTCAAGTTGTATCGCTTGTCGCGACTGGTTTGCACATTGTCCGAGAACTGCACAACCACAATATTGGTCAGCGTGTCGCCATACTAAATGGGAAAAGGAAAAGTTGAGCCACCGAAATCGACTGTAAACAGATCACAACTCACTCTCTGCGTGCCGCAATCGGGATAGCCCTGTGGTCCGCTGATGCGCAGCACATTCACCGTGCCGCCGTTGCCACGGAAGAAACATCTGCGTTGGAAGGGCATTAGAAGGATTTAAAATTGGATTTGATTAAGAAAAGCTGTGCCGATATTTACCTATCGTAGAAGCCATAGGTGTAAATGCGTCCCACAAAGCCTTCCGGCGTGCGTATGGTGAACTCCATGCCCTCTTCATTGCAGGTCTGAGTCACTGTTGTGCCGATTTGGAATTTATTGAAAAATATTCTTAGAGATTTCGCACGAAATTTACTTCAAGCAAATTCACCACTCACCATCCATGCACTCGCCATCGCTGCGACCGACACTGCGTTCGTAGTAATCATAAGTGGCCGTATCGAAGTAGCTGGGATCGTGTACATCCATTTCGCGCGAGTCGCGGTCACTCAGCTCGCAATTGGGCAGATCGCGCTCGTCATAAGTCGACGCTGCCGCATCTCTGTCAAGCAAACATAGATCATTCCGTGATTTATATTTGAATTCTATTACCCCAAAGGTCATACCTGTAGTTGAAGCTGCGGCAAACAAAGTCCCGACTCTCAATACATTCGCGTTCGCACTGAATGAGAGAGGGAACAATCAGCGCACGCCGCACAAAATGGCGCCGCATTTTGTGCCTGGCCGCCACCTGTTTGAAGTTGTCGCTCTCTTCACAGCGCGTCACCTGTGGTCGCGGCTGGCCACCGCCAGCACCTGCACCATATGGCGGCGGCTGCGGCAGGCCTCCGGGCAGCGGCCGATCGTCGGGCAGCGGCGCTAACGAGCCACCGTGGTAGGGACGATTGAAAGGAGTCTCATATGGCGGATATCCGCCACTTGCGATGGGCCGCCTACCCAACGCGCCATCGTACTCACGGTCATAGGGCCCATAGCGATCGCTGTAGCGGTCTTCGTAGTCCATATCGTAGTAGGGTGGTGGCGGGCGATCATAACCTAAATTCACAAGTTTTACATGAAATTGTCGATGACTGTAACCTAACTTTGCGCAATATACGTATGCACAGTTTAACGGCTGGTAGTTGGTTAGTTATGGCAATTGAAGCTGTACTCACCTGGTCTACCGCCACCCGCACTACCGCCGCCACCATACCGATTGCCATACTTGTAAATCTCAATCGGATATCGTTCGCTACCTACCGGAAAGCGGTTGGGTGACGTCGGGTATTTGCTTACTGTTGTTGGCGGTACAAGTGGTGCGGGAGGGTAACGTTTCGCCGAGTCTGGCTCTGGCCTGCGGGCACCATGAATAATATCATCTGGTGGATAGCGTCCATCGGGACCGTAGCGTGGTGGAGGGCCGCCACGAGTGCCGGGCGTAAGTGGGTAACGCGAATCATAAGAGGAAGGGCGGAAGCGTTTGTCAAGGAAGAAGCTGTCGGGTGCATCGCGTCCTGTATAGCCGCCGACTGGATCGCGGCTTGGAGGATAGCGTGATGGATAACGGCTGGCATAACGATCGTCTGGATAGCGGCTTCCGGGTCCGTACGGCCTGTACGGTGCATCATCTTCAGGCGGATAGGGTCTGGTGTGTGGCAGATCACCTGGGATACTATTGTCGTTAATGGGTGGATAACGATCCAGGGGACGATATGGTGTGTAACGATCTTTGGGCAGATAACCACCAGCAGGATATCTATCGCGATCGCCGTATCGATCGGGCGGATAACGATCACGATCGCGCGATGGATAACGTTCTTCATCCGGGTATCCTGCGCCACTGCCTCGGTCCGGGTAACGATCACGATCACCAGGATAACGATCACGATCACCAGCATAACGATCGCGGTCGCCAGGATAACGATCGCGGTCGCCAGGATAACGATCGCGGTCGCCAGGATATCGATCGCGATCGCCTGGGTAGCGATCTCGGTCGCCCGGATAACGTTCCCGTTCACCGGGATAACGGTCGCGGTCAGTGGGATAGCGACCGCGGTCACCAGGATAACGATCTCGATCGCCCGGATACAAATCACGATCTCCAGGATGACGATTCGTAGGAATTCGATCATCTGGCATGCTGCCTGGTGGGTAACGACCATCTGCAGGATATCTTTCGCCACCGCTGCCGCCTGGATAACGATCTGGGGAATTGCGGTTAATAGAGGAAGGATGTTAGTGAGTTAGGTTGTGAGTAGGTGTGGCAGAATTCTACTAGGCTAGTCACTCAATTACGGTTCAAAGCGATAATATTAGTCTATAAATGTGATGTTGCGGGTTAAAAGAGAAGTCGAGAGTAGTAAAGACAAATTTATTAAAAAAAAATTACCATAATCATTTGTGTTGGTATCCGGATGTCGATCGTATGGGCGACTGTAGTCGACACCGCTGCCGCCTGCACTGCCACCTGTGCCACCATAACGATTGCCGCCACTGCTGCCGCCATAGCGATCGTCATCTTTGCTGGGCGGACGCCAGTTGGGACCTCCATGATCGCCAGGACGATGGCTGCCGCCAGTGCCCGCACCAGCGTGGCCATCAGTGTCGCCGCCACCAACAGCGTTCACTGCAAATTAAAAAATGGTAAGTGCACGTGGGAGGATTGGAAGCGGCACTACGTACACATCAAGTTCTCGTAGTAATCATAATCGGCGTCGTAGATAATGCGCATGCCATCCTTTTGATTGTATCGGCTCAGGCGACAAGTGCGAAAACGGTCGCTGTACACGGCGGATCTATTTGCAGGTACAGACGCAAGAGACAAATGGCATTTTAATTTGCTGCATTGTTTGCTCCTTTATTCATTCATTAGTTCGATGTTACGCGTCTAATTGTTGTAACTACGTGCAACATTCTACACAACAGCCTCGCCATCATTTCAATTAGCCACTCGATGCACTTACCGGCATTGGAAGCTCGTCTGCCGCAGGCATTCATCCAGACATTCGCTTAACGAACGGCCAGTAATCTCCGAATGGAATTCGCCGCCGAGGCGCGAGTTGCGGTAACGCTGAAACGCGGTATCGGGCCTACGACCGCTGGAGAAGAGATGCGATGTGACGGAATTATCGGGATAATCATTGACGCGCTCTGCAATGAACACGAAAGCAACGATGTTGTGCAATTAGTCGGGCAAAGAGCGGCACGGAACAGGGACGAGGATGCAGTGGGAATGGGCGAGAGGGAAGAGGCTAGCATGCGCCCGGTTTGAGTGTTGATGTTGGCCAGTGACTAGCACAGTATGTGCACGGTGGCGACCAGCGACACACACACACACTTGCACTTACGATTATCCAGACAGACGAGGTCGTAGAAATGGTGCGTTGGACTGGAACTGATGCTGATGTCATCTTTCTGCGAAATGGAGTCCTCCTCGGAGAGAATGCATTGTTTGGTCTGATCGTCGAACTCGACGGAGCGACAAAAGTATCTGCAAATTGACGCATAATAATTTAATTATATTCGTTGTGTGAACATTGGCGCGTAATTACTTCTCGGCGCGCAGGCACATGGTCTGGCATTCCTCCAGTGTCATGTTGTTGAAAATATCCACCTCGAAGGGGCCGCCCAGTCGTTTGTTTTCCTCCTTGACGAAGACGCCAAGGCCGTCGCAGCGCCGCTCGGCTACGATGGCGGAGAAGTGGGTAAGTAATTGCAGTCTATCAAGTGACTGGTTTTTGTTGTTGTGCTTGACAGTGCTATCACTGAACATAAATTACGGTGCTCGTTTATGGCATTTCATAGTTTTGCATACCATTCAAACAGGTATTCTCCAGATAGTCCGAATTGGGATCGTCCTCCATTAATTCGGGATGTGTGCGTCTCGTGAATCTGTGGGCAATTAGCATATGAAACTTTCAGTTGATACATGGCGCTCTCCACATTACCTGCTCAGCGTGCAGGAACGCATTGTGGCATCGAAATTGGCTGAGCGACACACGAACGAGAACTCGTTGAGGCACTTGTCCTCGCAGTCGGACCGATTCGCTGCTGTAATCTGTTACAAAATCAACAACAATAACAACAACATGAATTAATAATTGGCAATTGGTTTGGCAGGCTGCCGGTGTGGAGAGCGTGCACACACCTCTTTAATATCCGATATGGGCAATTTGAGCTTCTTGCGTGGATGTCGCTCGAACACGTAACGGCGACTGGGGCACTCGCGCTCCGGACGACTGGCTGTTGGGTGGCGAGAAAAATTTTAATCACAGCTTAGTAAACTCGCATCCATGCAATCAACTAATCTGTTTTCTTTCTCGAGCGCTTACAGGTCAGACAAATCTCATTGAAGTGAACGCTGTTCGGCACCAGCATCAGGCTGCCAATGCCCTCCGGTCCGGCCTGCTCCGACGTCAGGTAGCACAGCGACTCTTCGTACTCGGAAGTGCCGCCGAACGACGTGATGCGACTGCCCGGCTGAAAGTCGAAGCTGGTGCATGTCCGCACCAGATTGTTGGTGCCGGTGCGATCGCGCAAACACAGATCTTGACACTTTTCCAGCACGCGGAACGGAGGCGCCGTGTCACGTACCACGTCGTCGTCGTAGCCCTGCAGCTGCTGGTTGGGCAGGCGTTCGTACAGTACGCGACCCAGGCCGTTCTTGCAGGTGGTCTGCGCTGTGTTCACAGAAAAGCGTTGGTTGCTTAGGCGGTTTTTATTTGCTTAAAAGCAAAACTTACCATAATTCGCTTTGGTGCTTATACTAATTATTATAGCCGCTATGAATACGCTGTGCAGCGCTCGCTTAGGTGGCCACATTTTGTTCTGGTTGTTCTAGATTTGAGTTTCGACTGGCGTTGTCTCAAAACTCAAACGTAATTCTTTGTTTATTCGATTTTCATAAAGACTTTTCGTCGCATTATTTTGCTGTGCTGCAATTTACAAGTTCAAAGTATTTTTTCTAAGGGGAACAGCAGTTGAGAATTCTGAGAAAAGAAATTTGTTATGCGTTTGAAATAAAAAAAGGAAATGAGTTTAATATTAAAAAATTTATAAAATTAAGTAATAATTATAGAACGAAGTAATATAGTTAATTAAATTGATCCTAACACTAAAAAAGCTGAGTGCTGCATTTAATGTGACAAAAATTACAAATTCACATTTATATGTGAAAAATAGATGTAAAAAATATAAAAAATTATATAAAACATAATACACATAAATATATAGCAAAATATACAAAGATATATAAAAGTATATCAAAAATGTATAAATAAATATATATAAAATATTTAAAAATATATTAAAATTATGTTACAAAATATATATATAGATAGATAGATAGATGTACAAAATAATAAACAAAAATATAAAATTTAAGAATATTTGAAACCAAATTTCAGTTCGACTGTGTCTTTAGTTCTTATTAACCTATTTGGCAGAACTTTGAATTTCTAAGAATGTTGGTTTAGGGTAGGTAGAGCTGATAGAGACAACGCATAAAGCCCGTTGGATCTGAACCGATAACAGAGGAAGTCTTGCCTACGAGTAGTTGGAGTGTTAATCAGTCAAGATATGACACCTTTAACCGATATTTGATTTACAAGTTTTACGAGATCTCAGAAGAATTTCAATATATTTGTTTATATTTGTTTTTCAAATAGATTTTTGTATCTCAGAGTGAATATATAAGTACAGTTACTCAAATTGAGTATACACTACGCCATTGACAAGAAAAAGATACGTCTTGCAACGGTTGAGTTCACTTTCATATGTCTTCAAGCTTCTGATAGAATGCCAAATTTACTGAAGAAGCTAAAATAAAACTTCATGGTTCAAATGTGAACCAAATTGATTGAAGAAAGCCTAGTAAAGACCTAAAAAATAATGTGTCAACGACTTAAGAATTTGATGACAATAAGATTTGACGACAATGAAACTTGGTGGTTACTCAGTCATGTTAAAGGGACCTGGAGTAGTCTATGGTGTCGAAACCATTGAGTTTGTAGAAGTAAAAAGTTTATAGAAAATTTAATTGAACATCTGAAAACTCAATGTCTCTGTAACACTGGTTTCCACTTTTTTGCATTACAACATTTGAATTAAAACGCTCAGTTGTGGCCAGGGGCCTGTTGTGGCCCCTACAGCGATTTGCATGATCTAAAAGCATGTCTAATGAGTGTTCTAGATTGTCTCCCGGGATGTCCTTCAGTATGTCGGTTCAACCCTTTTGGATGGCTTCAATGGCGTTTTTTCCTCGAAAAATGAATTTTTTGGAAAAGGTGAGAGTCGCACTTTGCCACATCAGGAGAAAACGGGGAATGGTCGGTGGTTCAATTCGACTTTTAGTCAAAAAACCAGTCACAAGTGTCGATCGATGGCCAAGTGTTCAGTTAAAATTCTTTAAACTAATATCATTGAAATGCTTAAATCTAATATCAAGAATTTAATGAAGATTTTGGCCGATCTTTGATGAATTACTGCCCAGTTTTTGAGTCATCATTTCTGTCCGGATGCGAGTTTAAATCGCGTGTACCACTCTTTATTCGATGCTCATTTCTGTTCCGATGACATAAACATACTTTCACTTCAGACGCAATAACTTCGCTTACAGGGAATCAAATTTCATGAAATTTTTACTAAAAATCGGGAAAATGTCTAAGAAAATATACTATTTAAAAAGTGCGGTTTACCTTAAAAAGCGCGTAATACTAAATTGGGAAAAAAATGTTTAAAACCCCGCCATGACCAAATTCTACGTCCCTGGTTGTGACCAATTTTAACTTTTTCTCTTCAATATTGCGTTGTATACTCAACTGTGTGACTGTATAATGAATTAGAAATAACTATTTCTATTATTTTGAATATATTTTCAAGTAATTTTTTGGTGATTTGAATAAAAAGGAGCTCATTTTTAATTATCCTTACAAAATCTGACAATTATTTTTGTTTTTGAAGTAGAAAATTATTATTATATTTATTATTTATTTATTATGTACTAGTTATATTTTTATTTATTATTATAAATATTAATTCAAACAATGTTGCCTCCTTGGGTTAGACGAGCATAAAAATTCTAAAGTTTACACAAAGTAAAGTTTATTCAAAGCCATAATTTGCATGATTCTGTCTACCAAACATTTACTTAGAACAAGATGTGGTTCACTGATCATCTCAAATGATTGGTTCTCAGAACTAAAAAATCAACATTTTTAAGGTTTTAAATAGTCCTTCAAAATGTTAATCATAAAAAATACTTGTGCGTCCGCTGACCAACACTTCAATAGAAATAATTTTGCAAATGACACTGATCGGTTCCACTCGGCTGCCTGGCGTCTAAAATTATGATAAATTCGTCTGAAATGTTCTACATAGCATTGCATAAAACTAATCAGCCCATGTGGCCTTACGTGCGGTGCGAAAAAATCCACTCGACTACAAATTTGATTGCTCATCACAAAAATTGCCTTAACCACATATAAATGTTATGAAAAAATAAGTAGTTTTATTGAAAAGCGCACACATTGTTGCTTTGTTGACCTCAATACTGTAAATGGAAATTATTTTAATTTCGAAATGACACAAAACCAACACGAAGTAGAAGTCGAGTAGTTTTAGTTGACTCGGCTGGATGGTTGGCGAGCCGGACAGTTGGCTTATAATGTGCACAGTGCGTAACGCATCGGCGCTGATTACCATAAGCCACCAGCGGTGCCAATCGAGTTTCAGCTGAATTTTCGGGCTGCGGCTTCAGCTTCGGCGTCAACTGGAGTCTCCGACGCCAACTCCGGATGTTGGTTCCGGTGTTTTGTTGGGACGTCGCTGCCGCCAGCGATCACATTAAAAGTGAAAAAAGCCGATTTGGTATGACATCGTCAACTTGTCACTTTGACATTTCGCCTGTGCGCAGCTATGTTTTGGTGTTGTTATGCTGTTGTGCACCGTGCGGCATTGGCATTCGATTTGAATTGTTCGGCAAATGTTGGACGTTTTGTTTTGTGGACAAATGCGAGTGGGAATAGTGTTTGGTAATTGTTCTGGGGCACCCGACACCCGACACGGAGCATGGAGCGCATGTGTGACAGTTGGAAAGCGTTTAATGTATTAACTGAAAACCGTTATTTGGGTTATTGTGAACTTGTGACTGATTTGAGTGAAGAGGGGCATAAGTAAAGAGAGAGAGAGAGAGGGCTTGAAGCGAAATGTTAATATTAGTTTAGAAAACGTTGTGCAGGGTTGGTTGGAAACGAATGGAAAGTAAATCGAAATTTCCCTCCAAATGTGAATGAGCCATTTGAAAATGTGTTGAGTTGAAATAACAAAGAAAAATGTATTCTATATTAAATTTTAAACTAATTTTTTGCTGTATTTTACAGTATTTGACTTGTACTTATTGCTTTATTTGCATCAATGTTATGAATCGTGTCCCGAGTCCGGTAGTGTTGGTAAGAATTATAAGTTAGGAAAACATATAAATTCGACATGAATTCAATACTGATCGTGGAATTTTAGGCAGAGGTAGGTAGGCAGCTCAATTAGACTTAGGCGCCGTTTTGTTGCCGTTTCCTTGAATAAGTTTTCCTTGCGTGGGAGAGAATCTGGCGTCGTCAGGACTTGACCGTCAGACAGAACATTCCTACATTACAGTCTTGTCTCCGACAGATTGGCAAGAGAGCTGTTTAGACTGTTTCTTAAGGAATTTAGTCACTTCAACACTAACGCAGAGCAGCAGCAAAGAAAGTGTTCGAGTGTGTCGAGGCTGAGGCGAACTTTTTAAATATTTATTTTTTTAATAACTGCAGGCATTTCTACACAACCTACAGAAGAATAGGTAGTACGCTTTAGGCCTCTTGGGCTGTGCAGAAAATGCAAGATGCCCCCCCCCCCCCCTGGTTCAGGTTTACAGAGGAAAATCTTATTACAGAATTTTAATATTTATACTTGAGAACTTTTGTAAATGTTTCCTTTTGTAGTTTTATATGATTTTGTTAAAATTACATTTGCGGTGTTTTGTTACAGTTTTCTTTCAAAATTTTTGAAAAAATAATTAAAAAATTTACAAAAAAAATATTTAGCAGAAAATACCCAACATTTTTTTTGGGAACAATGTATGTTTGTCGTTATTTAGTTTATAAAAATAAAACAAGAATGTAAATGAATGGAACAACTGTTCAAAAATAAAGACTTTTAATTTACATTTTTGTATTAATGCATTAATTTAAATATTTTTATTTACTGAATTGAAAAAAAAAACACAGTTAAATTATTAGATTACATAAGAGTTAATTGTTTTTTTTTTTTTAATTTGAATTTTAAATAAAACAAACTATGCAATTTTATTTTTAATTAATTTAAGTCTTGTGATTTTGTGTTTCTTCAAAGCTTTGATTTTGTATTTATTAAAATTTTTAAATAAATATATTTCAATTAACATATTTCCACTTAATGTGAGGTTATTAAAAATTGTAAACATTTTTATGAATTTTTAATTAGTTTCGCCAGGTCCTTTCTTTTTTCTTTTCTGTAAAAATTTAATTAATATATTTCAATATTTTAATTACATGTGAATTTTTAAGGAATTGTTGTATATGTATTTTAATAATTTGAAGATCGGTCAGTTCACCTCTTTGTGTTTTTATAAGAATTTCAACCCTTAAATTTTTTCGATTTTTTTTAAAGTAAATTTTTTTCGGAAACCCACAAAGTTTCCATTAATTTTCAGCTTAATTTTCAGCAGTCAGTTTTTTTTTATAAAAAGTTCCATTTTTATTTTTTAAGACTTTTATTTAATGTTAAATTTAACGATCAATTTTAATGTTAAATATTCCATTAATTTTCAGTTCTGCAAGTTTAGTTTTTTTATAAAAATTTCAACTATTATTTTTTAAAATTTATTTCATGTTAATTTGTTAGATATATTAAAAAATTTTCATTTCTTCTTTTTCATTTCTTCATTTTTTCATTCTGCCAGTTAAGTTCTTTGTTCTCTTTTATACAAATTTCAACTATCATATTTCAAGATTTTTATTTAATGCTGATTATTTAAGAATTGTACAATATTAAATTAATTTTAAGTTCGGCCAGTTTAGTTCTTTTTTCTCTTTAAACTATTTTAAATTATTAAATTAAATTTTTGCTATTTTTATTTAATATTCAGGAATTGTACAATATTTCAGTTCTGTTACAATTTCTATCTCATTTTCAAAATACAAATTATTGCGCATTTATCACCTAACACTTACATTGTTTTCGATATTATCCTTTTAAACACTTTGGTAGTGGATTTCAAAACCAACTTCACTAGTTAATTTTTTTTTTTTTCTTAATCACTTGGCAATCAAAAATTTGCTTTTGATATTTTGATTATTTTCATAAGCACTGACACTTTCAATTCTTTGTTGAATGCTGCGATATTAATTTATTATCGAAATAAATTTATTCAAATTGTAATATTTTGACCATTTATAATGCTTCATTGTAATGAGATTTATGTGCAAAATATTCAAATGAAGTTGTAGCAATGGCAGGATGTGTTTTAATAGCCACACTCAACATTCAACACTCAACACCACACCGCGCGTCCTCAACACAGAGTTCCGGAAAACTCAACCGATCGTTAGAAAATATCGCGCTGTACTGAAAATGTGATCAGCTCCACATCGTTCAAATCCCATGATGGGTTTTGGTGCAGAAAAATCCAACAAATAGATTGCCATCGGCAACAGCAAAAACAACCACAAGAACGCAACAATAAAATTTAAGTTAACACAAACAAAAAACATGGACATAGACTGCACGCACTCAATACAAAATATGTACGAGTATGTATAAAAATTAAAAAAGTTAAAAAATAATTAGACGCATACACAAAAGCAATCAAATAGCAGGTAGAAAAAAAAAAGTGGAAATTTCAATTCAAATGTTAATCCGCGCAATGACCACGAAGCACGAACTCCAGCACCAAACGTCGAGCGTACGAAAATTTCCGAAACCGTGGTGGGAGTTGACAGCGCCAACGCGCGCAGGTGCCACCAAATGCACGCCCCACCACTCACACACGTATACACACACACACACTGTCGAACTCACAGAACGAACCGCAGCCCCCTTCTCACAACTAAACACTTTGCACGCACACAGACCCAACGCTTTCCAGCTTTTGGCTCGTTGGGATCGCAGGCGATTCTTGAATTGTTGTCACAGGCGCGCTTTTTCAACTCGAACGCGTAGACGCAGCCTTTTGCGGCCGCTGCTCGTCAGTTAGTGTGGACGCGGCCAGTGCGGGCCTGGTCAGCGTGTGCGCTGGATGGAGCCAGCGTTGTTGGCGGTCACGTCTGAATGAGCACAGAGCGGCTAATGGTGCAGCTTTGTGCCGCAGTGGGGCGGAGATCGGCGCTAAACTTTATTGTCCATTAACATGATCGGCGTGCAGACGTCATTGTCAGCGTTGGGTCGAGCTGGGCGCTGGGAGCTGTAAGCATGTATTTCTGTGCTTCACGATGGCAACAAAGGTCAATGATTTTTTGCCATTTAGCAACTCATATAGTGGAATTACAGAAAAGTTTTAAACAAATTTAGTTTATATTTTCTATTTAAAGTCTGAAATACTGTATCATTATTAAATATAAATCGTTTCAGTCGCATTAATTAAATAATTTAGTGGAATAGTAGACTTGAAGTCCTGTGCCTGTCAACTTTGGAAGCCTTTAGAAGCCTAACATTCACAGTTTACAGATTTGAATTGATCATGAATGATCCCACGACCCATACCAAGTTTTCCATTTCAACATCATTTCATTTTGAAAGATCTTAGTGCGTCCTATTAGACTTTTCGTAGGACAAAATCTATTACATTACGCACCTATTAATTAGACACAATAGCTCTTCATACAAGGTCCGTCCCACGGAAAACAAGACTGCTCAAAAACAAAACAACAAATATTTTGTTTGCAAAATGAATTCATTTTATTCAAAATAGTCTCCTTTTGCTTCGATACAACGTTTTGCACGATAAATTAGATCATCGAATGATTTTTTGAGGCCATCTGTATTCATCGTCTTCAAAATGTCGCTCGTTGCCTTTTGAATCGCTTCAACATCAACAGCAACTTTTGGCTTTTACTGAACCATATGTCATGAAATTTTGACAGCATGTCAGTGAAGGATAGGCCTTTCAAATGTATGTACACAGCAATAGATTTCGCCAGCAGAATATGCTACTTTTGAGCAGCCTCGTACTCCGTGGGACAGATCTTGTATATTAGTATATAAGTTAATCCAGATTTTTAGTTTAACAGAACATTTGACTTCTTCCTATTAAGTCAAATCCAAAGCCTGAATTCTTCCTCACTTATTCCACTTCTTTCTATTAGACACAATCTTTTTCATATTGTAATCTATAACTTCATTCATATTTTTAATTTAACTCAATACTTGACTTCTTTGTAAAAATTTGTCTCACATTAAACACAACCAATCCACTGTGTGCTAGTAACATTTACCATGAAAAGCATTGTTGTCTTCCATAATTATATGCACCCCCCCTCTAACCATAAATTGTACCACACCACATCAACCCACAACGCTGCAGTCATCAGCAGCAGATCAGACATAAAGCTTTGACAATGTTTTTATGGTATCCGCACGCATACATATTGTACAGCCATCGAACTTAGCCCTGGCTTTAATAATGTAAAACTGAAAACAAACAAAACAAGAATATGAAAATACAGAAAATAGACAGAACCGCGTTGGTGCGGTATTGAAGAGCGACTGTGGCAAACTGACCGGAACTAGAACTATTGTTCCCAATCAGCACAACAAAACAAAATAAATGAAATGCCCAACAAACAACAACAACAACAACATCAAGAGAAGCCGCTTACACAGAAAAGTCGCCGCGAACTGACAACATCCGGAAATGGAACGTGCCAACAACAAGAAGAAGTTGCCAACACGAGTCGCTTCGAGAGCCTTCAATTGAACTCTGACTGCGAGTTCAAATGACAAACACACAGCTGCGCAAAAAATAATCAAATAAATGCGAATAGGCGGCGAGAGGTCAATTCGTTGTCACTTGACGGTGCTGGACAAAGCATGAATTTACACTTGAAATGCGCCAATGTCTCATTATGCAAATGAATAAAATTCGCTGCCGATCAGTGAACTATAAAGCAGCGACGCGTAAGTGAAACAGAACGCACTTGTGTGCTATTGGCAATTGTTCAGTATAAGCTAAATAAATATTAAAATTGGAAACATGAAAACCCATATTTAATTTCCATAGTTTTAATGACAAAAATACCTTCAAACTGACACGAAACCGATTTTTGGGCATTTCTACAGTGCCACATTATAGTCGACAATGACTCACAATCACAGCGTCCGCAATTATGTACGAAATGAGAGCATAACAAATTATAGTTTGATCATTTGTACGCAAACTAAATAACTTTCAATAAAATGTAATTTCATTGCCATTTTTTGAAACGTACACAAACATCGAGCGCGTGGTTTTTCGTATAGAAAATTCACAAATTAACACAAAATTATGGTGAATTATTGGGCCGTGTACATTGACACTTTTTTTGTGAAATATTTTTAAAGAGAACCTTGTTGTGTGGTGGGCATTAAATGTGGTATGTGCCACTTTGCTGGGGACAAAGCATGGCCTTTAAATAATTTAGGTTAGGTTACAGTGGCTGCCTGGGCACGGGACTTGCCAAAAGACACACTTACGCCACAAAAAGGGCCCATTGTGGTACCACAAAATGAGAAAGATTTGTCTTATTGCAAGTCGAAGTGCCTATAAATACCACCCAATTTGTTTTGTGAATAAAACCTAACATGTCTCTGATTTTGACTGATCTGAGGTCGTCCAAGTTGTCGAAGAAGGTATAGCATAAGGATTTGCACCTTCTTCTAGAACCTAGAGAGAGCCGAACAGTGACCGAGGAGGTAACTTATAGTTTCTTCCTCCGCTTCGTATGGGCAACTGCGGCCAGCTGTTGATGCCTAATCTGTAGGCATGACGATCGAATAGACAATGTCCCGTCAAAATCAAGACCATCGTTCTGATACGAGTATGTTATCTGCTAAGTGAGACAAGAGTTTTAGTGCGCCCGCACTTGAAAGTGGACCATAATTGTTTGGTTATAGAGCATGTCCTCTCCTCCTTCCAGCGTCTGTTGCCTATATCGAGGAAGAAGGAGTTTTCATATAGCAAGTAGGATGCCTACTCTAATAGTTGTGTCGAAGTCTGATAGGGTGCCACGTTTAGCGAGATCATTGGCTACGCAGTTTTCCTTGATGTCCCAAGTCAGAGTAATGTTGTACACCTGCCTTAACTCGCTGAGCAGGGAGCAGCAGAGAGAGATAACTTTCGATGTGCTGGAGGCCTTCTTGAGGGCTTTAATTGCTGCTTGACTGTCCGTGAAAATCCGAACCGTGTCTCCAGGGAGTTTGCGCAGTTTAAGCATAGACAGGGCCTTGAAAGTGGCAAGTACTTCCGTTTGGAAGACACTGTAGAAGTCTGAAAGGCGGAAACTGTTTTCTATGGGTGGGTCTACACACACTAACACTAACCCCTACTCCAACATCCAACTAGGAGCCGTCTGTGTAAAAACATACTCCAGTCTTAGACACCGTGTTTTGTTCTCACTCCCGTCTGTGAGGTATATGGGTTGAGAATTTGTGGTCAAAGAGGTATGATGGTAAGGAGTAGTTTATATTATTTGGTATCTCCTTTAATTTAGTAGAAAGAGTTTATACCAAGGGTGGGAAAAATAGTGGAGAGTCTACTATTTTTGGTATGAAAAGAAAAGATAAACCACAGGATTTCCAAGTTGAATGGAATTTAGTTTAGTAGAAAGAGTTTTCACCAAGAATGGGATACTTAAATAATAGAAAGTCTACTATTTTTGGTATGAAAAGAAAAGATCAACCACAGGATTTCCAAGTTGTATAGAATTTAGTTTAGTATGAAGAGTTTTCACCAAGAATGGGATACTTAAATAATAGAAAGTCTACTATTTTTGGTATGAAAAGAAAAGAGCAACCACAGGATTTCCAAGTTGTATAGAATTTAGTTTAGTAGGAAGAGTTTTCACCAAGAATGGGATACTGAAATAATAGAAAGTCTACTATTTTTGGTATGAAAAGAAAAGAGCAACCACAGGATTTCCAAGTTGTATAGAATTTAGTTTAGTAGGAAGAGTTTTCACCAAGAATGGGATACTTAAATAATAGAAAGTCTACTATTTTTGGTATGAAAAGAAAAGAGCAACCACAGGATTTCCAAGTTGTATAGAATTTAGTTTAGTAGGAAGAGTTTTCACCAAGAATGGGATACTGAAATAATAGAAAGTCTACTATTTTTGTTGTGAAAAGAGAGCCTACTATTTTTGGTATGAAAAGAAAGGGTCAACCACAGGATTTCCAAGTTGAATGGAATTTAGTTTAGTAGAAAGAGTTTTCACCAAGAATGGGATACTTAAATAATAGAAAGTCTACTATTTTTGGTATGAAAAGAAAAGAGCAACCACAGGATTTCCAAGTTGTATAGAATTTAGTTTAGTAGGAAGAGTTTTCACCAAGAATGGGATACTGAAATAATAGAAAGTACTGAAATAATAGAAATAATAGTAAAGTAATACTATTTTTGTTGTGAAAAGAGAGCCTACTATTTTTGGTATGAAAAGAAAGGGTCAACCACAGGATTTCCAAGTTGAATGGCCTTTAGTTTACTAGAAATAGTTTTCCCCCAAGAATGGAATATATTTACACTGGAAATTTGACTATTTGTCTGGTATGAAAAGAAAAGATCAACCACAGAAATTTCAGGTTTTTTAACTTTGTGGTTTTTTGTGATTTATTGTTGAAAGCTATCGCACTATTGCAGGAATATATTACAATTTTTATAAGCAAAAACTCATGCGAGTACGTTGGCTATTATTATTTTATATTGTTATTGTGCATTAAAATGCAATAAAACAGTCACCTATACTTATTTTTCAAACACAAATCATTATTTTGTTTTTGATCAAAAATATAAATTTATCTTTAAACATGATTTTTTTTATTAAAACAAAATCCGTTATTTTTATTTCCTTTTCACATCATTTTCATTCATACATTAATTAAATACAAATCAAATCTTGGTTACCATAATCGCAAATTTTCAATAAATTACAAGTAAATCTAAGCAAATACACTAACAACAAAATCACAATGCAAGCAATTGACGGCTAATTAAATGCGCCGCACTTGCATTGCGTTCAATGGCATTTCGCAGCGACATTCATTAGTCAACATTAACCGCCACGCATCGAGGAAATGACCACACGGCCAAACAATGCCACCAATGAGCCATCAACACCAAAGCGATTGACAGGTATTTCCTCAACATTTCCTACCGCCAGCCGACTTCCTTCCTCTGACGTTGCGACCACGCGCTCAGTGCGCACTTCAACTCTCAGCTGTCGCATCTCAACGACTGCAATTGCTGCGAATCGTTGATTGTTCAAGAGCACTCAACTGCTGTTGCTTGCGAACAAAACCACTTTATGGCACTTGACATCGACTCAGCGTCAAATCAATGCATTGAATCAAGTGTTGTTACAACAACAACGTGTTGATTAGCAACATCGGATGCCGGTGTACACATTAGCAGATCGAATGGCGATCAATTGTAGAGCAACTACAACGACAGCTTACCTGGTGGCATGTAGAGTGGGCGGCATTGCAAGTAAACCAGCGAACGGACGCATCGATAAAGAAGGCAACAAATAGTCGAGCGTGCCAGCGACAAGTGTGAGGGTTATCGCTGCAGCTATTTGTGGTTTTTTTTAAAGCTTTTCTCACTGCATTCTCGCCCGCTGCTCGAACGTTGCGCGCCACATTAATAGCATCGATCGTTGGCAAGCGGCAAAAACACTTTCAGCGCATTGCAGCGATTTGTAGCAAAGTCACGACTGCCGAGGAGCATATCGGTCATGTATTGAAGCACATGAAAGCACTGCACAAACATGTTCGTTCATTTGTATGAACATATGAATGTATGTTGCTGTGGTTGCTTGCTTACAGTCAGCCACAAAGTCCGGCGTATAGTTAGGCACAGAGCGCTTGTTGGCAGCGTTTCTACATCGCAGCAACTCATCACTGCTGACTAATGTGTGTTCCACTGAATGGCGACTCCCAATGCCAATGTGCAAAGCATTGAAATATTTGTGGTTGACACGGTCACGGCCAGCTGTGACTGCAGACATTATTCACCTTCGGTTTATAGTTGGCGACAAGGAGTCAACTTTATTGCTGTTGCAATATTGCACAGCGTTCAGTTTGCCACAATCTTGCTTGGCTATTTGTGGGCGTACTAAGGTCACAGCTTGGCTATTGTTGATAGCTGGTGGTTGAGATTGGTTGTTGTTGTTTGCACATGTTTTTGGCAAGAGCACAAGGTCAAGGTGGCTGTTTTGCGAGGATCATCGCACAGGTTAGATTCGCTTTTGTTTATGGGTTTAGAAAGTGGAATTCACAGTGTGGCACAAAGTGGCGAAAATGGTTGGTAATTTTTGGAGAATTGTTTGAAATTTTGTTTATATTCAGTATCAATTATGGCAAAGAGGTCGCCCGATAGCTCTAAGAGGAATTAAGCGTCAGGTTTCAGCAAACTAATGGCCCGAACACATTCAACACGACAGCGACCTCACACACACACACACAGCGACCACACAACTTCAAGATGGCGTCGATTTCGAACGTGTTGAGTGTTGGTGTAGTTGTGCTGTTGTCAAAATAATCGTTTCCATACGAACTGACTCTATACCCTGTAGGAAATCGGACTGGTCCAAATGTAGTTTTTCAACTGGTTTCTTGACAGTCATAGCTGACTTCAGAACCGACTCCTTTCCTTGGAGCCGACTCACCCTTTTAACGTGGCGGTGTCCTAGGCGACAGTCAATTGTCCCCGTCTGCGTCCATTTGCAACTAGTCCAAAGTCAGTCCTAAGTAAAACAGTTTTCAAACCAGTTGCAAAGCGAGTAGTTTGGAAACCAGTTTAATATAACCACTTGAAGTTTATAGGAAAATAAAACAATGAACTTTTTAAATATTCATTTTATTTTAAAAATATTTTTAAAATAACAATACTTCATCGGGAATGAAAAACAAAATATATGTACCTACATACGAGCACCAAAAAACTGCAGTTTTACAAAGAGGTGAACTTGGACTTGACTTCTCGTCATTATTGACTACGCCCAGTAGCGGCTTAAGAGGGGGGGCGGAGGGGCGGACCGCCCCGGGCCCCGGGCTGCGGGGGGCCCCCGAGAGAAGCTTGTAACTATATAAAAATTTCAAGTTTTTCAAAACTGAAACTTGTAAAAAACTATTTGCGCTCCACAATGGTTGATGAAAGACTAAACCGTTTGTCCTTTTATCAATTGAAAGAGACACAGTATCGACAATTGACTTTGAAATGGCAATAACAAATTCAGTTCAATAAAAGCAAGAACAATAACAATTGTTTTAAAATTTTCAAAAAATTTTCCCTCGAAGATTGCAATTTTTATCTTAAAATTTTGTGCAAAATATGCAAATACAAAAATCTAAGTTAAAAATTAAATATCGCAATCTTAGAGTTTGCTTGTAAACTTGTGTAAATTACACAATTACTTAACCTCATTAAACTTTGTAGAAGTCAAACAAATTTACAGTTATTATTATTATAATTATTGGTTGGATAAAAACACATGTCCCGGAAATCCGGTTTTCGAAGGCAATTCTATGCTCCTTGTAAGTAAGCTAAATATGGGCTTCTTACATGCTGTTATGTAGGGGAAATATGTTTTTTCAGGACTTTTTTTATAAAGTCACTGCTACTGGGTTTTATAAAATATTTCTGTACATTTCTGAAGATTTCTACTCGACCCGAAAAATATACCTAAAAATAAAAGTGTTTTCTAGGGGGGGGTTTGTGTAACTTTCTTGAGAACTTTGGAATAGAATAAAATTTAGATGTATGAATCTACAGACTGAAATCCAAACCATGTATGTTTTCCATACCTGACATATTTTGGTCCTGAAAGTTCAAAATAGAAAATTTAGTTAAAAGACAATTTCCCTCTTTCATTTGATACCCATACCTTCATCATTGAACTATCGCATATATTTAATATTGAAATGTGTATCTCCTTAAAATGCTAAAGTCCTTTAAAAAGGGTCAGAGAATTTAATACTGACTATGCCAGAATACTAGAAATTATCTCTAGTTTCGCGTCTATATCAAAATTTGGATGGGTCTCGGCAAAAAAAAAAATTATTTCGCACGGTGTAATAAATGTAAAGTTGGTGTTTTCACTCACTGCATCATAACTTTATCATTTTTCTTTCAATTCTATTAATGTTAGGCTTAATATTTGCTAAAATAGTATATATTTCATTTTAGATTTTAAAACCAGAGAAGATAATTTATTTTTTCTTTTTAAAGAATATTCGAAAATTTATGATTTTTTAAATTGGTCGAAAAATTCACATTGTTACAACTTTCACCGTCAGTAACTTCCCAAATCTCATCTGATTTGGGCAATCTATATATCACTAAAAAGCCACTAAGGTATTATCTTCTGAACGACGGACAGCTCGTGTTAATCGGATAATTCTTTTAGGAGATATGTGCTCATAACTGAAACAACAGGAAAAAAATCGTTTTTCGAAGATTTTTCGAAAACGCTTCTTCAAAAATTTTTTGGTTTTCAGTTTCGTGTTCAGCGGCCAAAGTTAGTCTAGAAAAAACTTTTATTTTTAGGTGCACGCGATTGGCCCATTTTTTGTCGACAATCAAATCCTCCTCCTCGGCTAGCTTAAAAAAATGGCCAGATCGTAGTAACGAAGCAAGATTTTCTGTTTTTTTCGAGATTTAAGATGGCATTTGGAAATGACGAATTTGCTCCCCCAAAAGTTTTCCTAATTCACGAAAGTTTTATCCATTTTTCATTTTTTTCTCTGGGATTCTATTGCTTTCTATAAAATTTCAAGCATATATACGTTTAAAAATAATTTGTCTCGTCGTTTAAAAATAAAAGTCCGTTTACTGTTCAATGGAATACAAATATTCAAAAAAAAAAAGCCAAAAGCATAACCGGAAATTCCCCTTATTAGTTTTGTATGCAAACTTATGCTGCACCGTTTTATGGGGCCCCCTCAGCCGTCGCCGCCCCGGGCCCCCGAGCACCTTAAGCCGCCACTGACTACGCCTGCAATATTTAAACAAATGAATTAATGCATAAAGATTAAAAAAACAAACAAATGAATTAAGAAAAACCTTTTAACTGCCGCTTCAACTTGTTGCTTCACGCTACTACGCAAAATTCTAACTGAAATCATTCAAGGCAAAACGAGCAAGTCGAACGAACTTCGAGTCATAGAAACAGACATGTTCGAAAAATGCAAACATTTCTACGTTGTTGTTGTAACAAAAGTATTGCAAGATCAGACGTAACAGTGTTTTGTCGATTTTTTCACCTCTGTTTCGTCTTTCTTATTTTCATCTGCTCTTCTCGCCTATGAACGCGCACACAGAACGTGAACGATTAGACGCGAACTGACTGACTTCTACATTCGCTGACAGCTACTTTGACAACTAGTTGTCCAATTGACTTACAAAAAACCAATTGAAAATCCAATGAATTTTGGGAACCAGTTGTCTCAGGTCCGACAGGGTATTTTGAAAGATGCAGTTGTGTCGCTGGCGTCATCTATGTGTTCGGGGCATAATCCTAGAAGGTAGGAACCAACAGTTTTGTGCAGACAGCGGACTAAAATTCTTCATAGACAAAAGTTTTTCTCTTAGCTATTTGCTATCGGTTTTAGTCTTTATGTATTTGTTGTTGGCTCTGTTGCATTTGAACTCAAAATCTTGTTGAGTTACGCTTAGCAAAATTACGCAATCAATTTCACGTTTTCTATTTTTCGAATGCCAATTGATACTCCTTACCAACTAATAAACACTCAACAACAACAACAATAACGTCCACTTACTTTATGAACATTAAATTGCGAACACTTAAACAAATTACAAAAACATAAACCGGCATAGCTTATTGAACATATTTAAGAATTTACTGAAGAAATCGCATAATATTCAGTCAATTAAAAACCATGAAAACATCGATAACAACGGTTCCTTAAATGGAATATACGACAATCGCTGTGCGATTTGTGTCGTTGTGCATCTTAACTTCTTGGCAAAATTTACGCTGATGCAACAGTCGATAGGCGAACAGGCGAATAACTGCAATTTGTAATGTGCAGCACATCGACAGTGGCAATGAGAATACCAACAACGGCAAGCAGGGAAGCACTCGCGGCATAGCTTGCGCCATTAACGACTTTGCCATATTTGTGCAGCCTATGATGCACTTTCATTGCCAGGTCCACAGTGAGCCAAGTTCGTGCGAGCAACGCTGCCGGCTGTCTGCTAAATATGTTTTCCGCTTGCCAGAGCGGCAGACACAAGGATTAGCGAGATTGCTGCCAACAGTTGCAATGTTGCACGAGACAATCGCTGTCTAATTTGCGTTCGGGACGACTCAATGGCGGCGCACAAACACGTTTGGCAACAAGGCCAGCTGTGGCCGTTCGATTGAATTGTTTGTGTGCATATTGGCTGATAAATTATGAAAAATGTGCGCCGAGCAGAGCAGCGCGCACAATTAAAAACCAGCTGTCTGCGTTGTGGGTGTGGCAACTGGTTGCAAGTGCTACCAAACTGTAACAGTCAATTTGCGCTCAGTTTCTGGCACCCAGCCGGCTGCGCCAAGAAAAACGTTTGCAAACTTGCAACAAAATGCTGGCAACATTCAGCGCTAATTAAGCCCGTCCAGCAATTTCGAGCCAGTTTGCTTACGCCAACACGCCGTTAGCCGGCCAGCGTCCAAACTAGTTGGATACGCTGCGAGCGCCCACAAAGCGGCCCAGGCGCCGATGGCAGCATCTTCATTTGCTGCGCCCAAAACGCCCAATGTGTCAATATGTCAATAAGAATTTCCCGCTTGCCATGGCGCAGTAGTGGCCGCGGAATATCTTAATGAACGTCAAACGGCTCGTAAATATTCATTTAAGGCGATGAGCGGTTGAAAACAGCGCAGCTGAGGGAACTATTGCACCAAATCCTGCTTTCCGCTCGCCACCTGTCATTGTAGTTTTTTCTTTGGTGATACTGATTTGAAGTTCAGTAACCCCACGTCTGTTCGTCATGCATATTTCACAACTCTACTTTGAATTGCGCGAAACAAAACAAAAAGGGAACATTTGCGCGCGTTGACAAAATGAATTTGCGTGACTTTTTAGATCATCATCGACAATGACGATCGCGAAAATCCAAATGTAGTGCACGAAAGTACACTGAGAGATGAAATGTTAAATTACATGAGAACGAATGGAATGAAATACTTGTATAGGGGAATTGAATGGAATGGAATGAGATGAATGGAATGGAGGAAAAACTATAATGAGATGAATGCAAATGCCTTAGAATGAAAATGGTTCGAGGGAAAACCAAGTAGGGTAGGGTATTGGTATGGGTATTGGGTATAGGGTACCGGGTATTGAGTATTGAGCAATAGGAAATAGGTAACCAACACGTAAGTATTGAGTGTTGGGTATTAGGTACTGAATATTGAGTAATAGGTATTGGGTATTTAGTATTGGCTATTGGGTGTTGGGTATTAAGTATTGAATATTGAGTAGTGGTAGTGGGTAATGGGTACTTGGTGTTGGGTATTGGGTTATAAGAAATTGGTGTTTGGAAGTAGATGTTAAGCTTTCGGTGTTGAGTATTTAGTATAGGTTATTTGGTAATGGGTAATCGGTGGTTATTGGGTATTGAGTATTAGGTATTAAGTTAAGTATTGAGTATTAGGAATTGGGAATTGTGTTTTAGGTATTGGGCGTTGGGTATTGGGTTATGGGTATGAGTATTATGAGTATTGGGTCTTATGTATTAGGTATTGTGTATTGGGTATTAGAAATAAGGAACTGGGTATTGGTGGGTATTGAGTATTGTGTATCAGGTATTGAGTTTTAGGTATTGGGTATTAGAAATAAGGAACTGGGTATTGGTGGGTATTGAGTATTGTGTATCAGGTATTGAGTTTTAGGTATTGGGTATTAGCTTAAGTATTCTGTGTTCTGAATTAATTTTGAAGTATTGGGTGTTGGGTATTGCATATTTTAGGTTAGAAATAAGGTACTGGGTCTTTGGTAATGGGTATTTGATACTGGGTATTGGGTAATAGGAAGTCGGTGCTTGGAAATGGATGCTAAGCGTTGGGTGTTGAGTATTAAGTATTTGGTATTAGGTATTGAGTATTAGGTATTAGGTTCAATATTGGGAATTGGGTTTAAAGTATTGGGTATCGGGTATTGGGTCTTACTTATTAGGTATTGGGTAATGAGTATTAGGAATAAGGTACTGGGTATTGGTGGGTATTGAGTATTGTGCATTAGGTATTGCGTATTAGGTTGATTATTCAGTATTTGGAATTGGATTTTAAGTATTGGGTAATGGATATAAGGAATAAGGTACTGGGTATTGGGTATTTGATACTGGGTCCTGATGAATATTGGGTACTGGGTAAGAACGCGTATTGGGTATTGAGTATTATTAATTGGAAATTGGCTATTAGGTATTGGGTAATGGGTATGAGGTATTCGGTTTTGGGTAATGGGAAATGGGTATTGGATATTGAGCATTGAGTATTAGGTGTAAGGTAGACATGTGTATGCGTACCAGAAACTGAACAGAGGTATAGACAATTATTTATAGTAGAAAATTAGTTATAGTTTTATGTTGTTGTAGTGACAATATTTCAGTAAACGAGCGGCGATACTCTTTCATGCCCCCATTTCACTGAGTGTAGCAGTGGCATGGCATTAATACTAATTTCGAGCTATTATGAAATTTATTTTAAGCGTATAGCTAGCAAAAAATTGCGCAAAGCAAACACAAATACTAATTACTGGAATGAATTTGTTGGCTTTAGCGTGTGCCGAGGAAAGAGTTGAATAACCACATAATTGAGATCCTTTTAATTGCTACGAAAACGTTTTCGCAACATTGGGCGACATTGTGCCAACACGTGACCATCCATGAGAATCCTGAGTCGTGGACACAAGCTGCCCCCATGGGCCTTTCATGTCAGTTCACATTTTTCACAGTTCATGAATGTCACAGCAACTGGCAGCGCGGCGCAGAAGATTCACTTCTGCGAGCCGAAAAGAAAAGCAGCGAATAAAAAATTGCGTCTTTTATGGCAATCTGCGAGCTGCAAGTGTTGGTCTGCCAGGGGAATTGACTGCATGGGAAACTAGCGCAACAAGTATGGAAATGGCAAATGGAAATGTCGAATGAAAGCGCTGTGCTATTCAATTCCTTTTCGTCGTAAGGCGATTTGCTCAGATGGGATTTTTTCTAATTAAATCTTTTCCCAATGCAACAAAGTGGCGACAAAATGCTTTGCTAAAGTTGCATTTAATTAAGAGGCCCGTTTCGCTGCCATGAAAGTCGTAGTCGATTTCATCAAAACATTGGCAGCGTTGGCTTTGGTCAACATTTTGGCAGCCGTGGCAGTGAATACGCATTTGAGTCGTTTTCCAGGCGAAATCAAAAATCAGGCGTGGCGTTTGACCAGCGCGCGCGCACACACGGCCTGTCAGACTGGAAACAGTCGGTTGCCAGTGTTGTGTGCGTTCGCTGTGCTGTCGGTGTCCAGTTTGCTGCATCAACCGGAAAACTGCAGAGCGGCAATTCATGGCCAAAATACCGCAACACGAACAACGGAGCTGCGGAGTTTTGTGTGTGTAATTTTCAGGCATTGACGCGATTTGTGCGCAATTTGTGAGAATTTATGTTTTGGATTTTTTCCACTGCCAGCCAACGGCTGCCAGAACAGTTACAGTGGCCCGCTGTCGACTGTCGGCTTCACGGAAGAGTATCGCACCTGCGTTTGCGGCGGCTGCAGCCTGGCCAGTCGAGCTAGTTGCGCCTCTCAAAAAACATTAATTGATTCTGGCCAGTCAGGATGAGACACTAAATGGAAGTTGGTGCTGCGTGTGCACCAACGTACACACGCACACACAGGGGAAGTTATAGAAAGAGGTGGTAAACGAACAAAATAATAAAATAAAAACGGTGAATTTAACGGCGTGCGGAGATTAGCATTTGCGCAATTTTGCCATTATGTAATATTTTGCATTTAATAGAATAAATAAACATATAAAAATAAAGACTTGAACATTTGCCGTTAGGAAATTAAACAAATTATAATAAAATACAAAATTAATTTGGAAAACTAAATGAAATTAACTAAACAAACAATCACTTGTTCAAGGCCGGCGGCGGTGAGCTGATTGGGTGCATGCATCAGCTCATTTGCAAAATATGGCTGGAGGAACGAATGCCCAACGATTGGAACCTCAGTGCCCTTTGTCCTGTGCTGAAGAAAGGCGACCCAACAATATGCGCCAACTACAGGGGTATCAGCCTACTTCCCATTGCAGGACCTTGTACCTGACGAGCGTACTATGTGAAAGATTAAAGCCACTCGCCAAGGCGCTGATTGGACCTTATCAGTGCGGCTTTAGACCTGGTAAGTCCACCATCGACCAGATATTCACTCTACGCCAAATCCTGGAGAAGACCCATGAGAACCAAATCGATACACACCATCTCTTCATCGATTACAAGGCAGCATTCGATAGCCCGATAAGGGATCGCCCATATGCCGCATTGTCTGAACTTGGTATCCCTGCAAAGCTCGTGAGACTTTGCAGAGCGACGTTGAGCAATACGCGCAGCTCCGTCAAGGTTGGAAGTGACCTCTCCGACCCCTTTGATACCGTTCGAGGTTTCAGACAGGGCGATCCTTTGTCCTGCGACCTCTTCAACTTCACCATGGAGAGTGTTCTGCGCAAGGCCGGTGTACATCGTAATGGCACAATCTTCAACAAAAGTGTCCAGCTCCTTGCCTACGCTGATGACATTGATGTCATCGGGCGTAACAAGCGAGATGTCACCGCTGCATTTGCTGCTATCGACAGAGAATCTGCCAAAATGGGTCTACACGCAGGGACTCGCAGCGGCTAGTGTCTCACGTCGAGGTCGACAGGTATACCTTTGAAGTTGTCAAGGAATTCGTCTACCTTGGCACCGCCATCAACAGCAGCAATGATGTCAGTCTGGAGATAAAGCGAAGGATTACTCTTGCCAACAGGTGCTACTACGGTCTCGGTAGGCAATTGAGAAGTAGAGACCCCTCTCGACCGACAAAACTTGCACTCTATAGGACGCTCATCTTGCCCGTGCTCCTCTATGGCGCTGAAGCATGGACAATGACTCGAAACGACATAGCGGCCCTTGGAGTGTTCGAGAGGAAGGTACTTCGCAAAATCTTCGGCCCTGTTCGTGTTGGTGACGACTATCGCATACGAACCAATAACGAGCTGTATGAGCTGTATAAGGACATGGACGTAGCGCAGCGAATTAACATCCAGCGGCTACGCTGGCTCGGTCATGTCTGCCGCATGGACGACGAAGCTCCGGCGAAAAAGGTGTGGGATGCGATGGTTGGAGGTCGACGGCGAAGAGGGAGGCCATGTCTCCGGTGGAAGGACCAAGTGGAAGAGGCCCTGGTATCTCTTGGTGTGACCAACTGGAGAAGGCGCGCGCGAAGCAGAGGCGCCTGGAGAGAAGTTTTGCGGCAGGCCGTAACCCGATAACGGGTTGTTATGGCCAGTTAAGTAAGTAAGTAAGTAAGTAAGCTAACATTAAATACACAAAAATTTAAGCATAAATCTATTGTATAATATGTAATTGGTTTTTGTTTTAATACTTAAATTTTAAAATAAAAAAGTAAATTTAAAAAATTATGTATAACCTTAATTTAAAAATAAATAAAGTAAGGAATAAATAAAAATAAATAAATGAAGAAGAATAGAGAAGAATAAAGAAATTAAAACATAAATTAATAAGCAACAAATAATTAAATGAATAAATAAACATAAATAAATTAGTACATAAGAAAGAAAAAAAATTAATGAATTAATACATAAATACATAAATAAATAAAAAAATAAACAAATATCTTAAGAAATACATAAAAAAGAGATAAAATATAAATAAATTAGTTAATGAATTAACACGTCCGCGGACGTGAATGCTATAGCAGTCATTTTCATAGTGATGCAAAATGACGTGAATGCAAAGACATTTTAAAGACAATTTTTATTCATTTATATTTTTATAAACTTAAATTTTTGTAATAAATATACATTTCAAAGTAATTAGCAACTGACTCATTAAGTAGTTTCATATTATTTTATTTTTTTCGGTGTACAGTGAAATTCCTCATAACTGGACACTCACCATCGCAGTGGATTTGTCCGGTTAAGGGAGATGTCCACTTATGGGGGAGGGTGGCACAAAAAATTAGTTGAAATTGTATCCAAGTGCTTCAGGTTTATTTATTTAATATTTTTTACGAATTTATGATTATTGAATATTTTGTAAATATTTATTACATGTATAGGTAAACACAATGTGTGTGTGTTTAAATTTTAGTACTACTTTGGTTGAACAAATTTTGTAATGGTTGATTGCCTAAGCCAGTAGCGCTCACAGGCGGGGTTTTTGGGGTTCATACCCCTCCCCCAAACACAACAAATGCTGGTACAAAATATGGGTTCGAGTGGTTTTCGGCTCAAAAGTTGTACGCAAACTCTCCACCCCAAAATAAAATCCTGTGTGCCTAAACACATTGTTTTAATTTCGAATGTTCATTTTCAAATAAGAGAGAAATTTTTAGATATTATAGGGTAGTACAGATTTTTAAAAACTGGTTGGGCATATTTCTGAATTTTGTCCGTTGATGAGAGATTTTGTAATCAAAATGGTTTGAAGTATAGTGTCCGCGTCCAGTTGTTATACAGTTGTTATATATACCCTAGTTACGACCGATTATTTGACCAAAAATCGCATTTTTACCATCAATCATTCACCGTATTCGCCTGATATGGCTCCCTGTGACTTCTACTTATTCGGTCAGTTGCATTTGCCGATGAAAGGAAACCGTTATAAGGACGTTGAGGACATCCAAAAGGCTTGTACCAACATTCTGAAGGCGATGCCGGCCGATGACCTAAAACACTCATTCCAAATGCTTTTGGACCGTGCAAAACGTTGTATCGAAGCAGAAGGAGAGTATTTTGAATAAATAAAAGGAATTATACAAAAATAATCATCCGTTTTCTTTATTTTATAAAAGTCCTGTTTACTTTGGGTTGCACCTTGTATATACATGAAGAGAGAGCTACTGTTGAATAAATAAAGTTATAAAAATATAATAAACCTCTTCTTCTCATGTTTTCTATGAATGAATGCTATAGCATTCACGTCACTCTAGTTGAAAAATTTGATCTATATCGTCGTGAATGCTATAGCATTCATTGTGTATAACGGTTAAAATATGATAATCTGACAACTCTAACAATATATGTGTAATCAGATTTCAGATAGTGCTTATAGTTTCCACAAAAATAGCCTGTCTATTTTTGCAGCTCACTGAAATTTTTACTGTCCGCGAACGTGTTAATACATAAATGAATATATGAATGAATAAATAACTAAGCAAATAAATAAAAAAATTAATTAATAATTATATAATTTAATCAAAATAAATAAATAAATGTATATGTATATATAAATGAATTCATTATTAAAAAAGTTAATAAATTCGTTTTTAAATAAATACATTTTTAATTTATAATAACTTAAATATAAAGTACGAAATTTGATAAAATATGAAACACATATTTGCAAACATGTACTAAAAATAAATAAAATAATAATATATAACTAATTAAATAAATAAAAAATGAATATATTGAATTATAAATAAATAAATTAATTAATAATATTCATAAATAAATAAATGAATACAATAAATTCAATAAATAAATATATTAATTAATGATTATATAAATTATCAAGTAAGTTAAATATTAAATAAAAACATTTATTAATTCAAAAAATTAAATATAAAGTAAGAAATTTAATAAAATATGAAGCATATATTTGCAAACAAGTTCTTAAAAATGTACTATGACAAAAATAATAGTTAATAATAATAAATAAATACTTTTAATTCAAAAATACTATACAAAAAATAAAATTAGATCAAAGTAATTTAAAAATTTTGAAAAATTTAAATTATTTACTTTTTTTTATTGAAAAGAAGCAAATTTTAAAAATTTTAATTGTTTATTTTTAACTTGAAATTTTTATTAGAAAATTAATTATAAATTTTAATAATAAAAATTTTAATTTTAAAATAAATTATAATTATTATATATTAATAAAACGAAAATAACATAAAACTATTTACACAAAAATTACTCATCGCTGAAAACAGGTAAGTTAAAAATTAAAAAATTAATTTTAAGTATAGTTTGAAATTCTTAGTTGTTAAATTTTAACTTTAAATTTTAATTATAAGAAGAATTATAATAAGAAATTTTAATTATACATAATTTTAATTTTAAAGTAATTTATAATTAACAAAAAAAATAGTAATATAAAACCATTTATATAAAAAATTACAGATCGCTGAAAACAGATAAGTTAAAAAAATGAATTTCAAAAACAATGAAAAAAAAATGAATTTAAAATAAGCCACTGTTCATAACGTGACAACACAAAATTTTTGCACTATTATTGCAATCGTAAAAAAACTATTAACTGAATTTCCCTAATAATGCAAACCGCACATCATAAATCATTTGATTTTATTTGCTGCCAAACTGCTTCGAAATGAATAGTTTGCTAAAGTTTGCCGAAAATTGACCATGAAAACTGGCGCAACTTGTAGGCGAGAAACGGTAAACAGCAGCACTGAAACGGCCAGCGATTTGCTGCGCAGCAGTGCGCGCCGCCGCCGCCGGCGCCGGCAGTGCCTCCACCATCTCCGCCAGTGTCGCAACGTTTTGAGCGAATTTGTGCAACGCGCATGCGCCACTGACATTACCATTGCCACGCTACAGTCGCAGTCGCACCTCAGCCGCCTGTCGAATCGAATTTATCGCATCAGTGCACCGGCAGCACCGAGCCGTTCCGCATATGCACGGCGCATTTCTGTGAGGCTGCAAATATTGTGAATTGCCACATTATGTGGCAACAGCTTGAGCTGATGTTTATCCTGGCCGCGTGCCGCTTGACACACACACACACACACACGTTTGCGTTCCATTTCTTTGCTCCAGCAGTGGGCCGCTTGTCCAAGCAGTGCGCAATGCGCTTCGGGCGAAGGCAAAAGCGTTTTTGATAAACTGCCGTGCGCGCAATTTAAGTGGACAGGTTTTTTGCTGCATTTTGCCGCGAAATTAGATGCACGCGCCATAAACATGCTCCACGGGGATTTAATGTGGCTGCACTTTACATATTTTACACACTCGTGCCGTGCGCATCGAGGCGCAGGCGAGGACTTCTTCGCAGTGCGGCAGAGAACAGATCTGGAGCAGGGCAGATTTTCGCCTGTTGACATGCATTTGTAAAATGTTTTAGCGAAAATTACTACACTCGCCGAGCGCATTGAGGAAATTCGAGCGCGCATTAAAGTGTGTCTTATTAGGCCGATAAGATACGAATTTATTTATGCGTTCACAATTAGCCAAATGCGACCAGAATTGTTGCGAGCATTTGCACCAAACGCATTAAGTAAGGCAGTAGCTGTGGCTTGGCCGGCCTGTGTTGGACAGAATAGATTTGAGTTACATTTTCAGTAGATAGGTGGGCGTAGCTGCCCCATGGCGGAGCCACTTAGACCAATGAAGACCCATTTTGATGCCACAAACAGTCAAACTTAACTCCGCTTACTGATTGAAGCAGTTTGAACTTCAGACGAAGCTTAGGAGACTTATTGGAGAGATCTCCTAGATTGTTGAAGAAGAAATTGCCCAGGTGATCAGTCTTTCAGTAAGAAGTATAAAATCTCTGATAGCAAAAGTATTGAATAGGTCAAGGCCTTGAAATCGGCCTACATAGGTTCATTTTATTTGTGTACAAATTCAATCACACAATATGAATGAAAACAAGAGAATATATATCACAGTCTCTAAAAGAGTCTATAAAGCCTGCTATCAAATCGACTGCTATTTAATAGGCAACATTCCACTTCAATTACTTATTAATTATTTAAAGAAGATATGCCTCAACAATTGCATTGGCCCATAATTTCTGCACCACAGCCTAAACTTGTAATTTCTTCTTGTTATTGTTATGGCTCTAATTTCAGCTATTGTAGGGGCGTGTCATATATTTTGAACTTAAATATGGGTTATTTATTTGTGGGCAATTGGCGCACATGTTTTGGAAAAATAAAATTGCATTTATCTACCTAATCATTTGATGGAAAATATACCAAAGGTGGAGCAGTGGAGCTAAAACTTTTGAAATCATTCATTAAAAAAACAACAATTTGATACGAAAAGTAATTAACCATTCTTTGGTGCTCAGAAATATACACCAAATACTGTATTGTCAAAGTGACCCACTTAGAAAAAAATCATTAAACTCACTTAACAGAAAATTATATTCACTTTTATCATGTAATGAGTAACTTTTTTTAGTTCTTTGAAAATTTATGCAAAAAATGATTTGAAAGCCATTTATTTTAAAGTGGATCATTTTGACGGGAACACAGCAGAAGGGTTAAAGGTATAATAAAGACAATATTAAACAATTCAGTATATTTTCAAATATTTACGAAGCGGATTCTCTGTGAACAGTTTTGCCAATTCTTTTACATTTCACAATGGCAGCAATTTAACTTAACTCAACAATTTACTTTGTCGATCATCTTATTCTTCATTTTAATGTAACTTGATTTTCTTCATTTTTTAACTTGGTTTTTGAGACACGCTTCCACCAACTTTCAACTGCTGCCACCACTCTCAACACTTTAATTTATTTCTCATCTTATTCTTCACTTTAATGTAACTTAATTTTCTTCAATTTCCAACTTTTCATTTGAGAAACGCTGCAAATTTCCTGCTCGATTACCTGCGGCATTTGCATTTCTAATATTTGCAAACATGCTGCACAATCCGCCACCGAAGGCGCGTACCTCTTCAATACTTCATTATCGGCCAAGCAGTTTGATGCCATTGCTTGCTGCACATTTGCAGGTGGATTCCCAGCTAATTGAAACGTGTGGCATTCGACTGAAAATGCTAATTTATGGCTGTTACCGGCGGAAATTGCACCGAGCCGAATGCCCTGAAATGTGGCGCGTATAAAAAGCAAAGAACTGGTTCATTCGCGCTCGATTGTGAGTGGGCACAGCAAAGTGCTTTATTAACTGCTGAAAATGGCCGATAGCGCAGTCACGACGATCCTGCAGGTGCGCAGCGCGCCAGCTGCCAACTGCCTCGGCCGCGTTAAACAAACCATTTTGGCGCCATTCGTGGCAGTGGGGGCCACCATTTTCGAGGCGGCACATTCGCCGCACGTCTGCTTCTACTACATGCGCAACTATATGCGGTGAGTATGCAGCCTTGGCGCGCGCTGTCCTGCCATAATTAATGCACTTTTGTGCAAACACTGCAGCCTGATTGGTCTGTGGCCGGGCCGGGCGTGGGCCGAGGATCGCCTCTACTACGGCTGCAACGCGCTAATCATGCTGCTGGTCAGCGTTTTTGTGTGCACCATCACGTGCGATCTGTACGCGGCTGCCGGCGACATTGTGCTCTTCGGCGAGGACTTGGTGGTGGCGCTGGGGGTGAGTGTCTGCTCTCTGCGTTGCTGTGCTGTGCTCTTACCATCTTACCATCGCTAACTGTCAGCTCTATTTGATTCTTTACAAAATGTGGCTGTTTCGCTGGCGTCGCCACGACATTGACGCCATCATTGACGAGTTCGATGCGCTGCATCGACGCTACTCGCGCAACCAAGCCATGCTGCGCAGCCGACGTGTCTTCTTCCTGGGCGAGTTCAGCGTGTTTGTGGCGTTCGTTGCGCTGGCGCTGCTGCTGTTTGCTGCCATGAGCGCGCAGCCGCTCCTGTCCAGCCACCAGCTGCTGCCGTTTCGCGCCGTGTTCCCCTTTCGGCTGCACGACCCTGTGCAGCATCCGTACTGCTTTTGGGCCATCTATGCGTTCCAGTGCTGCTGTCTGATGTACATGCTGCTGGCCATTGTTGTCATGGACTCCGTGGGCGGCAATGCGTTCAGCCAGACAACGCTCAATCTGAAGGTGCTGTGCCTAAGCATACGCGAGCTGGGCCGAGACGCGAGCGGCAATGCACAGTGCCTGCCCAGCGCCGAGATGTGGCAACAACTGCGCAATATTGTGGAATTTCATCAGCATCTCATCAGGTTGTTGGCGTTCTACTAAATTTAGTTGTTGTTTTTCTATGTGATTTTGTTTTGATAGCCTGAATGGTCGTATCAATGCCATCTACTACTGGAATTATGTGTCGCAAATGGGCGCCAGCACGTTTATGATTTGCCTGACCGCATTCGAGGCGCTGCTGGCCCAGGACCAGCCCATGGTGGCCATGAAGTTTCAGATGTACATGTTCTCTGCCTTCATGCAGCTCTTCTATTGGTGCTGGATGGGCAACATGACGTACTTTGAGGTGAGTTGCCATCTTCAATCTAATTGTCCCTGATTGAGTGCCAATTGTCCTTGTTGCAGTCGATGGAGGTGGCCACAGCCGCTCTGGAGATACACGCCTGGTACGAGCAGTCGCCGCGTTTTCAGCGCAATCTCATGTTTCTCATACAACGCGCGCAGAAGCCGCTGGAATTTCGTGCGCGTCCCTTTTATGCCTTCAACTTTGTGTCCTTCACGAGCGTAAGTTGTCGCGCAGTCTACAGCAAAAACGCACATTGAATTGCTGGCTCCGCTTCATTGCAGATACTTAGCACCTCCTACTCGTACTTTGCGCTGCTGCGCACCATCAACGATTGAGCCCGCTTGCTCGCTTAACTGTTTTAGCTGCCCACAACGCCCACATTGCGACCGCACCGCAATTGCGCCACCGCAGGCCGCTGACGCGAATTCACTGCACCGAACTGGACTGTTGCGCACCTTTGGGCCATTTTTGATGCGGCGCTGATTTGTGCGCATATGAGCCGCATTGTGCACAATTACAGCCAAATGATTATTGAGTTCCATTACACGGCCATTTCAAATCACAAGGCGGCCGCTGAGCAACGCCGAACGCACATTGCCGCGGGCGGTGGCTTCAATGTGGAATGGAAAAAATGAAATAAATTCTATTGCAAGTGCATTCGCTGTGGGATTGCAGCGACTGAACTACCGTTGTTGGTGTTGCTGGCGCTTGCGGTTTGCTGTTTGCTGTTATTGATTTATGGTTTGGCTGCAACATTCTTGGTGCGATTATGAGTTGTTAGCGGCCGCAGTGCTTAGTCTCTATTTTTTCATTTCGATTGAATGCCAACCAACTGCTGGCCGCCTTTCGCACGCTTGCAGCACTTCTAATGGTCGGTGCGGCAAATCATTAGATTTATGCACTAATCGAAGCCATTAACTTTGGACACTGGTTCAGTAGCACTTGAGAGCAGCTTGTTAAGTGCAACTGTACTTGCAATTGGCGCAAAACACTTGACCTGCATACACCTGACCCGTTGACAATTCAATAAACGTCAATAAGCCACAAGTAGCGTTTTGTTTTAATCAGCGTAACACACAACTGTACCAATGCAATATTAAACCGTACTATTACTATAAATCTTTTACTATTATTGCGCGTAATTTTGCTTTTCAATTGTCTGCTGCATTGACCCAATGTGCCATTTCTACTTTCTTATTGTTTTAGTTCTTTTCCTAACTCTCTCGCATGCTGTTTGCTTTAACTTGATTAAAGGCTTTAACAATAACAACAACATTTACTACACAATAATTTTTCACACCAACTAATCGCATACAGCAGCCATAGCAACAGCAACAGCAGATGACCAAAGACCGGACCACCGAGAACTGTAACCACCATCCAATGTAGAAAGTAAAGAATCGAACCGCAGCAATGCAGCAAAAGGAGAAAATCAATTAATTCTTATATGGCCAGACGAAACAGTTATAATTGCCATTGAAAACGGCAGCTAATGATTTGGCCGGCGTCAACACACACGTTGACGCAGCGCTCTTTCACCTCCAGCACAAGTTTGCTATTTTGCAGTTTTGTTCAGCAGCAGACTTTTTGTTGCACAATTTGATCAAAGTGCGGAAATTTTTGTCTGTTTATTTAATTGTAACACGAAAGTGAAATTCTTAAAAAAAACATTTGGTAGAAATTCAACAACAGTTTCCATTCGTTGTTGCTTTTGGAAATAATTAACCAAAAGAATCAATCATCATATTTCTTTTTCACACATTGTTGTTTAGTTTCTTTGTGCCACAGGCATTGTGTTTATTTTGCTGTATACTTAGTATTTATACACTGAAAAAAATATAACAAGAACTTTTTCTAATTACGTGAAAGTGGTTAAAACAAAATAGTTTACTGTTTTATAGGTCAATGCTTGAAGCTTGCAAGTGAAAACGTAACAGAGACTTTTTTACTTAAAAAATAGCTTAGAGTCATAAAAACCATATTCAGCTTGTAATATAGTTAAAAACAAATTCCAAGAAATTCAATTCTCAATTATACTACAATGCTCTGAGTGCTCAATAAACTTCCACTGAATTTTTCTTGAAACCAATTGTTGCCAACTCGATGGATAGATTACCTGCATCGATTTGGAACTTTTAAAGTAGCTTTAAGCCACGAGTCTACTATAGAGTTTTTTGCGTAGAGCTAGAGAAAACTCTCGTGTAGAGCGACGTAGAGTAGTGTATACATTCCATAGAGCTCTATGCTAGAGCTCTGAATCCACTCTATGGTAGAGTTCTCTCGTCTCTCGCGATCTTCAATGGATACAGAGGATACAGTGGATACACAATATTTTGCGTGAAAATCTGCTCAATATCTTATTTTATTTTCTTTTTCAGAACATAGAACAGCAGCAGCAACCCGCTTTGGGCGATATGTAAATTCATTTTTATTTTCAATTATTTATTTAAATGTTTTCCCATGCCCAGATAGCCATCTTAACCTAAACTAACCTCATCAAAGGTTCACTCTAAAAAATTGTATACGCGCACAACACTTAATGAGAGGGCTAGAGCTCTACTCAAAATTTCTCTATACTATTTCTACGTAGAGTGATAGAGTCTCTACGCTCTACACTCTACCGAAAAAATTCTAATATATAGTGGACACTTGGCTTTATATAATTATATTCTCTAAGGTAGTAGGTAGCTAGGAAGCAGTGGCGGACTCACGGCGGAGCCCACTGAAAGCCCATTGTGATGCCACAAAACAATCCGATCGAACAATCATATGGCCTCACTCATTGAACAAGTTTGAGCTTCTCGCAAAGCCTAGTGGACTGTGACTGTGTAGTCTTGTCGCCTGGATCCCATATATTAAAGGCAGGAAGTAGCCGTATTTTTTATTTGATCTAAACATTTTTGTTTTAAGCAATCTAAGCTATTACGCTGCTATTACAAAAGTACATATTTTTTGCAAAATTTGAGTTAGGGAAAAAAACATACCCATGGGAACAATTATTAAATGTTTTGTTTTTTCTAAGATCTATACAACAAATTGGTTCATCTGTTTGGGAGTTAAAAAATGTGATTTCAAAGATATATTTTTCCTTTTTCATACTTCAATACGTGCAAATTAAACCTTCTGAAAAGAAAATTTCTTTCTTTTTTCCATAGACGCGAAAGAAAACGAAACGAAACGTGAAATGTTGTTATCTCTTAAGTAATTTTGAACTGAATTGTTTTGAATTCAACTTGAAATAACTTGTGTGTTCAAGAGAATTTTACTTGCAAGTATGAAGCGCCAGCTGCGAGGATTTTGAGAAATTGTATATTGTGTTTATTAATTTGATGATACAAATTTATTCTCTTAAATAAGTTTTTAAGATTCTCATACACACATTTCTATGCTGGAGATGCCTCATTCTTGGTATTGCAAATATGTTTCTAACAATGTTTTCTCTTGAGTGGTAATAACGTATTTTATTGAATACTTTATTTAAATGCATAACTGGCACGACAACTCGACTATGAGTCTAAGGTCAAGCTTTCCCCGAGGACGAAACACTGGTTTGACTTGGATTGAGACTGATGGTCACCTATAAAGTACAACAAGAAGTGATTCACAAAGGGTCATTATGATCTTGAATGGAAGTGGAAGTGCGGCCTACGCTGCATAATTCTTCTTCTTACTTAACCTCACCTAAGGCTTAACCCTTTCGACCCCGAATTTTACCCTGTGTCTCGATATTACTTTTTGGTATTTAAATCATGAAACACTTGCCTAAGAAGTGTGCACACGACATTTGAAGTCGCCACGCCTCTTTGCTAGAGTTCTAGAGCTAATTTACTAATTTTAAAAATTATCTAATATTTATGGAAAAATACAAAATTATCACTTTTTGATTTATTTAATCATTTTTAAAGAAACAGGGTTTTGATCAAACGTGCCCAATTCGTAGATTTCAATTAGAACACAAACTTTCCCGGATATCGCTGCAAATTATTGGAAATTATTTTGAGGATAACGGTAAAATTTTGGTTATTTGCTTTGAATTCACTTCAAAGTGAATAATCATAATTCATAAATCAATCGTAGCTTTTGTTATAAGATGACAAATAGGTGAAGTTGCTCTCAGGCAACTTTGGGGTCGAAAGGGTTAACCATCAATGCCGTGCTTGTGAATTTGTATGCAGCTTGGATGCGCTTTTTCATCCATCCATTTTTTGCTGAGAAATCGATCGTTATTTGGTGTATATTTCTATGCTTTGCTGTCAGCCGTGCGGTTCAATACATTGTACAGCTGAGCAATTAACTGTTCACTGTTGTTTTTCATTTCGGAACCTCCTTTTTGCAAGTGTACAAAAGGTTCAAGCACCTTGGCTACTTGGATGGATACTTAATTACAACTTCTAAACAATGAAACAATGAAATTGTTTGTGAATTGTGTGTTTTAACAAAACAGGTTTTGTTAGTAAATATTTTTTAATTATTATTATTATTTTTTATTGTTCCACATTTGCATAGTTTTCAGCAAAGTTTCACTTTTTCCGTTTTAGCTTGACTTGGTCATTTTTTTATTGTTGACAAAGCTTTAAACGTTTCTTTTTTATACCAAATGCACTTTCACTTAAAACTAACAATTTTTGGCTTGGTGTACCGTTGGTCTTGCAACAGATTTTTAAAACAATTAAAAACCTATGCATATATGAGAAGTCTCTTTCAAACAAATTCTAATCAACTAACGAATTCCACTCTTCGCTATTCTTTGTATTCCCTTTCGCTTCATTCTTCAGTGCTTTTAGTCTTTCGGTTATTTCCTGTCATCGCAGAAATTCCACTAACCTTTTGTGGCAACACAAACTGTTACGCTGACGAAAATATCTACGAGCATCATTGGACAAAGGCCCAATCCGCATAAATCTTCAATTTCATACCGAAATGGTAGTTATTGGCATTCATTTTGCCAAAGCCGCATCACAGATTTGTTCCAATCAGCCCACATATGATGGCCGACAGCCCACCACCGCCATTGCCATCGTCATTACGCATAGATCGATATCGGGCCGGCGCACAGTGTTTCGACTCCATACAAAATTGGGACAAAAATAGAAGGAATGCTCTAAATTCCCTGAAAATTTGCAATCTGAATTATTTGGGGCTACTGACTTCAAAAATGATGTTTGTTTTTCAAAAAAATATATAGCTTAAAAAAAAATCGAATATATATAACCAAGTATGCCATCACCACCGAGCACAAACCGCTAGAGCTATAATGATGAAATTTGGTCAATAGTTTTATTTTAAAAAGTCAACCTTTAAAAAGAAGCAATTTTAAAAATTTCGACCTTGGCAGGCCAGAAACGGGGTGGTGAAGCTTATATGGACAGATATTGTTTTTTGGTCGGATTGTTTTAAAATTTTGTATATATATACTTAAAGAAAAATAACGAAATACGTATTTCGGCGTTTTTATATATTCGACCTTAAAAGGGTGGAAAAGGGGCGATGAAGTTTTTTGAAAGAAAGCTATTTTGTTTTTATTTCCGTAGAACTAAACAAAGAGATGTCATAGCTATGGAGATGAGATGCTATAGTAAAATTTCCAGGATAAAAGAAAATAATTGCCATTTTCCAAAAAGTTAATTTTATTCAGTATCACTATCATCAACAATAGTTGATGATGCGATTGCTATTGTCGAGGTTTTTGATATTCATTTTTCGCGAAATCACAACACTTATTTCAAGAATGATGTTTTCAATCCCACACAGACAGTTCAATTGAAATAAAACTATCTTACAAATAGCTTTCCCCCAAAAAAAACCAAAGATTGCTTTAATGTAAACAAGTGTAAATAACGCAAGGTAATTTAAACAAAATTGCCTTCCTTAACTTAACTTAATTTCATAATAATAAAAACAAAAGTAGAATAATATGGCTCTAAACGGGTTAAATGGGTAAACAAAACCCATTTTTTTATAAAACGTTACTAATTTGTGACATTAGCTTTGTTAATATAGAAATTTTCATATTTTATAAAAGACTTCCGTATGGCAACCCTGCCTTTAGTGGGTGGACCATGCCCATTTTTAATAGCGACTGTGCTATACTTTTTCTTTTCAGTTACATCACTTTCTGGGCGTTACAAGCTCCGTACCAAAGTGAATGTACCGGTGGGCACCTCAACGTAGGGTACAAAAATCCATTTTTTTCAGTTAGAGTAGTTTACAAAAATTCTATTATTTTCCAAGATCGCAGGAAATCGCAGAATTTTTTTTATTGACCCAAAAGAAGAAAGTCCATTCTCTAGGATTGTGTAAAAAAGTCGGTGTAATAATGCGCAATTCGACAATTGCGATCTACAAAAATATATAGTTTTTATAGTTCTAAATAAAAAAAAATGTTTTGTTTAAATAACGTACAACCCCGTTTTTTTTTCAAAATAGCTCATGAAATGATTTTTTGGACTCTTATAAGTGCATAGCAGTATAATTTGCTCCGATTGAATCGAAAATAGTGTTTTGGTTACGTTTTCAATTGGTGACGCTCCAAACAGCATTTTATCAAAAAACAATTTTTCTAGATTTTGATCAACTTGTAAATGCTATAACTCTCTCAAAATTTACCCGATTAAGAAATAATTTAAGATCTTGCTTAATGAAAGTATTATCTTTCAAATGACACCAATTTCTTTGAAATCGGTGACATGAAATTTTTCTATTTTTGTCCCACTTCGGAACACTGTGCGGCGTACAGCGTGCGGCCGCTACCGAATGCCAAAATCGCAAAGGCCACTTCCTGCTGCGGCCCACAACAGCGCGCGGCAGTGACATTCGCCAGCCCGCAAACTGGAACGCGCCGCATCAATAATGCAACAACAGTGTAAAAGACAAAACTAAAATGAAAAGAAAAAAAACGCAACAAACTCAAATGCGAATAAAAAACTGTTTGGCGGTATTAAGCCTAAAACATGTAAAGAATCAAAATAAAAGCAAAATTGCAAAAGTAGAACGATGAGGTAACGCGATTGGCTTGTCGATCGAACAGTTTCAGCTGCCACAGATTCGCGATCTCGTTGCCGCTGCCGCTGCTGCCGGCCTGCCTGCCTGCCACATGTTGCACCGCAGCCCGTTTGACATGCAATTTCAGAATTCAGTTATTCAAATACACGCGTCGCTATTGCATGCATTCTTACATAAACACTCGCCGCGGCCGATCGCGCCTGTGAGCTGGTTTGAGATGCTGCGCACGCGAAATGGAGGAGGCGGTGTTCCACTGATCTGGCGATCGTCAAGAGGCACTATGGCCAGCATGTGCCTGCCTGCTTGCCTGCCTGCCGGGCAATTGGCCGCTCGTGGCCGCTAACTGTGTCGCCTGTTGGTGTGTCGCTCAATGCGCCGCGTCGCTGTCGTCGTCCCGAATCCTTGCGCCTTCAGTGGGACGTTAGTGGAGCAGCCAGTGCGTTGGCATTCTTTGCGGCCGCTCTTTTGTCTTGTACGCGCCGCAATTCAACGTCACTGTTGGCAGCGGCAATGTGCATTAAAAGGCGAGTTTATCGCAAAATCTGTTGCTTAGGATTTGTTAAATGCTCCGATCGGAGCTTCAATATGTCGTCGTTCGATTGTGGAGTTCAAGTCTAGTGCAGGTAATGTTTGGATGTTTATGCGCTTAACATGCTTGAGAGCTTTAAACTAATTTCTGCTTGCGGATGTACGTAATGTGTACTCGTATGCCAGTGTATCATTAGAAAGAAATTTTCATCTTTTTCGTGATATAATTTTTTAGTTAGATGAGCTTTGAAAGATTGGAACAAATGCAGTATAGCGAACCCTCATGAAAAAAAAACTGAAAATTGAGCCATATAGAGCGTACTTTTGTAAACCTAACAAACTGCAAATTTTGTCGGGGAAACGCCCACAAAAGGCGTGGCTCGGGGTCAAAGTTCAAAGTTTTTATCAAAAAACTCAATTAATCTCGAACTGATTTACACGATATGGGTATCAAACGAAAGGTCTTTTTCATACCTTTCTACCAGGTATGCGCCTATGAAACCGGTAACGACATCTAGCGGTAAATAGCCGAATATTTATAAACTTCGGAACCGTACCAAATGTCATGTTTACTTCTTCTGTCATATGTCAACAATATTCAGTTCACAATTTGTCAAGTTTCATCCAACAACGCATTGTTTGACGCTCCGGAAAATGTCGGATTACGTGCTTACAAATTACGATTTGCGGACACAGTTAATTTTGTGTTTGGTATGACCTTCTAAAACCTGGTGAAACGGTTAACGGTGAACGTTACCAACAACAATTGGCCGATTTGAACCGTGCTATACGCCAAAAACGCCCAGAATATGAAGCCAGGCAACACAAAGGGATTTTCCCCGATGACAACGCACCACCACACCGCACTAGAGCCACCAAAGAATTGGTTGCATCGTACAACTGGGAAGCTCTTGCTCATGCGGCTTACTCACCAGACTTGGCGCCTTCGGATTATCACATGTTCGCATCGATGGGCCACGCATTAACGGAACGGCGCTTCAATTCTCACGCAGAAGTCAAAAAATGGATCGATGATTGGTTTCAGGCAAAAGACGAAACATTTTTTTGGCGAGGCATCCATAAATTGCCTGAGAGATGGGAAAAATGTGTAGCTAGCGATGGCCATTACTTTGAAGAATAAAATTGTAATCATTTCCTCACAATAAACGTGTTTTTTCAAAAATAATTACCGGTTTCATAGGCGCATACCTGGTATTAAGCATAATAAAAAGTGCACTAATAAAAAGTTTTAAGCAAAAAAAAAATTTTTATAAAAATTTTTTAAAAACGGATTTTTTCTTGAAAAAATCCATAATAAAAGTAAGTTTGTTACCATATTGTAGCCTGTGAAATTCCCTTTACAATGAAATATAAAACATTTGATATTTTTGTGATTTCACTTTTATATTTATTTTTTTTTATATTATTATACCTATTTTTTATATTTTTTTCACTTTTTGTAACCGTAATATTGAGTTTTGGTTTTTGCTTGTTACGAAATAACAGAAAAGAGGTTATGTTAGGTTAGGTTAACATAGATTGCGTGAGGTTAGAAAACATCTAAATCCCTTGTCTTAGGTTGTCTAAAAGTGCTGCATGGTATCTGCCTCTTTTAACACTAGAAAGACCATTGCGGTCATTTTGATGGGTTTTTATTTTTAAATATCTCTATTTTCTTTAGTATTTCTAACAACTTTTGCTTTGATGACTTTTATTTTTTTATCGGGTTCTACAATCAGTTCTACAATTACAATTAACCGAATCCGATGTGTATTTTTCAAGATATCAGCGCATATAATAAGTTAGTCTTTGTAGATATGGAAAACGTGAGGTGAGAGAGAAATTTTAGTGTAAATTGAGAACTTTCTAGTGTTAACGTTTCTCCTAAATTTCTTCTGATGTTTAGACGATTTTTAATTGTTTTTTTAAGATAAATTAATTTCAAACTTGAGCTATCAATACGTTTTTAGTTAATTTTTTCTTCTCTTTGTGACCCAAACAATAAGTTTCTTGGCGTCATGAATACCCACATTAAATTATTTGAAAAAAAAAATGGAACATTTATTACCATATATTCAACTAATATGGAACCAAATGGATGTGGTTCAATCTTTATAGAAATACATTTTGATTTTTGATTCAGTTGATAAGTTGAAGTTGATAACCTCATAACTTTGCTTGTATGGGAGACGCCCTCTGTTGTCGAATTTTTTAACTTTAATAATTTCAATTTAATAATTTAGTAATTTTGTATTTTTTGGAATCAAGAATATTGTCCACCACTGAATAAATCATTCAAATCGGTTTAGTACCTTCCGAGATACGATGTTTCCTCGCTACTACATTTACAAATGAGCAGTTAATTCCATAGAAATTTAGTAGTTTCGTATGGCAGCCCCTTAAAAGTTCGAGATAGCGGCTAGGTGTATATGGAAAAAACATTCGGAAAGAAAAATAAATGGGGGTCAGTCTTACATTTGGTACATCTGGGGCAACCTGGGAGCAATGCACTTTTTCATCCAACTGCAAAAAATGAGAGATTCCGGAGCATCGAAATTGAAAAATCGTGCACTAAATCATGCCTATATAATTTATTTTAAGATGACGTCCTTTATTTCCACTTGAATTTTGAAAGCAATTTAGTTTTTAACAACAAAAAAGTTACCTATAAACAAGCCAGAACAACTCACAACAATCCCGTCTCACAAGCTAAATCGAACCGCTTCAGATTGATGGAGAAACTGGCGCAAGAGAGAATGCACAGAGAGGGAGAGGAAAGCCGCTTGCGGATGCTCGCAAAGTAGCTCAAAGCAGGAAGAAACTTTTCACTTGATAAATCGTCGTCGTCAACTGATTGAAATCAAATCAGTTTTATGCTTTAGCAGCAACAACAACAACAACAACAACAACAACAACCATAGCAGCAACAGCAAACGCAACAGCAGCACAATGAAAGCGGCAAAAACAATGAATCCAAACGCTGCGCGAAACGAAAACAAATTCGCGCTGAGCATTGCAGCAACAAGTCGATTGAAAACACAGTTGCAATTGTTATTGTTTTAAGTAAGCGCCATTGTTGTTGTTGTTGCAGCTATTGCTTCAGCAATTGTTAACACTTTTATTGACGACACAATAAGCGGAAAATGCGGCAATGGTGCACACCATTAGCCACTCGACTAACGGCGCAACCGCAGAGCATGTTGGCAACAGGTTTAACCATCACAACGATGCCAAAACACAAACAGTGTCGGCAACAATTGCAACCAATATGTCTATTGTTGCTGTTGTCGGTGTTTGTTGCAGGCTGGTTTAAAGTGTCTAAAGTGCTGTTAATCACTGACCGATTTTAAGATTGTTTAATACTGTTTCGTATATTCACGTAGCTATTTGTTGCTGTCACCAATTTCTTTTTGCCGCGCACACAGTGATTGCAAATCGCCCGATTGAGCAATTGTTCTGATCAGCGCTTGGCGCTCGCTGCAAAGTGTGCCGCACCAGTTCCGAGAACACAACAATTCAATTGTGTTGCGCTAAAAAGTGCAGCTGCCGATTTTTGCCACTGTCCAATCTTCAAGCAACTATTGCACCAGTGCCGCTAATAATGTTGCTGTGTTGTGTTGCTGTTGTTGTTGTTGTCAATGTGTCATCTTTTATTCTGGTTGTCGGTTGTTAGTGCAGCGTCATCACAAATATCGCCACAAATATTTTTTGTCATCGTTGTCTTTATCCGCATTAGTGGCACTTTCGAATGTGCAACGCCCCAACTTGGCCAACGACTGCTGCCGGCCCGCTGCTTAACTTTCACAATCACGCTTAGTGTCGCCTGTCGATAAGTTGATGCTTTTTCTCTTGCATATTTCTTGTGATTATTTTGTGGAAGTGGAGAGTTGCTGAGTTGAGTAAAACGAAGACTGGCAGACACGTGCAGCAATGACAACTTTAATCACGTATCTGACTGCGTGTGGGCTTTATTGATTCTGCATCGTATTTGATTTTTGACAAGTCGTTACCGGGTTTCGATCTGTTTTATTTCATATCGCTTTCCAGGCGCCTTCTCCAAGGCATTAACACAATCGGAGCAGTCGTTCTACATGATTTAATTAAATATTCGCTTTGAACCCGAATCCGACCGGACATTGAAATTTTTAAGCCTGTTAAGACATCATGTCCCAAATTTAGATAGAATATAACAATTTTCCATAACAAATATTCAATTTTCAATTTTCTGATAGTAAAAGTTTTAATTCTGGTGCGAATTTTTTAGTGTGCAAATATATTTGAAATATTTTTTATAAATAAAGGAGTTAACAGTTCATCAATCAATCAACCAAATCAAGTCAAACCAATCTATCAATCAATCAAATCAATCAATAAAATCAATCAATGAAATCAATCAATCAAATTAATCAATCAAATCAATCAATCAATCAAATCAAATTTAAACAATCAAATCAAATCAATCCAACCAATCAATCCAACCAATCAATCAAATCAAATCAAATCAAATCAAATCAAATCAAATCAAATCAAATCAAATCAAATCAAACCAAATCAAATCAAATCAAATCAAATCAAATTAAATCAAATCAAATCAAATCAAATCAAATCAAATCAAATCAAATCAAATCAAATCAAATCAAATCAAATCAAATCAAATCAAATCAAATCAAATCAAATCAAATCAAATCAAATCAAATCAAATCAAATCAAATCAAATCAAATCAAATCAAATCAAATCAAATCAAATCAAATCAAATCAAATCAAATCAAATCAAATCAAATCAAATCAAATCAAATCAAATCAAATCAAATCAAATCAAATCAAATCAAATCAAATCAAATCAAATCAAATCAAATCAAATCAAATCAAATCAAATCAAATCAAATCAAATCAAATCAAATCAAATCAAATCAAATCAAATCAAATCAAATCAAATCAAATCAAATCAAATCAAATCAAATCAAATCAAATCAAATCAAATCAAATCAAATCAAATCAAATCAAATCAAATCAAATCAAATCAAATCAAATCAAATCAAATCAAATCAAATCAAATCAAATCAAATCAAATCAAATCAAATCAAATCAAATCAAATCAAATCAAATCAAATCAAATCAAATCAAATCAAATCAAATCAAATCAAATCAAATCAAATCAAATCAAATCAAATCAAATCAAATCAAATCAAATCAAATCAAATCAAATCAAATCAAATCAAATCAAATCAAATCAAATCAAATCAAATCAAATCAAATCAAATCAAATCAAATCAAATCAAATCAAATCAAATCAAATCAAATCAAATCAAATCAAATCAAATCAAATCAAATCAAATCAAATCAAATCAAATCAAATCAAATCAAATCAAATCAAATCAAATCAAATCAAATCAAATCAAATCAAATCAAATCAAATCAAATCAAATCAAATCAAATCAAATCAAATCAAATCAAATCAAATCAAATCAAATCAAATCAAATCAAATCAAATCAAATCAAATCAAATCAAATCAAATCAAATCAAATCAAATCAAATCAAATCAAATCAAATCAAATCAAATCAAATCAAATCAAATCAAATCAAATCAAATCAAATCAAATCAAATCAAATCAAATCAAATCAAATCAAATCAAATCAAATCAAATCAAATCAAATCAAATCAAATCAAATCAAATCAAATCAAATCAAATCAAATCAAATCAAATCAAATCAAATCAAATCAAATCAAATCAAATCAAATCAAATCAAATCAAATCAAATCAAATCAAATCAAATCAAATCAAATCAAATCAAATCAAATCAAATCAAATCAAATCAAATCAAATCAAATCAAATCAAATCAAATCAAATCAAATCAAATCAAATCAAATCAAATCAAATCAAATCAAATCAAATCAAATCAAATCAAATCAAATCAAATCAAATCAAATCAAATCAAATCAAATCAAATCAAATCAAATCAAATCAAATCAAATCAAATCAAATCAAATCAAATCAAATCAAATCAAATCAAATCAAATCAAATCAAATCAAATCAAATCAAATCAAATCAAATCAAATCAAATCAAATCAAATCAAATCAAATCAAATCAAATCAAATCAAATCAAATCAAATCAAATCAAATCAAATCAAATCAAATCAAATCAAATCAAATCAAATCAAATCAAATCAAATCAAATCAAATCAAATCAAATCAAATCAAATCAAATCAAATCAAATCAAATCAAATCAAATCAAATCAAATCAAATCAAATCAAATCAAATCAAATCAAATCAAATCAAATCAAATCAAATCAAATCAAATCAAATCAAATCAAATCAAATCAAATCAAATCAAATCAAATCAAATCAAATCAAATCAAATCAAATCAAATCAAATCAAATCAAATCAAATCAAATCAAATCAAATCAAATCAAATCAAATCAAATCAAATCAAATCAAATCAAATCAAATCAAATCAAATCAAATCAAATCAAATCAAATCAAATCAAATCAAATCAAATCAAATCAAATCAAATCAAATCAAATCAAATCAAATCAAATCAAATCAAATCAAATCAAATCAAATCAAATCAAATCAAATCAAATCAAATCAAATCAAATCAAATCAAATCAAATCAAATCAAATCAAATCAAATCAAATCAAATCAAATCAAATCAAATCAAATCAAATCAAATCAAATCAAATCAAATCAAATCAAATCAAATCAAATCAAAATAAAATAAAATAAAATAAAATAAAATCAAATAAAATCAAATAAAATCAAATAAAATAAAAAAAAAAAATAAAATCAAATAAAATCAAATCAAATCAAGCAATCAATCAATCAATCAGATAATGAAATCAAATCAAATCAAATTAAAACAATCAAATCAAATCAATCCAACCAGTCAATCAAACCAAATCAAATCAAATAAAATCAAATAAGATCAAATAAAATCAAATAAAATCAAATCAAATCAAATCAAATCAAATCAAATCAAATCAAATCAAATCAAATCAAATCAAATCAAATCAAATCAAATCAAATCAAATCAAATCAAATCAAATCAAATCAAATCAAATCAAATCAAATCAAATCAAATCAAATCAAATCAAATCAAATCAAATCAAATCAAATCAAATCAAATCAAATCAAATCAAATCAAATCAAATCAAATCAAATCAAATCAAGCAATCAATCAATCAATCAAATAATGAAATAAAAAAATCAAATTAATCAAATCAAATCAAACCAATTAATAAAATCACTCAATCAATCAATCAAATAAATCAATAAAATCGATAAATTAAATCACATAAATCGTCCACCCTAATTCCCAGAGACTCACTACGAACTTCTTCATCTATCTATTCTCTAAATGTTTGCTTTCTTTATAATTAAGAAAATGATTTTTTGCTTAAGTTATGAATTAAGTTTTATAACAAGATGTCATATTGTGCCCTAACAATAAGTAAACGAAAATAATAATTTAATGGATGTTGCATTATTTAGCAAAACGAAAGTGTGAGTCCCTGGGACTCATGATTGATGTGATTTTTTGCAGGTGATCGATTGAGGATTAAGAAGTGCATCGAAAAAGTGAGAATCTTGGTTTAGTCCAATTTATTCCTTTAATCATCTTCTTCTTTTTGACTAAGGAGCAGTCGCCACGTACTGAAAAATTTAACCCACGCTTCGGGCCGAAAAAAAACTTGTTTGAGTTTCACCTAAACTTATTTTGGCAGCGGTATTGTTTCGTATCCTCATTGGTCTGCTCACACTCACAGTGTTCTATGGTGCAGAGGCATAGACGATTATAAATAGCGGGGAATATGAATTAAGAAATTTTGAGCTACCCATTCTCCAGAGGATTTCTAATTTTCTTTCAGTGGTTGACGCAAAGTATTCCATGTGGAAACGAAACGATGAAATGGTTGCAGTGTGGCGGCTAAAAAGTGAGTTTGGTTCGAAAATACTCCAGTTCATAGTGTCTTTGAGACGGAATCACTTGGAAGACGTAAAGGATGAGAGCGTCCACAACTCAGGTGAAGAGACAAAGGACCTAACTTTGCTCGGTGCTTTCGAGCGTCCAAATGTTCACTGTCAGTTGACGCTTTAAAACCAAGGAACGTTTATAGATCCAATATAATAAGTAAGTTCAAGGCCCTTTTTTACAGTAAGGAATTAACTGTTGTTAAGATTGGGGAGTGAATTGTTAGTCCAAAAATTTTTGACTTTACAATGAGTAGATTTTACTTACAAACTTTCACAGGAAATGTTGTAAATCGGATTCGATAATAATTGCTCTGGTTTTAAAAAAGTAGTTATTGAATGCAGTCAGTTGAATGAAGTGCTTAGACATTCGTCGTTCATTTATACATCGATTACTTTATCGATTTAAGCTGTTTTACTGACGATTTTTATCGAAATGATAATTTCCTGTTTTTAACAAGCAATCAAAATTTTTATAGCCAAACAAAAAAATTAAATCGACGTAAAGTTTCGCTAATAAAGTTGTGCAGTTCCTTAATATTTGACTCATCGCTAGCTGGCTGATTGAGCCATTGAACAAAAACAGTTGCCAGATGCAACAGAGTTCAAAACACGCAAAGACGCCATTTTGTGGCGCATTACTCCATCTGCATCCGTTTATTTGTAGTTGCGACTGTCGCATAAAATCCATCGATTCCACCGGCCGTTCGGCGACAAAAGAAGCCAGCAGACGCACCAATTCCAATCAGACCAGCCGTCAAAAGCGTCCAGTGGCGCATCATTAACCGCAAAACACGTTGGAATTGTCGCGTAATAAATGCGATTTTATGAGCGCGCAAGTGCAACATAAACGCAGCCAATTAAATGCGTTGCATATGGACGAACGCTGCAGCGTGTGCCAAATACTTAACCGACGCGTAGTGGCACTTGTTGCCGATGCTGTTGTGGCAGATGCCTCAAGGTGCCGCAGGGGGTAACCAACGGTACTGCGTTAAGTTTGTCACCTGATTACGGCATCAGACGTGAAAGTGGCTCTACATACATGCAAATTGTGGCTGGCTGCGCGTTAGATAGATAAAACAGACAGACAAAAGGACGGACATGCAATGTTCATTTTTCGTTTTTACGGTTCATTGCTACATACAAGCTATCAATAGAATTAAATACAACGTTGTCGTCAGTGCCACAACAACAATTTAAACAACAACCATAGCAAAAGCTGTGTTGAATTGCGGCTGATGGACGTCTGGACCAAACAAATAAACCGTAAACGCAACAAATGCCAATACAAAAAATAACAACAATAACAACAGCAAAATGACCACAAGGATTTGTAATTGCAACAGTGCGCTTGCAACACTGGCTGAAACACTGAGACGTATGTGTGTGTGTGTGTGTGTGTGTCAGCCAGTCGGCGCGTACGTGTGCGTTGCGCGGTTGAATTAAATGCAAACACATGCCGCATGCTGCAGCTGCACGCTGTCTGCTGCCCATCTATGTGTGGCATGTTGCATGCCGCTTGCAACAGTGTCGCTCAGCTAACCGTAGAGACCAGTTTTATTGATCCTATTTATATGGAAGCTTTTGTTGCAGCCAGTGTTGCTGCTACGGTTGTTGATGTTGTTGATGTTGTTGTTGTTGTTTTTGCTGTGTCCATTGCCAGCGTCTGACACGGACAACAGGAATTTGCAGTGCATTCTTCACTCGAGCGGTATAATCTGGTTTGAAACGTTAGATTTCTGGATTGCATTGCCTGAACTGTTTGCCAGTCGTTTCAGCTCGATTAAATTTGTTGTTTCATTTGAATTTGCTGTCCGCAACAATTGCGATTATTTCTGCTATTTTGCATTTTTAATGGAGTGTGCAAAATTTGTGACTGCTGCTGCTGCTGCTTCCACATACTTCTTCTTCTTCTTTTCTTCACAACTATTGAACCGACGCGAGCAATCAAGTTCTGGACTGCTACCAGCGGCGCCTTTGTCAACGGCCATATTTGGCCAAACATTCAGCAAAGCAACTGGCCGGCACTGCGCCGCTGTGTGGGCGCCAAGCAGTCGAATAAATATTTCAAATATCACAAATTCCGATTGTTCCGCAGATGCTATGAAGCAGTAAAGAAGACAACTTTCAGGCCCAGCGAAATAATCGTTTATCACAATTAGTCGCCGTTCCGAAGGCTTCCTCACTTTTCGCCCGTCTTCTAGCAGATAGCAACGTAAAGTTACTCGTAGCTGCTAATGGCCGCCAGTGCAGATGCTGCATATGCGCGCAGCTGCCACTGCGTACGAACACGTTTGAGTGTCTCGTGTGCAGAGTGCAATTAAGTGCACTGGCGGCGCATCATAAAAGCGCACTTAGACTTAAAAGCCACTCAATTCCAACTATTAGCTTGCTCGAGTAGCAACAATAACCCAACAACAACTACAAAATTGCACCAATGAAAATAGCAGCAAGCAAAGCGCACAACTGGCCAAAGCAATAAAAGACAAAAGGCGCACAACTAAAGCGGCGACAACAAGCGCCACAATAACTGTAAGCGACCAACAGGAACCGAACAACCAGCAGCAGCAACAACTACAATAACCAACAACAGTAGCGACAGCAACTTGAATTATTGCTACAATAATGCCCAATTGTTATTGTTGTTTGTTAGTGGAAAATTAATGTTTTCAGACGGCCAACACGTGTCTACAGCACCTTGGCCAAACAATGCCGAACAAATGTTGCTGCAACATGCTGCGCCATTAGTTGGCAACACTTTGCGTAACTGTGCAGCCCCACTCAATATTGAAATTAAGTATTTTATGTACTGTCTGTTTAGTTTTATTGTGTTGTAAAGTTAATTTGCCGCTGTTCGGACTCTAAAAACATGGCAGCACCTTTTCATTTCACTCCTGCTGCCAGTCAATGGGCCACCAGTCATGGTGAACTTCTTTTAGTTGAGATTTAAGGGAGATATGAACTGTGGAATGGTTCGAATGGATGGATTCCGTAAAGGAGAAGGATTTGGTTTTAAATGATCAAAGATTTGTATTATTGACACGGGTGGAAATATCCGAAAAGACATAAACATAAACATGTAAACATAAACATAGAAAATCTTCCTTTTCGAAGACTTACTTTAAATTGTTTTCCATTACATTTCATTACCAAAGAAAATATGGAAAAAACAAAATAAAAACACAAATTTTTACTAAAAATTTGTTAAAAGAAAAAGATTTATTCACTCATGATGAACTGCGTTCAGTTGAGCTTTAACCCTTTCGCTATTTTCTTGCCATATGGCAACATGCTACTTTGTGGACGTCTGCATCCTCTGTGGTTGCAAGAATACATTTTTTTGTTGGTCTTTAGAATAGTTTGAAGTTGTAGGAAAAATACGAAATTAATAAACTGAATATTTAAGTTTAAAGAAGAGAAGTATACACTTTTTTAATGGTATATCTTGACATAGTAAAGGAAGAAGAAGCAGAAAAAATTAGAGAACTTTTTACTTTGACGTTTTCTTTCCATTTAGATACTTTCTTTTTTTAATTTTGGCTGAAGTAAATGAAGAAATATTCAAATTTTCGTTATGCGTAAAAAGATGTGGTCTCATAGAAAAACACTCTAAAATACAGGGTCCGAGTATAAATATTAAAAAATGTCTTATGGAATGTTGCTAATACGAGTATAACCATATAGAAGCCTAAGACGTAAAATTTAAATTTTTAACTTTCCCCCAGTAAAAACCTTTAGCGAAAGGGTTAAGGAAGATTCGGACTGTCGAATGGTTCGAATAATAGCCACAAACTTGGTATTCACATAACTCATTCTATCATCTCCTACACTTTTGGTAATCAAATGATCCGGACTACATAGCCAGATCGATAATTACAAACCTGGTATTGAAATAATTCATTCTGTCGTATTTTTTAATTCTGGTAATAACATGAACCGGCCCACATAGTCAGACCAAACCTGACCTGATATGATATTCACATAACTTATTCTATTGGCTTTTTTTAATCCTTGTATTCGCATGATCCAGATCGATGGTCATAAAACTGGTATTTACATAATTCATTCTGTTGCCTCTTTCAATTCCGGTATTTGCATGATTCGAACTATTTACGTAATCAGATCGATAGCCTTAATGCTTTGGAGTTCTAGTTTCTACGCTGACAACATCAATTCCATTGCCACTGAAAGGTCGCTGCCATCGATGGCAACAAACAAAGAACAAGAAGTAAAACAACAACAACAACAACAATAACCAATCAACCGCACCTGTTGCGTAGCTGCAATTTTGGTGCAAATGCATGCAAATTGCTTTACTGGGCACGTTTTAGTTGTTGTATTTATAGCTTGCGGCGAAGGGGCGTCAAATGGCGCATAAATTATTGAATTTTTTGCGTGCAGAGTGTCGCCGCTGTGTGGCCAGCAATGTTGCTTGCGCCACTGAATTGCACTGATTTCTGGTTTCTGTATGTATTTGTTGTTGTTTGTCTAGTTGCTTCGTTGTATGAATTAATTTGGAGCAAGATTTCGCCAATAAAATTTATAACTCGATATTGGCAGACAAGATATATTTGACAATTGTGAAAATGCTCAGCGAAATTTATTACAGGAAGCCGTATGTCATTTTGCTTTGTGGTATTTATTAAGAAAGTCATTGAAGAGGATTTATTTCGAGAAATTTGCTCATTCATTTTGAAGACAAATTGCATTCGGATGGGTTGATGAATGTTAAAACTAACGAATGGAGGCGCGGTTGGCAGGTGTGAAGATGAACGATTAGTTGAACAGATGAACGGACTGATGGACTAATGGTTGTACTGCTAAAAAGATGAATAGATGGAAAACGGAAGATCGATGGCAGATTCGAAGATAGATGGAAAGATTGCATGCATAAATGTCGACAAGAACGGATTGAAATGCTTCAACATGGTGGAAGAAGTTTCAACTTTCAAATGCAAACATCATCATTAACTTTGCTTTTCATTCTTATTTTCGGTTCTTTGTCGACATGCAGCAATTCTGGTTGCTGTGGCAATCGGCAGTCTTCTTTGCTTTTGGCCCATTCTTCAAGACGCTAATGTGGTGCCTGAGAACGACGCAGATTTGCAAATTTTCAATTTTCCAAACTGTTATTAATTTATTTACCCAACCGCAAATTGCCAATAAATCTGACAGCTACGAGCAAACACGCCATTTATCTTCAATTTGAGCACAAAGCGGCGCGCCGTAACGTTGGTGGTGTTGGAGTAGGTGTCGACGGCATTGGTGAGTGCAGCTCATGGCGCAACAGTTGCCCAATCAGCAAATAAACAACAACAACAAAAAAATACAAAATCTAAAAGTCAGCAACAGAAACAAAAAAACAACTGTTCCCAGCGGCAAAGTGTGGAGAACGGAACGCTGCACAATGCCACGGCGAGTGTCAATAATTTCATAAATGTAAATTTTTGCCATTTTTTGTGATAACAAATTGCGGCGTGCCGAGTTTCCCAGCCGTGCATGAGCTGATGTGGTAAAATTCATAAGCAACAACAAAGTCCCTACGCGGTAGATGGAAAGCGCAAATTGGCGGAGACGAGTCGCTAAACCGCAGGCGCTTCCGTGATCATTCATTGAATGTAAACAAAGGAAAAGATATATGCAAAAAAAAAATTATCTCCAAGTTGTACAAAGTTCTGATTTTTATAAAAAAGGAATATTTTGAAATTTAATTAAACAGTTTTATTAATTTTCTAATGTAAACAAAGAAAAACAAAAATGCGGGAAATAAAAAAAATCATATCCAAGTTGTACAAGATTTTGATAAAGGATTATTTTTAAATTAAAATAAATTAAATACTTTTATTAATTTTTTTTTTAAACACAAATAAATTGCAAAAAATAAAAAAAAATCATATCCAAGTTGTACAAGATTTTGATTTTTATAAAAATGATTATTTTTAAATTAAAATAAATTAAATATTTTTATTAATTTTTTTTTAATTTTTTAAAATGGTATTCATTTATTTTTTTCCTAATTCTAAAGAAAATTAAACTGGTTTTATGTATTAAAAACCATTATATTTTCCCAACATTTTTAGCTACTTCGGTGTAAACAAATGCAAACAAAGAAAAATAAATTGCAAAAAATAAAAAAAAAATAATATCCAAGTTGTATAAAATTTTAATTAAAAAAAAGGAATATTTTTAAATGAAGTGAAATATTTTTATTATTTTTTTTTTTTATTTATTTTTTTTTCTAATTCTTAAGAAAATTAAACTGGTTTTTTGTGTTAAAAACAAAAACATTTTCCCAAAATTTTAAGCTTCTTATTTGTAAACAAATGTAAACAAAGAAAAACAAATATGCCAAAAATTAAATAAAAACATTTTCAAGTCATAGAACGTTTTGATTTTTATAAAAATTATTTTATTATTAAATTTAAATTAAATTAAATATTTTTTATTAATTTGTTTTTATTTCTTAAGAAAATTAAACTGTTTTGTTGTAAAAAACAAATGTTTTTCCCAAAATCGGTGTAAACAAATGTAAACAAAGAAAAATAAATTCCAAAAAATAAAAAAATCATATCCAAGTTGTATACAATTTTAATTAAAAAAAGGAATATTTTTAAATTAAGTTAAATATTTTTATTATTTAATTTATTTATTTTTTTCTAATTCTTAAGAAAATGAAACTGGTTTTTTATGTTAAAAACAAAAATATTTTCCCAAAATTTTAACCTTACAAAGAAGAAGAAGAAATGTAAACAAAGAAAAACAAATATGCAAAAAATAAAAAAAAAGCATTTCCAAGTCGTAGAACGTTTTGATTTTCATAAAAATTATTTTATTATTAAATTTTTCTTTTTATTTTCAAATTAAATTAAATATTTGCTAGTAATTTGTTTTTAATTCGTAAGAAAATTAAACTTTTTTGTTGTAAAAACAAATGTTTTTCCCAAAATTGTTTGGTATTTCTGCAGCAGCTTTTTCGATAAGATTTAAGTACTTGGCGCTTGTTAGGCAGCACACTGCACCTATACATATTTATAAGTATGTATGTACAGCAGCCAGTCGCTTGGGCTGCTTGCTGCCGAACGAGAAGAACGGCGCATGCGCAGCGCTGCCGGCACGCTGTTCTTGTAATCGACTGAATAATTGCGTGCGTCTGCCTTGCGGCAACATAAATCAACGCGCATTTATAATTTTCACATGCGAATTGAAACCAACAAGAGAGCGAAAAAAATATAAAAAATGATTGCAATAATCTGCAATGCATGCCACAAAGGAACGATCCCAACAACAACAACAACAACGGCAATAACAACAGCAGCTCGTACAGCATGCAGCCAGCAATAGTAACAGCTACAGGCGTCTCATTGCCGTTACCCAAGTGCCATCCATCAAGCTAGCCGTCCGTTTGCGTGTTGGTCCGCTCACCCGCCCGTTCGTCTCAGTCCGAGAGCGTCGACGAGTCGAGCCGTCAATAGTTGCTGGTCGATTGCTGATGACTGTTGGCCCAAGTTCAGCTTCAATGACGCAGTCTCCAACTTCATCCGAGACTGCGACTTCTGTCGCTCACCGCTGCCGCATTTGTGCCCGGCAATGCCCTGGCAATGCTTCTGCTTCATTTGCAAAGCGTATCTGCGTTGCGATACGAGTGCGCAGGCAAATGGCAACTAAAACTGAAAATATTCGCCCATCTGATTGTGTGCCTACACGGCCGGCTGCCAGCTGTCGTTTGCTGCCGCTTTTCCACTCATTTATTAGCGCCGTTTGGCGTTTGGCGTTTGCCATCGCAGCCGGTCCAGGTACGGTTTTGGGGGCGGGCGCATAGCCGGCCACAATGACATTGCACCTTGCACCTGCCGCTGCTTCTGCTGCTGGCCAATTAGTGCCTCACGTTGTCATTAGACCTAATTAAAGAAATATCTGCATAACCAGTGCGGCCACAAATGCGAAATTTGCATGCGGATACGAATTTCCAGACGGCAAAAACAGTTGCCATCAATTACAGCATCATTGCATAAGCATTTCACTTCATGTTGCATCTCCGACTACTTGTTGTAGCGTTTTTTTTTAATTGCTGTACGATGTCTGCTTATTTAATAGACAACTGATACGCACAGTTGCCAAGCATTTTTGCAGGAACTTGTTTGCCCACAAACAATCATAACGGTCTACGCAATGACGTGATTTGCGCCTTATGACATCTGCCGAGAGAATTAATTGCTTTGCCCAAATTGTTGACGTTTATTTTTTCTTTTTATGTCTATAAATAACGGTAGAACGCACGAACCAGTAAGACAAGGCGTACGAGTGAAATGTTTCTTCTATTTAAAAATGTAGATATGTATGTAAAAATATTATTCACTTCTATTGCAAATAAGAGTTGATGACTTGACTAAATTAAACTTAACTAACTGAGATTAGATACCAGAATGAAGATAATGTCCTGCCATCCTGCAGAGAGCAACCAGAGCAAAAAAGTTGCAAACATAGCAACTGCTTATGCGTCTCCTGGCAAAAGCAGCACCAGCCCTCACTCAGTGCTGTACTCAAGTCACCAAAGGTAAAAAAAAATTCACACGATTTTTAACACTAGAAGGACCATCGCGGTAATTTTGACGGTTTTCATTTTTAAATACTTGTATTTTCTTTTGTATTTCAGTCAATTTTTGCTTGGGCAACTTTTAGTTTTTTATCGTGCCCCAAAATACTAAAATTGCTGGTGCAAAATATGTTTTCAAATGGTATTGGGTTCAAAAGTTGTACGTAGCTCCCGCTCCACCCCAAATGAATTCCCTTTACAATGAAATAAAAAAATGTATACTTTGCTTTTTCTGAATATATTTTTTAAATTTTTTTCTAACTTGACTCTGGGTCCAAAGCCATTTCATATTCACCTTCGCAATCAATTTAATGTTAAAAAATATATTCAGAAAAAACAAAAATATCAAATGTTTTATATTTCACTGTAAAGGGAATTTCACAGGCTACAATATGGTAGCAAACTTATTAGTAATAGATTTTTTCGAAAAAAAAATCCGTTAAAAAAAAAATTTTATAAAAAAATGTTTTTTCGCTTAAAACTTTTTATTAGTCATCTTACGTATCTAATGTTGCACATCAAAAGAAAGGTATGAAAAATATCTTTCGCTTAATACACATATCGTGAATAAATAAATAAATAAATAAATCAGTTGGATATTAATTGAGTTTTTTGGATAACAACTTTGAACTTTGACGGCGAGCCACGCCTTTTATGGGCATTTCCCAGGCAAAATTTTTAGTTTTTTAGATACAGGAGCCAACCCTCTGTATAAAAGCATACTCATTTATTTTTTTCACGAGGGTTCGCTATACTGTTATGCCTCGACGAAAGTGGGGTTATTGGGACATTTTTGTCGAAAACACAGTTTGAATGTATTTTTTTTTTTGATTGGTGTCTTAAGCAAATTTGTTGGTCATTAAAATATCTACAAACTTGCCGAAGACAGTAAAGCGATATTCGGAACGATTTAGGACCTATTAGCATTTAAACGTTCGAAGACTTAAGCGACGAACTCGACTAAAATGAGCAAACTTCAAAGTCGGATTTCTCTTAAACTAGAGCCAATCCAGCTAAACGGCTGGTGGATCTCAACTCAGTATACCTATAGAAAGTCGCTCAGTTGATCCCCCATGTCTGAATTTTCGACTTGCAGAGTGAAATTCAGACATGGGGGGGACTGTAGGATTTATCACAATTTAAAATCTTTGGTGAAACTGTGAGGCTTACACCTGGATTAGGGTTAAAAATTTGATTTTTTTATGTGGTTCAATTGGAAATGAATTGATTCGGTATAACCTGCTTTTTTTTACATGCATTTTGTTTTTAAAACTCGGTATTAGACCTATCCACGCACATTAGGGTTAACAAACAGCTTTTATTTAAGCTCAAAAGACGATTAGTTCGCTTAGGATTGAAGTCTGCCCGAGAAATATTTCTGTTAACTTTAGACCTGCAATATTCTCTTAAAATCTTAGAGATAATGAAAAGAGGAACCAAGAGTGATTACATCTTCTTAAACTCTCCATTGATAGAGTGAGCTCCGAGGCCCTCGAACTATTCTGGACCTATGAATACCTTGTTTACTATTTTCCTGATTGTACATAACACATCAGCCGCTCATTTGTTCGTTTATTTTATAATCAAAATATGATGAAACTGCACGTTCCATGCGTCTTTGTACGCAATAAATTCATGATTTCATGGAAAGAAGCTCTACTGAAGTTAAGACAGTATATGCCCATGAAATCATCTTTCTGCATATAAACGCTTAGGTATATTTTTAACCCGTAGGATGTTAATTTTCAAAAACTGTAAAACCTACGTTGTATTATTTCTGATTTTAAGTATATTTTTCAAGTCCGAACTCAAAGAGCTCGATAAATTATGTTTCACCTAACCTTTTGTTGACCTCATCAGATTGTGATGGAACAAATTTATAGATACTTTTGTAATTATTTTTCATTTGAAGTGTTTTATCATATTTGAAGTCAATATGCCCATCAAATCAGGTTTCTCTATAAAAACGAAAACTCTTAACCTTTAGTTGAGTCAGTTAGATTTTAGTTTTCCAAAATGCTAAAAGTATATGTTGAATTATTTCTCCTTTAAAATACTTTCATGCAACTTTAAATAAATATACACTTTAAATAGTCTTTTTCTATACAAATTGTGAACCTATTAATTACCTCATTAAATTTTGATTTAAGAAAATTAAAACCATATGCCTAATTACCTATTTTCACCACCAATTTAAAGTCTATAGATCCAACAATTCATTTTTTTTCATATCACCTTAACACATTGTTAACACAGTTAGAATTTGGTTTACGATAAACTGAAAATTACTACACGTATTTTTTAGTTCATTCAGTTCAGCCATTCAGTTCAGCATGTTTGATTTGAAATATTTTGACCAAGTTTGAAAAAAATTGGCATATCACATAACTTTTCTTCATATAACATCTCAACTAATGTTATATGCCCCTTTAGGCATTGAAAAATAGAAAATTGGTTTTCTAAAATGAACCTACAGTTCAAAACTCGAAACGATAACGAAAGTTATAAATAAAAAATTACAATTATGAAATAATTTCCCAAAAACTCATGTCACCTGTTGCACTAAGCAGCCACTCGAAAGTTATATGCTGCTGCCCGCAACTCTTTCTTACAGTGCGCTGTTAAAATTAACATAGCCGAGCGCTGCTCTAACGTTTTCCCTCAAGCACGAACAGCATCTTCACCACACGAGCTGCAATGCTAAGCGACTGCGAGAAACTGAAACCTGCAGCTGCTACTGCTTTGCTCGCTGTCGACGTCGCAGCCAACTGCGCTGTTGGCTTCTAACGCAGCTCATAGATTTCAGCTCGTTTCGTTTCAGCTTCGTGTCGCTGTGGCGCAGTCGGCGACTAGAGGTGTTTGTCCAATGTGTTTGGTGGGCAGCGCAGTCGTCAGCGTTGTCTTCGGCCGTGTGTGGCTTGCCTTCGAGTTGGCCGGTCGTCGTCATCATCATCATCAGCGCCGTCTTCGTTGTCGTGGTCGTCATTGGCGTCGTCGTAGCGGCGCTGGCTGTGTCTGCCGCTTGGGAAAGATGGAAATTGTGGGGCGCACAGACCAGCGAAGAAGTTTGTGGCGTTGGGGTTTTGCATTCAGTGCGACGACGGCGACCTTGATGGACACGAAAGCGCGAAATGTGCACCACAGCGCGTACACTGCCCGAAGCAGAGTTTTTATATTTTACTGATTTTCACTCAGTGACAAAGCAGTGAAAATAAAAAAATACGAATATATCAACTAAAATAACTTGAAATATTTAAAAACAAAAAGTAATTGAATTGAAATTACAAAGCCAAACGGTTTGTGTTGTGTAAAAAATATATCGTTCTCAAAAGCCGGCCGCTCCGATTGAGAGCAAACAATTTAATTAGTCTGTGTTATTGTGAAAACTTTCGCCGATATCTGCAAAACTATCAAACGTAACGAATGCACAAAACTCAAAACAATACGCGTGAAAAATGTAACAGAGATTTTCTTTTTTTTCTGCCCCCTTCCTCTTTTTTTGTTTATGAGTTATGGCTGGAGCCATGAAAGCGGCGGCTTTTTGCGCATTGCCGCTTTTATGATACGCTGCAATTGTGATAAAGCAGCCGCGCTGCATTTACGCGCGTGATAGCATCGCCGCTGTGTGTTGTTTTTGTAGTGTTGCTGTGCTTTGCGGTGTGTGCGTGTTTGTGTTGCCGGCAAATAAATGTTCTATCGGAGCGCGATATCCGCGTTGGATGGCTGGCTGGCTGGTTGGCTGTGGCGGCATGCAATTGGTAGATTTCAAAGAAAGCAACAATGACAGCGGCAAAACAGTGATGCGATAGATTGAAAATGAAAAAGCGAAAAATATCGAATTGTACGAAACTTCCGTCGAATGGTGTGCGCGTGACGTTGCTTCTACATGCATGTCTTTTTTGAATTTTTTTTTTTATATTTTAACATGCATGTGTGTGTGTGTGTTTTGTGTGTGTGGAAACGGATTCTATGAGCCTTTGAATGAGGAATTTCCGAGCTAACTTATTTCATATGAAATCAATTTTAGAAACACTAAAACAATAAGAGACATCAACTAAATAGTCGCGTCGTTTAAAAAAGCTATTCAATTTATACTAAGAAATATGTTTAAATTGAGTTGGTTTACTGGATAAGTTTGCAAGGACATTTTTTTTCCAAAATTAATTGCATAAGGAAAGGGATGAAAAAAAATAAATAAAAAATAAAAAATAATACTTCCCATAAACTTAAATAAATAATACAATACAACTAAATAAAAAATAATACAAGTAAATAATAAATGCTAAACAATAAATTATAAATATTTAATAAATATTAAAAAAATAAATAATAAATAAGTAATAAAATAATTAAATTATAAATATATTATGAATAAATTTAAAAAGAAATTATAAATAAATAAATGATAAATAAATAAATAATAAATAAAAAATGTAATTATAAATAAATTATGAATAAATTAAAAAAGAAATCATTATTGAATCGTTAATAAATATATCGTTATTATTTTGTTTTATTTAATAATAAACTCTTTTATATTCAAAATATTGTTTGTGTCATTAATTTTTAATAAAACTTTTATTTAAAAAAAAATTTTAATTAAACTTCACTTAATTCAGAATTTTGAATAAATAAAATAATAACTGAGTATTTTTTTTTGTTAATGTTAATATTCATTTATTTATTAATAAGCATTTTGAAAAATTAAAAATATTCCTTTTGTATTTCATTGATTTTTATGAAAACTACACTTAAATCAGATTTTTACATTAACAAAGTAATGACTCAAGATTTTATTTGTTCGTTATTATTTTGTTTCATTTAATAGTAAACTTTCTTTTTCTACAATTTAAAAGATTTTAGTGTTTTAATAATTTTTATTAAAACTTTACGTAATTCATAATTTTAAGTAAATCAAACAGCAATTACCTTACAATTACAATTAATTAACCTTTTTAATGACACAAACAACAACATTTTTAATATTTAAAATAATTTTTATGTGTTTTATTTATTCGTCTTTATTAAAACTCCACTTAGTTCAGAAATCTGAATGTATAAAATAATTGAATACTTTTTTATATATTTTTTTTTAAATAATATTTGAAATATTTTGTATGTGTATTATTTATTAATTTTTTTAAAACTCTCCACTTAGTTCAAAATTCTGCATAATAACTGAATATTTTTTTTAAATTAATCAAAATTCTGCATAATAACTGAATATTTTTTTAAATTAATTTTCTATTAATATGGGGTTTTTAATATTTTAAATATATTTGTGTGTTTCATTAATTTTTCTTAAAATTGCACTTAACTCAGATTTTTGCATAAAGTTTGAGTTAATATTTTAATATTTTATATTAGTTTTCAATATTTTGTTAATTCGTTGTTTGTTTTGAATTTAGAAACAATTTTTTATGTGTTTAAATTATTATTTTTTATTAAAACTAACTCAGAATTTTTAATAAATGGCAAGTAAATACTTTATTTATTTGTTTTTATTTGCTTTTACCAAATTAAAATAATTATTTAACTTTTTGTAATACCTAAAATATTTTTTATAGGTTTTACTTAATAATTTTTATGAAAACTCCATTTAGTTATATTAAAAATTCTGCATGTATAAAAAATAACTGAATATTTTTAAATTTATTTTTTAATGATATGCAGTTTTTAATAGTAAAAAATTTTGTTTTTTTAGTTCATAAATTTTTATTAAAACTTCACTTAATTCAGAATTGAAAGATAGGATTTTTTAAGTTTATCGATACATTTGTACAAATGGAATCGGAAGTGCTTTAAGCTTAAGTTCAAGTTTTGTGCGAACGCTTCCAAATCAATACAATGAAAAAGAACACAAGCTCATGCGAGGGAGATTTTGGGGTTTCAATTCCCCAAATATCTGTTTGTTAGAAAAATCAAACGGATTTGAACTTAAAAGTTGCCTCTCAAAACGAAATCCTGTGTGTGCCACTGATAGAGTGTAAGACGAAAATATTTTATAGATTTTTTTGTCGGAATGCACACAAAAGTTGAGAGTATAGATTATTATTATTTTTTTTGATAGATTCACTAAACGATTTTCTAGGTTATGTTCACGTATTACCACCGTTAGACACTTCTTGCTACGCGCATGATTCGCGTGACTCTTCTCATATTTCAGCAATTGAACTTGCCTAGGTTTTGCTATCAAGCGGATCTAACGTTAATCAGCTGTAAATAGCAGACTTAAAACTAAACAACAACAACAACAACAACAACAACAGATAAAAGGCACGTAATTAATTGTGAGAATTTGTATTTTCTGTTTGAACTTCCTTCTGAATGTAACCGACACACAGACACGAACCTCGGCAACCTAAGCAAATATGTGTGTGTGTGTGTGTGTGTTTGTGTGTGAGCGAGTGGCTGAATGAGTGCTCGTTTTTTGATTGTGTTACTATTTTTTGTATGGAAACAATAATTTACCGTTAATTATGCAAACTCCAAAAACAAAAATACACAAACAAATGATGCCCACTCACTCGAAATTTTAAATAGGTTTGGTTTTTTTGGTTTTTGTTTTCATGTTGCCAACTGATTTTCGCAAATAAACATAAAGCATAAAGCGGGAATCATGTGTGAGTGTGTAATTTGGCCGGCGTCGAGTGTGCATCCGCACTGGTGTGTGGTATCTGAATGTGGAAATCCAAGATCTCTGCGACTGCGATGGGGCGAAATTGCATGTTGGCGTGTGCGAACTACCGAACAAAACGACAGAGCCGTGTGAGGCGAACGGGCGCCGTACTGACTGACTGGCTGCACCACGAATGAGCGAATGAATGAACGAATGACTGACTGACTGATGAATGAGCGCGTTCGGAAAAATGCGGCTAAAAAGGGCAACTGTTCTTCTTAACAAAAATTGCCAGCACTAACTTGCAGCCAACGTGCAAAGGTGGGCACAAAGCAGACGCCGCAATAGCACAGCAACAAAAAACAAAAATGTTATCTTATTAATGGCAATAAATTTTATTAGTAAAATTATTTTTATACTAAAGTTTACAATGTGAATTTGGTTGTGAAATTATTGGATGAAATTTACAAACTGTAAAAACTAAAAACACTGATTTCCTTGCTGAAAAACCTTTTCGCCACATCGTCAACAAGTTCCGGCGAGTTCTGCGCAAATTTCCACTTCACGCGTAAGTTGCATTCAGTTTTTACCATTCACATTTTTATATTTAACTTTTTTTACTTTACACTAATATTTTTTTTTACTACTACTATTACTGTCCACATTGTTTATTGCTCTTTCGTTGTAATTTCGGTTTTTAGTTGCAACGTAATTAATTTTTTTAAGCCTTCTGGTGGTGAAACGAAAATATCAAAACGCGCCTCACAACACATGTCTGAAAATGACTTAATTACATTTTTTCTTTTTAATTTATCTGCCTGCACATTTTCTGGTCTCAGGCGTTGCCGTTGCCTTTGTGCAGCGTATGCGGCCGTTGGACGTGCCGACACCCAGAGCGACGCACACTGGTCGTAATCTGTACAAGTTTAATTACGTTTCACGGCAGCCGTTAGAAACTTAATGAAATTATTAAAAAGAAATTTTTCATAAACACACAAAATAAAACAAAATTGTAACAAAATGTTACTACTCTCTTATTAATTAATGTTTGCATTGTAAAAGTGTCATTGACACCTTTGTGAGAAACATTGATACGATGTGTGGCCACAGCTCTGGCAAAAGAGTAAATTTACCCTAAACAAGAATACGTTTCATTGAGCTTAATAGAAAATATGACCACAGTTGCCACTCGACCAAAATGTTAGTGACCAAATTTTTCTAGAAAAGTAACCAAAATGAAACCATAGGAAAAGAAAACAAAATTTCAGTTTTTCGGTTGTTTCTTCATCGTTGTTGTTTTCCCTCATCTGACAAAGTTTAGTTATGGTGAGGCGAAACGTGAAAGCAAAACAAAAAAAAAACAAAACAAAAAAGATAAGAATCACACAGTAAATTTTTAAATCTTTTTCCCCCAGCAAAAAACAAAAAAAAAAATTTCTCATCTTACTTCGCTACAAAATCAAAACTATACTAGAATTCACTTACAAAAAGCCATCAAATACAAATAAAAGTAACCAAGTAAACCAAATCCAAAAAAATTAACTCATTTTTGTTAAAAGTAACCAACTGTGGCAACCATGAATACGACATCTACTTTACCAGGCGACGAGTAAAATACATTGATGCCATTTTTGCCACAGTCTGCTTCTGAATCTTTTGACCTGATTTTAAGTTAATTTTAAGTTTATTTCGATATGCATGCAAAAGAGTCAACCATAGCAAAAATACAGCTGATTTTTCAGCTAACGATAAAAGAATGTTCAAAAGTAGTAGTTGCTACAAATTTTGACCAGACGAAGCCACTTTTGTTAGGTTAGGTTAGATTAGGTAAGCTGGCTGGTCAAGTTGGCCAGGCATAGACCCTACTGGATCGCTAGCAATACCATTTAGTGCTTCTTAGTATTGCGGATCAACGTAAAAATGATCAGTGAGAATGTGGGTGCTCCCAGCGAAGTTCAGCAGCGACTGATGTCATGCTTGGCTATCCAGAAAAGAACAAGACCCCTAAGTAAGTAAGTCGTAGTCTTGAGATGGCCGGACAGGAGCAAAGATTGTGCTCCAAGGATTCCTTGGCCACATTTTCTTCATTAATCCGAAACAGTGATGTCCATCTTCCGTTAGGAACGAATCTCATATGCGCTCTTTTGAGTTGTCCGAACAGTTGTCTTTGTATGCTATGCGGCATTGCAGGAATTTTTAATGATATACAGGAAGAAGTCATCGCCTTGATGGTAGATTGACTGTCGATGTAGAAATTGATTGATTTATTAATTGTGATTATGTCAATGCAGGCGAGCTCCGCATCCTTCCTGACAGCAAACACTTCGGCTTGAAAGATGCTGCAGTGATTCGGCAGCCGGAACGGTTCCATGATATCCAGTTCCGGGCACAAAATCCCTGCTCCAACTCCATCCGTCATTTTTGGGCCAAGACGAGACCACTTAGTAATGGATAACGTTTTTTTTTTGCAAATTGAAGGACGCCTAGTAAATGGAGTAGAGTGCAATATATCGCACACGCACTACAAAAGTGACACAACTCAAAATTTGTAATTTTTGGGTTTATGTGTTAATACTGTGCACAATGCATCAATCTACCAATAAGCAAAAGCTCAGTATATTTTGTTGTTTTTAACTGTTGCATAAATTCAGTTAAGTCTCTCTTTATGTCAGAAGTTTGATGCTATTTGATCGCTGAAGCTCAATGCAAAAGTGTCCTAACTCAAATTGTGACACTTTTGACGAAATAAATTTTTGTTGAAGTTAATTTTAAGCAAAGTTCTAACAATTTTAGTATATATTTTCAAATAAAAAAATTAATTTCGAATTCTCAAAATTTTTCTTTCGACTTTTTAACTGTAATTTATAATTATAAAACTCAGCAAAAGTGACATAACTTAAAATAATTCCGTAATTATTGAATTAAAATATCATCACAACAGGCACAACTCAAAATTTTGGATTTTCTAGTGCAAAATTAAAAAAAAAATTCTTGTAACTTATCCTACAGCATAATCTGTAAGGATTTTCTACTGAACGGTCTATACGTTATTTAAAAAAAATGTTTATTTACCTCAAAAACAGTTTTTTGCGTTTCCTGAAAAATCAAAAATTTTGAGTTGTGTCACTTTTATAGTGCGTGTGCGATATAGTCGCTATCAGTAAGAGTGCTAAATAAGAAAAAGTGCAAGTAGTAGGGACTGGTCAAAGAAAGAGAGGGAGGGTGTAAGAAGGTGGCTTATTACGTTTTTTAAACACTGACAGCAGGGAAACTCTGGAACACCTACTGTGCCACTGCCCCGCAATTTTTAGAACTCGCCGGCCTGTGGAGCAGCAGAATAGGTCTCGAAGCAAGGCATCAAACCTCTCTGGAAGTTTGTGAGATCGACGTAATCTTCCAATTAATGTATTTGGGGTAATCACAAATGCCACACACACACACACACTTACCAACATAGCCGTCTGCCTCGCTTGGAAAGCAGCAAAACCATTCTTGGAATGTAATTTGCATTTCTGTGCCAACGCGCCGCGTCGAAACGAGGTGTTAACAGCAAACGGCAAAGTAATGAAATAACACCCAGCGGTAACTGCAAGTGAGAAATTGCCTAATCAGGCCCAAAGAACCGGCGGACAATAAGGCCATCAGCACAGCGCACACAAATGCTCCGCACGCAATTAACAAAAACGCCGCCGCAGCGGCACACGAAGACGCACCGTTTCGAGCGGCCAATGCCACAGTGCAGTGGCAACTCTGAGCGCCGAGTAGGCAAATTACCAAATCAACGAAACTTGCTTAAAAGTGCGAAGAAAAAAAGTCCGAAGCAAATCACAAACCAAAAGTCTGCACAAATGCGCAAAAGAGACAGAATGCCTTGAAACCGAAACTAGAACTGTTCCGGACAAACAGTGGCGGTGTCGGCCGCAACGGCAGTCAGCACCTTTTGACCTGAATTGTTGCTCACTGCGGCGCAGAAGGCGTCAAGTGCGCTCGCACACTGGGCAATTTAATTTATTTGACTTGGTTTGCTTTTCGCGCGTCTGTGCCGTTTCGGCTACACTTAAGGCGACTGAATTTTCTTGAGCAACAGGCAACGGACAGTGGCAGCCAGCGGCCGACAGTTGAAATCACTACCAGATTGACCAAAGTGTTGGCCGCAATGCTCGAAATGGCGCAATGGATTTTGGCCATTTCGAGTTTGCTGGCCACTTGGCACTGGGCCAGCGCCAGTAATGGCCAACAATTGGGCTCAAGTGTGACTGTTCGCTTGATGCTTCTTCTTTTGCTGCTGGCTTTTGCTTTTGTTGCGGGCAATTGTTGCAATTGTTGCTAGATAAACAGATAAATATCGTCGAGATTAAGTGGCAGCATTTGTTGTTGTTGCTTTGTTTTCACTCGCTCACTCGGTTGTTGCTAAATGGTTTAGTGTTTTCTGAAAACGTTTTTGTTGTGCGGCAATTAGTGGCACAGTGTGTTTTCCCTCCGGTGGCCGCGGTCACTCGGCACATGCTCCATGCAGCGGCGATAGCGACGATAGCACCGACAATCGTGACGGCAGCAAAGGGTGTGCGCAGTTTGAGAAAAGTTTCAGCCGAGTAACGGGGTTTGTGGAATTTTGGTTTTAAAATTGAAATTAAATTTATTAGACCATCACATTTGGAGCCAAATACGAGGCGGTGAGTCTTACGAATACGAACGAAAAACAAAAAAAATGCACCTGCTTACGCTAATAAAATTCAAAAAAAAAGAAAGCCAGCAAGTGGCCGCAGGCAGTAAAGCGAAGAAAGTAAATATTTGCATTGTTGTTGCTGAGATTTTTGCATATATTTTGTGATCCAATAACTTGAAAAGTAAAACAACAAATAATAAAAATTATTTTTAAAAAATTTTAAATAATTTTTGAATTATTATTATTATGTATAATTAATTTTAAAAATATAAAATAAAACATAATATGAAAAAACCGAATTACCACAAAGCAGTACTGTAAAAACAATTAGAAAAGTTCAAAACTGATTTTTTTAGATTTTTTTTTAATAAAGTTAGGTTTCGAATTTTATTTATTTATTTACTAGCTGACCCGGCGAACTTCGTCCCGCACGACATTTGTTGTTTTGTTATAATGAATGAATGAATGGCGAATCTAGGGCGATGCAAATTGACGAAGAAAACCAACTAAAGGAAGAGGAGGGAAGCTACTGATTAACGCATTCGAGGCCCTCAAATAAGCAATGTTGCTAAGTTTTAGTAAAGAAATGGATTGCGCTTGAACCATATTTAAATTATAGTGGCAGGGTCACGCCCAATTATTCAATACCCGCACAATGCCCTCTGTCGAAGGAGAAAATGGTAGGTTTGTACTAAGTGTCATTGCTGAGCGACTTATAGTTCAGCGAAATATTTGGGTCACAACAAATGTGCCACGCCCCTTGTCCAACGCTTATAAAATCTTACCAGTAGAATGACCCATCTATGGGACGACGGGGCACTAAATTTCAGTGTTGTACGATTAAAAATTTCAAAGATATTCTCTATTAAAAATGTGGCTTGTATGGGTGGTGCCACGCCCCCTGTCCAATACCCGCCTCATTCCGTCCGTCGAAAGATATGAATAAATGGCAGGTTCGTACTTAGTTTCATTGCTGTGCGACTTATAGTTCAGCGGAATAATTGGGTCACAAAAATGTGCCACGCCCCTTGTCCACCGCCCATTAAATCTTACCAGTAGAATGACTCATCTATGGGTCGACGCTATACCAAATTTCAATGCTGTGCGCCTTACAATTTCAAAGATATTGCATTATTAAGATTTGGCTTGTATGGGTGGTGCCACGCCCCCTTGTCCAATACTCGCCCCATTCGCTCTGTCGAAGGACATGACTAAATGGTAGGTTCGTACCAAGTTTCATTGCTGTGTGACTTATGGTTCCAAAGTTATTATCTGAAAATGTACAAAATTCACGGTCAAATATAGCATGGATTTATATATATAGATTTCCAACTTTTCCAATAGATTTTCTGGAATTTTTTTTCGCACGAACCTGAACTGACTTAATACGAATCGATCAAAACAAACCCCATGAAAATCGGCCGTTCCGTTTGAGCGTGATGCGGTCACAAACCACTGTGCCACTCTCTTTTATATATATAGATTTAACTTATAATTAAAATTATAGGCTTAAATTACATCTTTGATTTATTTCAAGAATGCCCATTTAATCAGCAATTATTCGAAAATTTTGCCAACAATGTAACTGACAATTATGCAACACCTCTCGAACTGAACAAAAGTTGCACGCTCCAGAAGTGACAACTGCACACTTCATACATACAAGCAACTTTTTGCTGTTGTTTTTTATTTTTTTTTTTATATTTTTTTGTTATTATTTTTTTGCTTCCTGGTCAGTCGCCCTGTGCCAACGCTGGGCCGCACAAGCGCAAGTGTTATTGACTCCAACAACAAGAATGTTGCATGCTAAGCAACATAAATGCAAAGGCAACGTCAGAGAAAACAACAACAACAACAACCAAAGCAACATCCAACAGGCTAGAAAGATCCAGCCTATCCCGTACTCATTAACGTACCGGCAACAACAACAACAACAATGCAACCAATATATAGCGGCCGCAACGTGCAGCGTAGAGGAACAACAACCATAAATCGGAAAGCCACACCGACGAGATCATTGAACGGAAGCGTACACCGCGCCATGTTTCCCCATTTGCACAAATAAATTATTTGAAATGCAAGGCATGCAATGCCACATCTGTACAGCGAGTGTGTTCGTGTTGGAGTGTGTGTGTGTGCGTGCAGAGATTCATGTGTGTGTTCGTGAGCTCAATAGGGCGGGAATAAACATTTGTTTAGTTGCTATTTCGATTTTTAGTGAATTGGGACTGCGCCAATTTTGCTACCCAAAACCGCTCAATCGCTGGGCCCTTGTTCCGCCCCAACAGCGGCGCGCACACAAAAACGCCGCAGCCATGCAGTGAGCGCAAAATCAGCACAGCATGCAAAGAGTTAATCGAAATGCGCGTTCATACAATTTGCTGATGTTTTTGTTGTTGTTGTTGTTGTTGTGCGCGCATTGGCCTAAGCAAATATGCGTAACTATGAGATGCTTTTGTATTTTGCATTGTAGTTCATTTATATTTATCGCTTTCCCTGCGCGTCTGCGGCTGCGGCTGCGCCAGTCCGACGTCGGCATGCTCAGCTGCGCTTTGCTGCAGTCGGTTCCCGTTAAATTATGAGGCGCAGCAAGTGGCCGGGCCGGGTTGTGCCGGGCTGTGCCCATTCGTTTATTTAATTGCTACAACAACAACAACAGCACATTTTTCCACAAACATTTAAAAAGGGGAGCCACAATTATCCATTGTGTTGCCATGTTATGTGCGGCTTGTTGTTGTTGTTGCTGTTGTTGCTGAATACAATTTCAATTTGACATTAATTAGATGAAAACATTTTAATGCTGCACCACCCATAGTGGCAGTGACAATTGCTGGACAGCAAAGGTGCAACATTGCAGCAAATGCGCAACAATCGATTCAGGGTTGTCAAGTCATCGCGCTGTAAATTTGAGTTTGTTTGGAAACAGTCAGTTATTTATTTTTCTTTCCCGTTAAAATTAATGTTTAATATTTGATATTTTTTATTTTCTTAATAAGAAAATATATAATTTTTATTATAATAACTTGTTTTTAAGATCTTTTATTGTTTTAATACTATTTTAAAATAATTTCTATTACACTACTCGACAAAAAATGGGTTCATCGCGTGCTCCTCAAAACAAAAGTATTTCTTAGACTAATCTTCGGCTGCTGAACACGATGGTTGGTTTACGAGATATGTGCTCATAACTGAAATAAGAGGGAAAAAAGTGTTTTTCGAAGATTTTTCGAAAACGCTTCCTAAGAAAATTTTTTGATTTTCTAAAAAATACTTTTAGTTTTAGGGGCATTTTTCGTGTCGAGTAGTCTTATTTGTTGTTTTACTTTTCTAGTTATTGAATCACAAAATGTATGGAAAAATATTATATTTATTATAATAACAATAATAACAAATAACTTTTTTTTAAGATCTTTTATTATTTTAATATTTTTAAATATAGTTAAGTTAAGAATAATTAAAAAATAAAAATTTTAAAGTATTTGAAATATTTTTTTTATTATTTTGAATAATTTAATAAATAATTTTTAAATTGTTTTAAACTATTTAAAATAATTTAAAATTATTTTTAATTTATTTTTCATTTAAAATTATTTTAAAATAATTTAAAATTATTAAATTATTTAAAAAAAATATTAAATCATTATTTTTATTAAATTATTAAATTTATAATTTTTTTTCTATTTCAAATTTAAAATGATTTAAAATTATTTGTCTTACTTTTCAAGTTACTGTATCACAAAATTTATGCAAAGATATTATATTTTTTTTATCACAATTATAATAACTAAGGACAGTCATAATTTTATATAAAAAGGAGAAGTAATGCCCCAAATAATTAGAAGAAGTCTAAACTATTATCAAGACTTCTTTTAAAGATGATGGCAAAACAAATTATGGACGAAAGAATTAAGGAAACCTGAAGAGAAACTTTCATGATTAGAATAATTTCATAAGTGATAATTTTAAGTCATAATTTTATATGAAAAAGGTAGAAGAAAGATTCAGAATAGTTTAGAATAACAGCAACATTTGTATAACGTTTTTTTCTGCATGATTGAAAAAAAATTATGGCTGGAAGAACTCAGAAAACCTGAAGAGAAAATTGCACTTATTGTATGAAAAAGTAGAAAAATATTTAGAATAATTTAGAAAAAGTCTATCAACTCTTCTGTTCTGGATAATGGAAGAGCAACTTATGGACGAAAGAACGCGCATTCAGAATCCCTAAGGAAACCTTGACTTTCCATAAATAGTTTCTGCGTCAAGGAGCCTATGTGAGATTCGACCTTTATTTTGGTTTTGGTAATCCGAAAATTTACTGTTGTAAGTTCGTAGCGGAAAGAGTGTTTAGTCAAACGTACAGTAAAACTACCTAAAGAGAAAGTAAATGAGGAGTTAAATTGCCACAAGATTTTTAGAATTAAATGCCTCCTAAAATTTCATGCATATGCAAACATATTCAGTTGTATAATTTTTACCTTAACTCAACCAAACCTAAACATAAAATCTCAATACATATAAATAGTTACTTTTGGAAGAAAACTAACTCAAATTCTTTAGATGAATAATTGCTTTATTGTTCTCTTATCAACAACCAGCTGGTCACTCTGCATTGATTTTATGCAAATAAATTAGTAAATTATATGAAAATTACATATTAGAAATATTGTTAGCCAGCGCATAGGTCAGAATCATATTTGTGCATCTATGCAGCAGCAGCAATCGGGTTCTCTTCCCTCCCCCCATGCGGCTTGATTTATTGCCAATGCTGCTGCAAACACCAACGCTTAGCACCAGCAGCAATGAATGCGCAGCAACTTCGGCAGCTGCGGCAACTGGCTGCGTGCCAAGCGAAAATAATGAACGCGCAGCCCAGCGCATGAAGCATTTTTAAGCGCTGTCAGGTGTAACGCTGGCCGGCCGGTTGGCCAGTGCCTCAAGTACCGCAAGCGCGGCCGACAGAGCCGAAGCGCGCTAATATTTAATTTCAGTTAATTTATGCGCGGATTTAGAACATTCTGCACGCTAACACAATAATTGCAAGTGAATTAATGGCGCGCTGGGGCGCGAGCGCAGCAGACAGTGAACGGAAAAGTGAGAATAATAAGTGCAACAACAACGCCGGCCACAAAATGTGGCAACAACGAAAATTCATTATGATTGTACTTATACGTGGATAATAATAATTTTTGTTGTATGGGAATTTATGCAGCCGCTCGGTGGAGATGCGCGGCAGCATAATTGCGCCAACGCTGCACACTGCACACTGCACGCTTGACACGAACAGCGGCCCTCAACCGTTGGCTCGAGTGTGAGATTTAATTAAACCCTAAAAATGTACTGTCTGCATGCATTTTGGCCGAATTGATAGAAGCAGCAGATTAATAGAATGTATGCGTGTGTGAGTGTGTGTGTGTGTGTATAGGGCTCAGACCGGAACATTGCGGCCACCCATTGAAATGCAGTAACGGTGATCGATGCATTAAACTGAAGACGTCAGCGGCTATTTAAGGTAGAATAAGGTAGAATGTTACTGAAAGCTGTAAATGTTTTCTGAAAATTCATAAATTTTATTATTTACGCTGAGTGCTAACTGTTGCTGTTAAAGTGGTAATTTGGGAGGCAGTTCTGTGGAATTAATATTAACTAAATAGTTTTAATAAGAAACAACTTAATGCGGCCTTCCACGTGAAGGGGGAGAGTGAAGTAGGGAGATGTTATCTGAGCTAGAAACACTAAATTGAATTTCCTAATAAATTTGTAGTGTATCGAATCTGACTGAATCCAACTGAACGTGGATTTTTGGCCGAAGTCAAAGTAGAATATTCGGCATAACTAAAATATTCGGCTAAATACTATTAGTAATTCTTTTAAAACAACAAACCGAATTTAGTCGTTATTTCTTTATTTATGTGATTGTTCAACTTAAGAATTAATAAAAAAAAACCATAAATAAAAACAAAACTAAAAACAGTCTAAGAGTTCAGTTTCTAACAACATCAAAAAACTTAAAAATTCAATTGACATATATAGCTGATTAGAGATCATTTTTATTAATCGCAATTTTGATCTACGAAGTATAAATCCGATATTTGATGAAATACTTGGAAACAGAACAAATTGGCTTGCATTACAGGGCGAAAACCTTCGGCTAAAGTATTCAGCTATTTTAGCAGAAGCCGTAGCAGAATATTCAGCATAACTAAGGCTGAAGCCAAATACTAATTATAATTTTTTTAAGGGAAAAAAACTGACCGAATTTAGTCGTTCTTTCTTTATTAAATTCTTTGTTTTACTTAAGAATTAATAAAAAAAACATAAATAAAAAGACCAAAAAGAGTCTAAGAGTTCCGTTTCTAACAAAAACAAACAATTAACAATTCAATTGACATGAATAGCTGATTAGAGATCATCGTTATTAATCGCAATTTTGAGGTCTGAAATATAAATAAAACCCAGAAACAGAGCAAATTGACTTGAAAACCTTCGGCTAAAGTATTCAGCTATTTTGGAAGCCGAAGCCCAAGCAGAACATTTAATATTGGCCGAAGCCGAAAACGAATATTCGTTTGGACACTACTAAGAACCCATGCTGGGCACATATGTATGACTGGCGGTTAAACAAAGCCAATTCAATGCAAATAAATGTGTTGTATCTAACAAGTATAACCAAACATTATGTATTGGTTCAGTTATATGAATCAGTCAATCCTTTTTCCATTTGATTGTGAGAGATTTTTTAGATGAAAAGGTACGAAGATGAGCCGAAACCTAAAGACTAAAGCAATTTGCTAAGCCCTCGTCATGCTCTCAATAATTCACCAAAAAGAAGAAAAATGAAGATAAAAAAATTAAAAAAAAATTTTAAAAAGAATAAAAAATAAGAAATTTGTTATATTTGAAATATAAATTTGATTTGTGAAATGTCTTTACTCAATTAAGAAGTATTTTATTTGTGAACATTTTTGTGTGAACGTTGAGCGATTTGCCTATTCCTTCTCTTTCTGTCGTTCATTGGCACTTACAATGACTTTGGCAGGTGTAAGTTTAATGTTTAGTCTCAAATCCCACAGCTGCCTCTTTAAACACCATTACTTTAAAAACTATATTTACATAAATAAAAATCATAATTGCACACTTTTCTTTCCAACAACCAACTGATTTAACTAATATTTCAGGTATTTGCATTCAGTTTACACATTTGCCGTTAACCTCATAACTTTGCGCACATTTCTTATGGCCACATAAATACGAATCGCGTGCATATATTAAACATTTCAGTGCCATTGACTGAGCTACTCGACCGCTAATATTCCCATCACCTTTTCGTCTGTCACTTTTATTTTGCTTTCATTTCCCCCTAAACAAAAAAAATTACCGTTCGACAGCAGCTTTTCAATTTTATTATTGTACGTTGTTAGTCTTTTACGAATATTTTATATTTAAAAAAAAGTTTTTTGTTGTTAACATTTGCTTTTTACATGCAACAAGTCACACAAAACAAATCTAACTGAGTTACTGTTGTGAGAGTAACTTTAAGTTTCTTTTTCGAAAATGTAAACTGAACTTTAATCAACTGACTTGTTGGGATTTCTGCGCGACATTAGAATTTTTTCTATTTTTTTTAATAGAAAGTTGTCAGAAGCTGTTAAAGAGAAAGTACTTTAAAAAGTTTTAGGTTAAGCTGGAAGTGTTGAGATTCAATGCAGGGAGACACACAAATAATATACCAGTTTAAAAAATATTTTTTAATCAATCACTTCTCTCCTAATCTAATCATCTGCTTCGATCAACACTTCTAGAATCAAGAGAAATATAATTAAGTTGAAGAAAAGTCATTTGTGAAAGTCCCAGTCTTATATGCCTTGAAAAGATTCCTCTTGCTGCCGCATATGCTTTGCTTTACAAGAGCAACGGATTGGCTAAACGAGACCCGAAACTTGATGACAAGGACCTCCTGATTGAAGGCTGCAAGATCACCCAATCATAGAACTTGTCAGATGTACTTCAGGTTGCCCGGAACTGGATATGGAGATAAATCACTGCAGCATCTTTCAAGCCGAGGTGTTTGCTGTCAGGAAGGATGCGGAGTTTCAAAAAGTTAAAAGAAATGTTTTCGATTATTTCATATGATAAACAGTTGTTTTTTATTATTAATAGATGACCCAACTTTACAAAGAAGTGAAACAATGGTCCAGCTATAAATTTAGCTTTTTAAGCTTAGTAGAGCACTTTGAGGTTTCAAGCATACTTCCCAGTTTTAATTTATGAACTAAATAATTTAGCCATTAGGGCTGAATCTAAATTCGTTCGGATTTCGATTAAAGTTCAGATTCCTAACCTGACTTGTCTTATAAAAAATGAACTTATTTTTCTTTTCATTCTGCAGATAACAATTTTTACTACTTACTTATACCATATACTACCACTTTACAACTGCATTCACCTACATTTGGTTTTTAGATTTTCTGTAAAATTCTAACAATAATTAAAATTTTCCGGTTAAGCACGAAGCATACATAAATTTTCGTCAGTAATTAGATTAAAGCGTCAAAACTTTGCCATAAAAAAGTACGCTTCACGCGCATTTCCGGTTAAACTTGTCGCAATTGCAGTCAACCTGTACGAAATACACAAATGTGAAGCAACAATGTCAGTTGTCGGCGCCCAACAGTAATTTTATTGTTGTTGGAAAATGTCATGGTTAAGTTGTTGTGCAATGGTTGCAGTTGCACCCAGTTTGCTGCTTCAGTCGTTGACACACTTCTGACGAAATGTGTAGCAAGTTGGAGGAAGTCAAAGAGTTAGTTGGGACAAGAATTCAGAATTTGGGCGCATTTGGTGGTTTAAATTTTTATACAAGGTGCAACCCAAAGTAAACAGGACTTTTATAAAATAAAGAAAACGGATGATTATTTTTGTATAATTCTTTTTATTTATTCAAAATACTCTCCTTCTGCTTCGATACAACGTTTTGCACGGTCCAAAAGCATTTGGAATGAGTGTTTTAGGTCATCGGCCGGCATCGCCTTCAGAATGTTGGTACAAGCCTTTTGGATGTCCTCAACGTCCTTATAACGGTTTCCTTTCATCGGCAAATGCAACTGACCGAATAAGTAGAAGTCACAGGGAGCCATATCAGGCGAATACGGTGAATGATTGATGGTAAAAATGCGATTTTTGGTCAAATAATCGGTCGTAACTAGGGCTCTGTGAGCCGGTGCATTATCATGCAATAAACGCCAACTTCCTTCCTCGCGATATTCTGGCCGAATACGACGAATGCGATGCACCAAACGCTTCAAAACTTCAACATAAAACAAAGCGTTAATTGTTTTTCCCGGTGGAACAAACTCTCGATGAATTATTCCCTTTGAATCGTAGAAACAAATGAGATGAGTTTTGATTTTTGACTTCTCACGGCGGGTTTTTTTCGGATTTGGCTCATCTGGGTGCTTCCATTCGGCACTTTGACGCTTTGTTTCGGGATCATATTGAAAGCACCACGTTTCGTCACCGGTTACGATGTTGAACAAGAAATTGGGATCACGTCTGGCTTCCCGAACGATGTCTTTTGCGTGCTCAATTCTCTGCGCTTTTTGGTCGTCGGTTAAAGTGTGCGGAATGAAGCGAGAACACACTTTACGGAGACCCAAATGTTCGGTTAAAATGCGATCAATTGATGTTTTGGAGATGTTCAATTCCATTTCCATCAATTCCAATGATGATTTTGGCTGCATTTTGATAAAATCACGCACAGTTTTGATGGCATCGTCAGTAATCACAAATTTCGACTGGCCGACGTGTTCGTCGTCATTCAAGTCTTCACGACCATTCTTGAATCGATTCAACCACTCATTAACACGGCCACGGGATAAACAATCATCACCATAAACTTGCTTTAACAATTTAAACGTTTCGGTAAAAGTTTTACCAAGTTTAAAACAGAACTTAATATTAGCTCTTTGTTCGATCGACATTCTCGTACCAAAGTTAAAAACATACTGTCACATTGAGCGGGATATTTCGGCGTCTACTAGACCAAATGTCATGAAATTTAGACAGTATGTGAATGAAAGATGTACCTTTCAACGCATGTCCTCATACATAGATGGCGCCACCAGAAACGTCCCTATTGCAAAAGTCCTGTTTACTTTGGGACGCACCTTGTATTTTACTTGTTTACCTTTTTGTAATGAATAGTTTGATTGTTATGTGTGGCTAATTAGCGGTTTAGAATGCTTCAATTGTTATGAAAGTAAAACCAAAAACGAAATGAGTGAGTCGAACATGGGGTTTTGGGGCAGTTTTAGAGCACAATATATATGTATGATAGATACTTTTTATAACTTTTATTCTGATGGTGTAGCAGGCATTGGCAATTGTTTTTTCTTTCTATTTGCAGAATTTACATATTTATATCAAAATTACTAATTGGGGAAAATAATTCATTCACTGTGTTAGCTCAAGTCATATCCAATCATGCATGCATTCTCCTTTCATAGGAGTCATGGTACTTTGTTAGCTCAAGTCTTATCTGAACATGTATGCATTTCTCTTTTAAGGGGGGTAAAGGGTTTCAGCGTAAAAAAACACTTTTTATATGAATTTTTTTTTAGTAGTATTTTTTTTTTTAGTAAGTATGGATTGATAAAATTTATTTAAACCTTTTGTACATCATTAAGCATACTTTTAACAATATTCTGTAATTTTTTCAAGCAGAAATATTACAAAACAAGCCGGTGACAGAGCTTGCCCCAGAAAATCTTTGAAAAAATACAATTTGCGGTGTTCACTGTATCTCGGTCGGAAATTATCTGAAATCAAAAACCATTAAAATTTAGTCAAAGTATTCTCAAATCCTCCCCCCAACGTTCTCCGATTGATTTTGTTTTTTATTTAAAAATTTTTGGTGGCCATCTAAAGTGTAAATTGCTATTTTCCACGAAAAATTCCGCCATTTTGTGGGTGGGAAACCCCCTTAATGTAAAAAAAAATGTATTACTAAACGTGGGGGGAGGTATTTTATATGTAGAAAAAGTGTACCAAGTTTCAAATGAATCGGTTTAGTAGTTTCTAAATGACAGTTAACACGGACTTGGAAAAAGTAGTTTTGAGACCAGAACAATAGAAGAGAATAAAAAAAAAAAGCTGTATACCTGCACTAAAGGACAGGGGACTAACTATAGACCATAACTTCAAGAGTTTTGCTCCGATCGACTTAAAATTTTGAGAATATATTCTTGAAATGTTTAACAATAACATAAGATAAAAAAAAATCGAAAGTTTTCGAAAGTGTAAACCCTTACGCCCCCCCCCCCCCCTTAAGCTTTCCATCCAATTATTTGGTCGTCTGTTTCCTCATTAGTTGTAATTTCTAAAAATTCTTTAAGACTTCTAACAAACAAACAAACAAAAAACTGTCTTTCATTCATTTCAATCAATTCTCTTTCTTCTCTGTGCAACTCAAAACTTCTCATACTCCAAAAGAGTCTAACTACAAATGCATAATTATTGTCCACTTCCCGCCTAATCCCCTTCAAAGACTCACCATACAATGTCCAACAAATTTACTTATAACAAAAAACCATACACGACTCGGATTAAATAACATTCGTGCTTCGTCCCGTAACATTTCATTCAAATTTGCCCATTGATCACTGCTCTGTTCACGTTTAATTATGTCTCGTCAACTTTAACTATGACTATTTGCCGTTTTAATGCCACAATTTATTGCCTGCCAAACACCGCCTCTCAATTAACAACAAATAAAAAACCCACAACCATTACAACAATAACAACAACAGCGACACGCTTATTGAATTGTCAAACGGTATTAAAGCCTATCACAAGCATTTTAACACATCGTCTGTGCATTTATCAATTTCCGCAAATTTATGACAAAATATACAATTAATGTAAAAAAAAAAAAAAAAAATTATATGTCTGTGGCATTAAATGAAGCCTCCAGGGGCAAAAAGCGTGTTGGTGTTGCTTTGGCGTGGTGAGGCCAACTTTTAGCCATGTTGCGCTGTGGTTCTGCCGATTGTTGCGGCCAGACCACTTGTCACAGCAACTAAAACAACAAAAACAACATACTAAACTGGCAACAGGTTGACAGCAACAACAGCAACGACTAAAAGCGGAATCAAATAATTGAAAGAGAATATAAGAAAATCAACCGTTTAGGCGACATTGCGACTGCTGCCATAAATATTGCGCGAAGAAGTAAGAGAAGCGTAAATTGCTCTGCAATGAATTCCAAAGAACAGTGGGGGGAAAAAAGGTGCACGAGCAGAGCAACTAAAGCAATTTTATTGCACACCAAGACTGACAGCAACAGAAGCAGCAGCGGCGACTTGGCCAGTTGACTTTTTGCGCCACAGCCACAGTGGCAACACAGGCAATTGCTGCCACTGTTGTCATCAGCATTGCTGCTTCTATTTTATAGTTGTTGTTGTTATTTTATGATTAGCGCACGTGATAGCATAAAGCAACAAGTGCACCAACACTTATCTATCAAACGGGACATTTGCTTCGGACCGCAGCCGTGGCCGCAGTGTGTGTGGCAGTTGTGCGCATAAACTGGATTTTCGCATTCGATGTGCGCGTCTTCGCAGATAATTACGGCCCATACGAGCCGAGTTGAGCAACGAGCCAGCTGCTAACACACATTCAAGCGCTGCCGTGGCGCAATTGTAGCAATAAAGGAGCAATTATTTTCTAACTGCACTTGCGCCTAGATTCCGCGCATCATTCGACGCGCCGCTGCGACTCCATTGACTGCTGCAGCCACAATATGGCCGACAATTAACCAGCAAATGCTGCACACTTTGCCTGTGACAATTTATTTTATTTTTTTGTAAGTGCTTCACTTACCGTTTTGTCACATTTTTAAAACTGTTAATCACTTAAATGGCCACCAATAATGGCGCACAGCCCGCACTGTGTCGCCGCACTTTGGCTGACAGTTCAATTTCAATGCTTCTAGTTGCTGACACGGCCTCATTGTTAAGTCATAAAAAAAGCGCGCGCATGCATTGCTGCCGAGACAGCGACCGCCCCAGCGACTGTTGCCGCCGACAGCTCGACATGCGAGCGCAATATTTACCAGCAATAAAAATCAATTGGCAGCTTGGCGTTAAGTTTTTTTTTGTTTGCTTCCACTGTTGCTGTTGCGTTGCTACAGTCGCCAGCCGCCATTATGTTTTTTGTTGCCAAGTCGTTTGTTGCTGCTGCCTGCCTCATTATTGTTCGTAATCATGCTTACAATTATTGTTCGTGTTGCGTTGAGTTTTACTTTGTTGTTGTTGTTGGTGTTTGTTTTTTTTGGACTGCAACAGTTGCTACTGCTGCCGCCAGCGGCAATTTGCACACTGCTAACACACGCATTCACACAAATAGCCATTCGCGCACTTGCACACCTAATCACCGTTTAATGGTTTCCCATAAATTGCTTGACAGCTCATTTATTCTGGAGCATTTGCCGCTGAAATGCCTTCATGCCTCTTCTTTCTTTTCTTCTTCTAAGACGTCTTCATCCTCTTATTTCATATACATATCAACAAGCGATTGCAATTCCGCAATACCGAATGCCGAAATCGCCGGCTTTCTGGACAAGTTTGGTACCGAAAAATACCGGAACCGACAAAATCCGATTCCGGGATTGAAACAAAAAATAGCTTTGTTTTTGCTTTGAAAAAAGCCAAAATTTTTTAGTACAAAAAATAAATTGCATACTGTCTGTGACGTTTGAATAAGTTTCAAGAAAGTTTCAAAAAAGTAAACAAACAGAAATTTGTAAAAACTTGCAAGTTTAACTCTTGTTTGCATCAGTGTGACGTCTTACATTCACAATACCCAGGGTTAAGGATGTAAATAAGAGGGTTAAAGAAAGAAACAGCTGATATAAAAGTTTCATTTGAGGTTTGAAGCTGTAGTGAAATTTAAGTTTAATCAGACATTTAACCCTTTCCGCACAATTTCCACATTTCTTGAGATACAAATTTTTTTTTCAATAGACTCTCATTGAACATTTTAGCAATAAAATACAACAAAATATCAAAAATATCATTTAGGTTGAGAATTACAGCTCAATCAATTTTGTACGATATATCGTACAATGGTCCGCAAAGAAGTAAAAATTCATGAAATTTTTGTTTCGTTTTTTAAGTATTATGAAAAATTCATTGGTTTTTTTGATAGAAAACATAAATTATAACAACAAAAAATTAAAACGTGATTTCATTTTGATCGAAACTTATATAAACAATTGAGTCACATTTATCCGGTCTTATATAACCGTTGTTGTTGTTCTTGCAAAGCCCTTTTCCCCTCAGAATTAATTAAAATTCGTATAACTTTACAGAAAGATACCGAATATAGCCGATTCTTATTATCGTAGTGGGTGTGGCAAGTACTCATGTCTAACCTTACATAATCTGTGTCTGCCCAGTAAAACACAAAATCGTCTAGTAATTGTTATTTCTTCGTGAAAATTTGCCGAATAGTCGAATTTTATTAGTCATACGATTTTGTGATGGGCGTGGCATTCAAGCAAACGGAAAAATTCTGTTAGCAAATCCATAACTTAAAAAAAAATGCAAACATCACTTGCAACCTTTGCCTTCCATTTGTATGATATATCGTACAAAGCTTTGCAGCCCTTGTGGTCATTTGTACGATATATCGTACCATTTTTTTAAAGGCTCGGCAAAAATATTTAGACGCAAAAAATATTAAATTTAATAAGTTTTATAAATCAACTGAGGTACAAACATTGAAATTGTTTGGCTTTTTGCTACTAAAAAGTATAACATATTTAAAAATTCCTCCGCAGAAGCATCGCATCGCCAAATTCTTGCAAAGAGCTGCTTACAAAACTCACTCACACTGTGTAGCCACGGCTAATGTGATTTATATTTTTAAACGGAATGGTACAACACAACCTACTTAATAAGAATTAAAAAGCCGTCAAAGTTTCATAAAAAATGCTTTCGCTGTCAAATAAAAAATCTTCGAAAAAATTTTACGATATATCGTACAAATTTCCGGAAAGGGTTAATGCAAAATGCAAATGGTTCGTTGGACTCAATCTGCGATTCTTCCCTTTCAGCTGCAGCAGGTAAAGCTGAGCAAGATGGTTGTGGTTTAACAGACTCACGAACACAAAATTTCTTTGCAGGTTTCAATTTGCCTCCAAACGTTTGAAAAATTATTTGTCTTTGCAGGCGATCATTTGTTTTTTTTTGTTCTTTCTGGCTAAAAGTTACTGGCAAAAATGTATCCAGTGAACTGTCACTTTACGCTCTCAGTTTCTCTCTCGTTGCAAGAGATTTGTACGTACACAAACGACTTCCAATAAAAACGTACGCTAACAGAAAGTTAAATGCATTTTTCTGTAATTAATTTCATGTTATTTGTCATGAATATTTTGTTCTTATTTTAAAAGTAAGAACACATAATTGCATTTAATATGAAAATAAAATGTATTTGATTCCAAAAGAGAGTTCCTTAAAATATTTGTTTCAACTTCGAAAAAATCCCAGAGTCCTGGGATTGAAATTTTCAGTCCCCAAATCCCGGAATTGTAAAACTGGTCCGGGATTGCAATCCCTAACACCAACTTGTAAGTATGTACATATGTTGCAGTGCACTCACGTGGACAGTTGCACGTTCTCGTCATGCAAATGGCTCTGTTAAAGTGTAAACACTGGTTTATGTGTGGCACGAATCGATTTGTTTGCGCTTTGACGCTCGTCGACTCGTCGACTCGTACATGTCATAAATGTAATGTTGGCCATTATGAGATGCTAATTGAGTTAAGACACAAGCGGTCTATGGATTGGTAATTGATAGTTGAAAGGCATTGTGGACAAATGCGCGTAGGAGAAAACTTCTTTTCGCATTGGCGTTTCTAATTTTATTGAAATAATCTTACTACAGTTTGATGAAAAAAAATTTGTTTTTCTAAGCAAAACATATTTTATTTTAAGTGAAAATTAGTTAACTTAAATGATCTTTGGTGAAAGCCTCACGCAAGTTTGCATATGGAAAGCCCCGTAATTAATTTCCTAATTTTCCATCACAGTGAAGATTAAAAGTGTTGAAATAAATCAAAAACTTTGTTTCGAAAATGCATGTTTTTCTTATGGTAATATTTTTGTAAGTGTTTTAATCCGAAAGATTAAAGTTTTATTCTAAAAACACACATTTCAAGACTGTAGTACTGTAAATGTTTTGTGTTAAGCTCGAACAGGAAGGCAGGGGTATTCCTTTTGAGTTTAGGAAGGAAAGATCTGCGCCGAATGGTCGGACTAATCACAGGACACAAGCCATGGGGGACAACATATGACCAATATGGGCATCATCGAGGATCCAACTTGCACATCTTGTCTGGAAGAGATAGACAGCACTGAGCATTTTCCTTGTGTATGTTCCGCCTTCGCTAGAACGGGATTGTGCACTTTGGGTTCAGATGTTATAAGGAAGGACGAGGTCTATTCTCTTACCCTGTGGTATGTCTTGAGATTCATTAAAGAATCCAGAAAGTTCGTGCAGGCAGACTTGTAGTGCCTTACTACTTTCTTTCTTTAACCCCACCTCACTCTTCTCTATCACTCTTCTCCTCTCGACTCTTAAGCACAATGGGCTATTTATCCTGAGGTTTTGAGAAATTCGACCATCTACGGATCACTATGTATATCGGCTCCCCTCATATTCATTCCATTTCACTTCCCTTCCCTACCAGTTACTTTCTTTCTTTCGGTCTTATAGCCCCCACCACACTTTTCTCTAGCACCTTTTTCTTCTTGAGCCTTAAGTACAATGGACTACTTAGCCTGAGTGCTTGAGAAATTGGATCGTCTAGGGTTCACATTTGCCAATCCTGTAAAAACTTTATCATTGCATGATTTTTTTTAAACAAGTTTCAAACCCAGTTCTTTCATCTCCCACACACAACTTTTTTTATGCATCATTTTAATTAATCATTTTCTCAGCTCTAACTTCTCGTTCACCAAATTCCCCTAACATCTTCGCAGTTTCTCTAATATCTCCCGATTGCAGTGTATGGAAGCAAAAAAAATCGCGTAAATTCAACCAATAATTAGTGCCACTTATTAAGCATTCTAACGACTCCAACACTAAGCAGCAGTCCTGTTCACACCGCCGTGTTACACCTCGACGAGCACACACTAAATTACTTAATGACGCCGTGAAGAATGCCGCCACTTAAGTATAGCACCCGCTGGCTTTGGCAGCGCACATAAGCACACCAGCCACACGGCGGCCGAAATGTAAATCTGTGCGCGCACACACGTTCGTCGCACACACACACACACACATCTCGCCGCCGACGCCCATGCGCCGTCGTGCTTAAGTGCGCGTTAGTTAAATTTACGCCGGCCATAAATTCAGCGATAAACATTGGTTGCAGCAGTTGGCGGCTTGCACATTGCACCGATTCGGCTGGAGTCAGGTTGCCACCAGCTGCGAGTGCAGCGCCAAGTCTGCTTTATTGACAGTTAAATCGGCCGCCGGTGTGCGTGGCATTTTGGCACGTCATTCTTTATTTGGTAATTGGCTGCACTGCTTTAGTTTTTTAATCGAATTCTTATAAATTGCTTGCAGTATTTTGCTTGCATTGTTGGCTGCGCCACAGCAGAGCAGAGTGCAATAAATAAATAAATAATAATATGTAATGGTGCACATCAAGTGTCACGCCTGTCGAGTGCAGCCGTCAGTGTGGTCGTCGGCCACTCCTGCTGCAAGCAAACCTAACCTCAAACTGGCGCGCATCTTCAAATGCCATTGTGATGCCGGCAATTCAATATCTGCACACTGAATTGTGGGCGTAGCTGCCGCAGCAGCGCACAACTCTGGCAAGCGCCAGCAGACAATGCGACTGCCCCAATCGAGCCACGTAAATCGCACAATCGCGCCATTGTCGCTGCCGTTCGAGTAGCTTCAGCCGGGCACATTGCCGTTGCCGCCGTTGCGGTCTCTGTGTAATCTCCGGCGGCAAGTGCGCGCTGGCTGCTGCTGCACACTGCCGACCACGACTGACAGTGTAATCGTCTAGTCGGCTAATCCCAGCTGCGGCGCTGACTGACGTGCACTTTGGCTGGCTGACTGACTGAGTTTTGTGCTGACTTTTGAGACTTGACTCAGACTTTGACGCTGTCGTTGGATGTGTTTTGGATTTTTGTATTTTTGTTGTAGAGTTTGGCATTCACTGGTAAGTTTATACAGAGTTAGAAAAAATTGTATGGAATTTAGAATGACTTTGTTTTATAAAACAACTTTGGTTTACTGCCATTTACTTTTTTGATGAATTTAAAATTTTTTTTTAAATGTTAAATGTTTTCAAATTTTTTAAAATTTTTTGTATAGTTAATTGAGAAATCTAAGTTTATACAGAGTTAGAAAAAATTTTATGGAATTTAGAATGACTTTGTTTTATAAAACAACTTAGGTTTACTGCTATTTACTTTTTTGATGAATTTAAAATTTTTTTTAAATGTTAAATGTTTTCAAATTTTGTAAAATTTTTTGTATAGTTAATTGAGAAATCTAAGTTTATACAGAGTTAGAAACAATTTGATGGAATTTAGAATGACTTTGTTTTATAAAACAACTTTGGTTTACTGCTATTTACTTTTTTAATGAATTTTAATTTTTTTTAAATGTGAAATGTTTTTTAAATTTTTTTAAATTTTCTAATAGTTAATTGAGAAATCTTAGTTTATACAGAGTTAGAAAAAATTGTATGGAATTTAGAATGGCTTTGTTTTATTAAACAACTTTGGTTTACTGCTATTTAATTTTTTAATGAATTTACAATTTTTAAAAAAATTTAAAATGTTTTTTAAAATTTTTTTAAATTTGTTTATAGTTAATTGAGAAATCTAAGTTTATACAGAGTTACAAAACATTTTATGGAATTTAGAATGACTTTGTTTTATAAAACAACTTTGGTTTACTGCTATTACTTTTTTAATGAATTTAAAATTTTTTTAAAAATGTTAAATGTTTTTTTAAATTTTTTAATAGTTAATTGAGAAATCTGTTTTTATTTTTGTTCCAATATTTCGAATGATTTGTGTTTCAATTCACATAAACTTTTTTCATTATTATTATTATTACTTATTTCAGCCTCATCTGTTTTCATATTCACCTCTCCTTGTCTCAGACAACGTCATCAACTTTTTTCGCCGTGTACGTTTAGTGAGATTTTGCAACTTGTTCGTTGTTTATAGTTATTGCTGTTTTTATTGTGTAGGCAGCAGAAGGTCACTGCAAAAATTGTCAGTGGGTTAAATGCTGCGGGAAATAAAATGCACAATGCACACACACATACACATGCACATGTATACAAACACATAAATGCAACTCCTTTGAAGTGCGATTAATATTATTTGATTTCAGCGCTTTGGCCATTGGGAGGGCGTCGTTGTTGTGTTTTGGTATTAACCTTTTGTGTGTATGTTCTGCCTCGAAGTCCGCCCTTACAATGCCTCATGATGAATGGAGTTGTTGCAGGCGCAGCAGTTGGCTGTGTCCAAGTTTGTGTAGCGTTCTGCAAAATGCTAACTTTACAAGGAAGCTTTACTGTTGCCAAAAACCTATCATACACAAATCTTAAAACCGCACCTTAAAGCTGTGCCGCTTAGCTTGTTCGCCCGTTGGCCGCTTTGTGGCCAGCATACTTCTTACCTATTGACCTCATTCTTGGCAGCAGCAGCTTTAATTCTGCGTCACCAGCACATCAGCCGCGCATGCGCATAAGCACTCGAATTAATGCGTTGCGTTCCGGGCGAAAAAGTGACAGTTGACACAGACGCAGACACAGATACAAAGTCGCACACTGACGTGGTTAGGCTTTCGTTGATTCGGTATTCGTAAACACAGCTGACAGCGACAGTTATAAGCCAATAAAATGTGTGAACGAAACCAGCAGCCACTGCGCACAGCTGTAGCGTCACAGAAAAAGTGCCATCAAGTGAATATAGTAGACAGACGAAAGGGGAAAGCAAAGAAAAGAAAATCACCATCACCATCAAAAACGCACTGCCACCTGATGCGGTGTGGATGAAAATGTTAAAAATGTCGACACACTTGCCGCACGCATGCGACAAGCGTAGCGCAAAAATTAAACTGAACTCAAGTTATAAAAAAGAGCAAAAAAAATATATAAACAATATAAAAATCTTGGAAGAAAAACAAAACAAAACAAACGAAAACTACCAGCACGCAAGGCGAAGAGGTGAAGAAAAAAATGCGTTCATCAACAACAACAAAGTTTTGAGTGCCATAGTGACTTTGTTGCCATTTAGTGTCATTATTATTGTCTTATGAATCTAATTTTTCATTGAGAAATTATGTAAAATTTCAACAAATCCAACTCTAACTGTTTGGCGCTTTTGTGCTTCACATTAACGGCATTTGCTATCAAAAAGCAAAGCTGTGCTTATAAAAATGTGCGTGTGTGTGTGTTTATATAAAGCGATGTATGTATGAAGTTCTTCTGGAGTGAATGGCAGTTGTATTTCAGAGAAAAACCCGCGCAAACACAAACACAGACAATAGCACTCAAAGACATTTAGCAAACGAAAGACTTAAGTTACAAACTTGACAATTGTTACCAGTGAATTGATTTGTTGATGTGTTTGTTAAAGCATTACAATGTGTTGGTCAGCGGTTATTATGATTGTAGTGGTTTTTGTTGTTGTTGTTGCTTTCATTGTTATGTTTTTTAGCAAGTTTTATTCATAGTTTAGAGTAAACAGTTACAGTCATAATGGTGTCAAATATTTATGCAGATCTGTTATAAATACAATGTTAACTGATTATTATTTTCATTATTGATTTGAAAACATTTTAAATATCTTATTCAAAGTATGCGTTGTGTGTTTCAGTGGCGCACAAATGGGGGTTTTGGGAATTCAAACCCCTCTCAAATACAAAAATTGCTGATGCAAACTGAGGTTTCAAATGACGCTAACCCTCACCCCCACCCCCCCCAAAAAAAAATTAAACCCTGTGTGTGCCACTGGTGTGTTCATTAAAGCTGCAATGTAGTAAGCTCTCTCTCTGTTTGATTGTTAGCATCATTTTCCCGCACCTACTGTCAACAGTTGACCTTTGAGTTGAGCACCAATAACTTTTAAATCCACAAAAGTTATCATAGCGCCTACTGTCAAAAGTTTTCTTTTGAATGGAGCATCAATAACTTAGAAATTCACAAAAAGTAGAAAGTAATTTTGGTAGTTGCCTTTTATAAGTTTTGCTTTGGGAAATATTTCAGCATCTACCCACTCACACACACAAAAACAGATAGTATACTAGCTTCCTTTCTGCTTACTTTACCGCTATTTGTTTAACAACGAAAACTATGTCGTTTACATATTTAAGCGCTTCCAAGCACACTAAACCACAATTTACTACTTCTCCGCATTCGCATGTAAAACGGAGCCTCCACCGAAATGCGTTGACATGCTTCATTAGCTGCATTTTGTAGCTGATAGCCCGGTCAATATGTAAACATCGCAATGGCTAAAACACCCTAAAGCAAAATAGCCAAATGAGTAGGCGGTAGCAATTGCTGCTTATTGATTGCTCTGAACTATTTCATAGGGGAAATGGTTAATATAAGTAAAGGCATTTTTTTATATTTATATATTTTTTTGAATACACTAAAATATTAAAGTAAATATTATGAGCAGGGAAAGGATTTTGTGCAAATTGCCTTTTTTTGTTTGCTGCTAGATAGAGCATTTCTGATTGAAAATGAGCACGAATGAGGTCCTCCTGATTAGAAATATATCACTTTTATTTTGCCTTTTTTTGCCTTAAAAAGGCAGTTTGCCTTTTTCACACATAAATGCCTTTTTTTAATGCCTATTTTACCTATAAATGCCACAAAATGCCTTTTTCAAGATTTGTCGAGCGCCTTTTTATTTTTCTTTCGTTTTTAATATTTTCCCCCTTTTGTTTCGCAAAAATACCTTTAAACTAAAAAAAACATTAAGTGGAAAAATTTCAATTTCGTTAATTTATCGATGTTTTTACATTGATTTGATCATTCCTAAGCCGTTATTTTTTGTTGTGCAGTGCAGTGCAAAATGCCTTTTTCAAGATTTGTCGATCGCCTTTGTATTTTTCTTTCGTTTTTAATATTTTCCCCCTTTTGTTTCGCAAAAATACCTTGAAACTAAAAAAAAAATTAAGTGGCAACATTGCAATTCCGTTAATTTATCGATGTTTTTACATTGATTTGATCATTCCTAAGCCGTTATTTTTTGTTGTGCAGTGGAAAATTTAAAGAAAAAAACATGCCAAAATCAAAAAGTTCGCAAAAAGCGCAAAAATTGTATTTATTTTTTTCTGATACAAGTACGGCTTTTATACTTTTATATGAGAAGTTAAAATATGAATTTAAAATATGGTTCAACATTTCAATTAAAATATCTTAGTTTTAGTTTTTAAGCTATCTTTGAAAACCTTAATGTTCCTTTTCTTTTACAAAAAACGAGGTATAAATATTGTATGTTGCATACGTTAGATGAAATAAAATTATTAAAAAATACAAACCGTTTCCCCTTTTTTTTTTAGATTTTCTAGTATTTTTTTCTTTTTTTTTAATGCCTGCTTTTGCCTTTTTAACAGTTTTTAATGCCCTATTTTGCCTTTTTATGTAGTTTTTAGTGCCTTTCCGTGCCTCTTTTGCAATTTTATTTTGTCTTTTTATAGGTTTTTAGGTCCTCAAAATCCTTTCCCTGATTATGAGATTGTGGTGCTATTTAAAATATTTGAATATTGAATAATATTTAAAATGATTTAATTTTGAATAAGATTTCTCGATTCGATTTCTTATCGATTTCCTGTTAATAAAAAGTTTGAATGCTTTATGAATGTTTGAATTTTTGAACAAGATTTTGAGTACAGTTTAGTACAGCTTCAGCTGCTAAATTTTTCTTTTTATTTAACGCCCGTCCAAGCGTTGTCGTTCTTACCCTATTTTCAATGAACATCGCTATGCATTACGCTCGAGGTCAAAATCCTAGTTATTGCATGCTTGATTCGTGGGCAAGCAATTTTTTTATTGTTGTTGTTGTTGTTGTTGTTAATCTCAGCAGTCTCTGCTACCATCGCTAAGCTGCTTGTAATACTACTACTACTACTACTACTAGTTCTTGTTGTTTGGTATAGTTGCTTGCTTACTTACTGGCTAAATCATTTCACGTGTCCAAAGATGAATGTCCACATAATCCCAGCTGCTGGTCCCCTGCCCAGCTGTCTACATCCCTGTTCATCCGGACACTCAACTGGAAGCCACCAACAACAACTGCTTTGTACAAGTTTGAACTTTGCTGACTACGCAGCTTTTCCGTTGTTGCTGCCGCTCCATCCTGAATTTGGCCTCTTGTATGGCTGCGTGTTGATTTTGCACGCATTAGGAATTAATTTTTCATTCCCCACAATCCCCGACAACGTACATGCTTTCCCATTGAAGAAAACTTGTTCTGTGCACCTTTTCCTCCTCTGCTGCAGCGTTCTTTTAATTATTTTGTAACGATTTTTCCCCTGAGCACCTCTGCTTTGTGCCCATAAATCTGCAGCTTCTGCTTGTATCTCATTATAATTAATATGTGTGTGTGTTTGTGTGTGTGTGCGTAGGCATGTTGCACGTTGCGGACTTTTAATTACGTCATTTGTGCCGTGCCGACTGACTGCATCGAATCGCTGCAACATTTTGCGAACTTGTCAACCGACAGCAGGGATGCCGACCAGCCGGTCAAGCCTTTGCCTTTTATTATAGAATTTATTGTTGCTTTGGCAGAATTTATATGCGCCGCAGGTAGGCAACGAGCTCGCCAGCACGCAGGCAGCGACAAGTTTCTTTAATTTGCGGACTCTATCTTGGCTGTGCATGTGTAGCAATTGTTGGTTGTTGCTGTTGTGCAAGTTGCCGCCGCGGCTTACTGTTAGGTATGTGAGCGATTTTTACCTTTCGAAACGGTATCGCGTATTTGCAGTTATGACGGCAAATGGCCAATGCAATTGCAACATGGCTGACATTTCTGCTGTCAAACGCAAAATATCTCAAACAACTGTGCATAGTTGCTGTCGAACAACAATTCAATGCACTATGCATACAACAAATAACTAAAATAAAACAGAGATCACGAGGTGTTAAGAATTTGCAAATCAGCTGCGTGGAACAGTGACGTTTAGGTCTGAGTGGTTGTTTTTTTAAAGACTTTTTTTTAAGGTTTTTTGAGGTATAAAATTGTACTGCAAAAAAATAAGTGAAAAAGGCTTCCAATGTAAAATTGTCTGCACTTTCGAAATCCGCAAACAAAATTTCAAAGAAATGCACATTGAAAATGTTATTTTTATTTATTTAAAAAAAAAATGTTTTTTTGTTATTAAAACCAATTTTTCGTTATATATTTTTGTTAAGAAATCTTAAAAAAATCAGTAAGTTAAAAAGATCTAGTAAGTAAAAATTTATTTATTAGACCTTGTACCAAAAAGAGTCGCTGAAAAAGCCATGAAAACGTCCGTTCAATCGCTAATGGGTGAAGCAGTTTGTTCTCTGAGGGAACTAATATGCTATTCAGATCGGAAATTTGCTCCAGAATCAAAGAATTGTTGATTTCTGAAGGAACATTTATTTGATTTCTTCAATATAATTTCTATTCACTTTTTAAGTTATGTAAATGTCAAATGATTCTCAGAATTTATTAATCTATAGTCAACCTCGTAGTTCCTTTCGAATACTTAATAACTGTCTTAGTTTCCTCTTCATGGATGCCTTTGGAGTATAGTTTACATACTTCTTTCGGTAGAATGAACCATAAAGTAAAGTATGAACCATAAATAAAAGTCTTTCTATAGGTTTTTCCGTAGTTCCTTTCATAGTTCTTACTGTTCTAGTTTCCTTTGGAGCATAAATTACATAATTCTTTCCATGGAATGAACCATAATTCTTTTCATAATTCTTTCTATAGGTCTTTCTATAATCTTTCCATAATTCTTATCATTAATATCGTCAGCTATCTTTTCTCGAACCATAAAGAGACTGTCCTAGTTTCCTTTGGAGCATAGTCTACATAATTATTTCCACGGAATGAAATACAAGGTGCAACCCAAAGTAAACAGGACTTTTATAAAATAAAGAAAACGGATGATTATTTTTGTATAATTCTTTTTATTTATTCAAAATACTCTCCTTTTGCTTCGATACAACGTTTTGCACGGTCCAAAAGCATTTGGAATGAGTGTTTTAGGTCATCGGCCGGCATCGCCTTCAGAATGTTGGTACAAGCCTTTTGGATGTCCTCAACGTCCTTATAACGGTTTCCTTTCATCGGCAAATGCAACTGACCGAATAAGTAGAAGTCACAGGGAGCCATATCAGGCGAATACGGTGAATGATTGATGGTAAAAATGCGATTTTTGGTCAAATAATCGGTCGTAACTAGGGCTCTGTGAGCCGGTGCATTATCATGCAATAAACGCCAACTTCCTTCCTCGCGATATTCTGGCCGAATACGACGAATGCGATGCACCAAACGCTTCAAAACTTCAACATAAAACAAAGCGTTAATTGTTTTTCCCGGTGGAACAAACTCTCGATGAATTATTCCCTTTGAATCGTAGAAACAAATGAGATGAGTTTTGATTTTTGACTTCTCACGGCGGGTTTTTTTCGGATTTGGCTCATCTGGGTGCTTCCATTCGGCACTTTGACGCTTTGTTTCGGGATCATATTGAAAGCACCACGTTTCGTCACCGGTTACGATGTTGAACAAGAAATTTGGATCACGTCTGGCTTCCCGAACGATGTCTTTTGCGTGCTCAATTCTCTGCGCTTTTTGGTCGTCGGTTAAAGTGTGCGGAATGAAGCGAGAACACACTTTACGGAGACCCAAATGTTCGGTTAAAATGCGATCAATTGATGTTTTGGAGATGTTCAATTCCATTTCCATCAATTCCAATGATGATTTTGGCTGCATTTTGATAAAATCACGCACAGTTTTGATGGCATCGTCAGTAATCACAAATTTCGACTGGCCGACGTGTTCGTCGTCATTCAAGTCTTCACGACCATTCTTGAATCGATTCAACCACTCATTAACACGGCCACGGGATAAACAATCATCACCATAAACTTGCTTTAACAATTTAAACGTTTCGGTAAAAGTTTTACCAAGTTTAAAACAGAACTTAATATTAGCTCTTTGTTCGATCGACATTCTCGTACCAAAGTTAAAAACATACTGTCACATTGAGCGGGATATTTCGGCGTCTACTAGACCAAATGTCATGAAATTTAGAGAGTATGTGAATGAAAGATGTACCTTTCCAACGCATGTCCTCACACATAGATGGCGCCACCAGAAACGTCCCTATTGCAAAAGTCCTGTTTACTTTGGGACGCACCTTGTATAATTCTTTTCAAAAGTCTTTCTAAGGTCTTTCCATAGTTCTTTCCAAAATGCTTTCCATTTCCTTCTCATAAAGAGACTGTCCTAGTTTCCTTTGGAGCATAGTTCACACAATTCTTTCCACGGAATGAACCATAATTCTTTTCAAAAGTCTTTCTATAGGTCTTTCCATAGTTCTTTCCAAAATTCTTTCCATTTCCTTCTCATTAAAATTGTCAGCTATCTTTTCTCGACTCAAAGAGACTGTAAGCACGTATGTATCGTACTTTTCAAAGTGTTTAACGTAATGTTTCATGGTGTAATGCTCAATCAAGACCTGAGGTCTTCCTTTAACAGCTTAAGAGTCCCTTGATTCAAGTATAATGTTTTCCTACCATCAAATATTTTCCAGACCGTCACTAACAATTAACTTAGTTGGAGCTACATAAATATTTCAGAAGTTCAGAGTAATGAAGACGGATGTTTTTAACTTCTAAAGACAAAATTTAGATGCAATTCTTTCTGATGTTTTTACATTCTAAAGACAAAATTTAGATGCAAATCTTTCTGTTCTTGTTCAGAAAAAATTATTATTACTTATTCACTGAGTTCTAAATGTATCTGAAAATGTGACTTAATTTGATTTAATACTTGAATTTATCAGATTTTCCAAAGCTCACTTTCAGTCAACTTAAATTGTTCGAAGGCACATCTCTCTCTTTTAAAATTGCTTATTTTATTAATCAGCCATATTTATTCATAGCGCATTCAATCAATTGGCTTGTAAAACACAGAACCGCAACATTTCCACATCGTCGTGCCGGCGCAAAACGCGAATGCATGTCACCTGCCAATGGAGCATAAATTACGAATTTTTTATGACTAATCTGCATGCAATCAATAAAAATGCCTAAAATGCAGCAATTCGCTGCAGCCAGCAGCCAACAACAGTCGACTATACCACAGCAACAACAACAACAACAGCTTGGAAAATGTATAAAATACCGTAAACGCGCATCGATTGTTTTTCCGCACATTTGTTCGCTGTGCGCTTTTTCTTTTCTCTATTTGCTTTGATTATGTTTTGTTGTTGTTATTTTTGTTATGTTCAGCATGAACTGCGTAACTGTTGCATTGATTTTTCATGCTAAATTTATGAAATGCTTTCAACAGCTAGAAAAACAACAACAAACAACATAACACGCACCCGACCAGAGTCGGTCGTTGGCAGCGTTGCGAACGTTCCTCTAGACGAGAGTGTGTGTATGGATGTGTGTGTGTGTGTGTGTGTGCGGCCAGCGATGCCTTTTGCCGTGTCGCCGATGCAGCCACGCAGATTGCTCGCGGAGCCGCATGCGCAATAGCAACAGGTTGCGCTGCCCAGTGTTGCCAGATAACTGAAATGATTTTCTCCTAAATTTACAAAGAACTGAAATTTTCTCCCAAAATTTTAAAAAATTAAAAAAATTGTTTATATTTTTTTCTCATTTTGAACTGAGGAATTAAACTTCTAATAACAAAATACAGTACTTCGAGGGACTGGGCAAAATGGTTCGTTTTAACCGAAAGTTCGCTTTAAAAGGGGTCCGCCTTTTTATCATGCAGCTTCAGCTTAACAACAACTTAACAACTTGACACAAGCAAAATATATAAAAAATTATATGATTTAAATTTTCTTTTGTAAACTTCCTTCATTCATTGCACAAATTATACACTTTGAAGTATAAAATTTAATTAAATTAAGCTTTCAATATTCAAGGCTTCAGTGCCACTAATTATGTCAAATGCATCAAGATCAACATCTCCTAAACTTTTTCCTAAACAATTCTTCCTCCTAAAAATTCTTCTAAAGGCCAAGAATCTCATAAATCTATGAGGAAGTCTCGTGATCTGGCAACACCGCTGCCACCACTTCTCCAGCGCTATCTGCCGTATCGCTTACTCCAAATTGAATTGAGTGGCCGCTGCTGATGCTGCATGTGGCCTGAACTTGTTGCTCCATGTTGCCGACATTGCGGCTGCTCCTTGTTGCAACGATATCGCACGTCGCTGCTGCCACAGTTGACTTGAGATTTATTGTTTGGCTGCGCGGCGCAACCAGCTAAATTATTGAATTTCCAAATTACCGCAATTCGCGGCACACACTGCAACAAGCTGCGGCAACAGCGGTGGCAGGGGGAAACCAAGAGTCTACATTAAATTTAACAAGTGCATAAAATGCAACACTGGCAGAGCAGCGGTTGAATGTAAAGGAATTCAGCGACTGATATGTGGCGAATAGCGTTGGGGCAAAATGTTGGCCCGAAGTTCGAGTCTCAACAATGGAAGTGGGAATTATCATTACTCGTTAAATTACCTCAATTTCTAGGAAAAAATTCTGACAAAATAACTTCACTTTCTTGGAAAATATTCTAAAAAAATAAAATAAAATAAAATAAAATAAAATAAAATAAAATAAAATAAAATAATATAAAATAAAATAAAATAAAATAAAATAAAATAAAATAAAATAAAATAAAACAAAATAAAATAAAATAAAATAAAATAAAATAAAATAAAATAAAATAAAATAAAATTATAAATACACTCTCACACTTCAAATACACTCACTTTCTTCAAAAATATTCTACATATAATTACATTTTTGAATTTTTAAGTTTTTAAGTTTGATTTTAAATTGTAACAAAAAGAAATACATGCAACACTGTTGATTTGTATCTCCGCGCTCTCTATGTAAATTTTCGTCCGCTTCCAATTAAACAATTTTCTGTATAAAATTTAATTCAATTACACAAGATCTGAAAAAATGTTAATTAATTTCTTTTTACACTCATCGCGATTGAAGATTTCCAAGCATAGAAATTCACAATTTCTAATCATCTCGCGTACGCCCATTTCACGCGCACACGCGCCGCTGCACATTACATATTACAAAAATCTGCAACACGCCCCGCAAATAAAACCATAACGACAACAACAACAACAAAAGTTCCGCAACAGCAACAACACATATTTTCTTTCTGCCAAACGGTTAACTCAACGAGCGGCGAACAGCGAGCGGTGCCAAGTTTGCGGGTACAAAAGGTGGACAAAAAAATTATTACCGCACAAGTGCGCCACGGCACTAAATCTCGCTGTGCGATTGCATAAATAAAACGTCCAGCAGTGCTGCGGCCAAGGTTACAAGAGCAGCCGCCGACGGTGGCCGGCAACTACTAGTGCGGCCGCGGCCGTTGTGGCATGCAACAGCGCCATTTAAATGTTGCCAAGCAATTTTTCAACGTTTGTTGCAGCAGCGTTTTTATTTCGCGTTGGCCGCTGGGAAGGTCGCATTGGCCATGGTGACCAGTTGCTGGCTGACTGCCGGTCGTTAGCAGTCGCTGCTGTGTGCTGGTGACCACAACTAACAATGCGCACAACAATAATAACAACAACAATAGCTACTTGCAGCGCTGGCAGGCAGACAGGCAGCAACTCGGCCTAGTTAGGTGGAGATTTCGAGTATTGGTTGATTTTGGTACAATTTTCAATAGTTGAGCTTAGTTAGTGAGGATAATGAATTTATTTATTTTTTTTTAATATTCACAGACATACATATTTACAAACTCATACATGAAGACTGCATCAAGCAACTTTTTGCAAATTTTAATAATTAGCAAGTTTACTGTCGTAAGGTCCTAGGTGGGAAGAAAGGTAGGGATACGTCCAGGAGAGAAGGTAGATAGAACCAATGAGTGGAAGACGATCGAGGTACAGAGGGAGGACAGACTAAGAAAGAATGCCGAAGAGTCCAGCTACGTTTTAAGGGTATTATTTTTACGATAAACCTATAAATTCATATTTACAAGTTAGAAAATTTTGCATAAAATGACTCCGAAATATTCATTTCAAATAATCGGGCATGTGCTGTGCATGAAAAAGAAAACCTCATGTAATGTGTGTTGATTTGGTTTGTTTAGTTTATTTGTCATTTGAATTTGAAGTAATTTGAAATGTCAACTGCCACATCTCTAGTAAAGTTGTTCGATTTTAAATTCCATTTTCGACTTGAAATTGTGCGTATGGCTGAATAACAAACAAAAAAATTCTACATTTTTTTACATTTTTTAAAGTCAATTTCCGCATTTTTTCATATAAAACTTGTTCCTTCAAAATATTAAATCTTGACTGAACTGAGGGAGATCCTAGGGATTTCCATCTTCGTCTGAAGAGAGCCGGGCAGTGGCAGAGAACGTGATTTATAGTCTCTTCTTCTTTTTTGTATTGGCAACTGCAGCAATAGTAATAATATTGTTAGTTTACAGGTTTACAGGTTGCAAGAGGTATGCCTGCTGTAATTCTGGTCTCACTAGTTGAGCAGAGAGCGGCAAAAAGACATCACTTTCGATGCGGTGGAGGCCTTCTTGAGTGATTTAATTGCTGCCTGATTGAATGTGAAAATACGAACCATACCTCTGGGGCGGTTTTGTTGTTTAAATAGAGACAGGGATTTGAAAATGGCAAGGACTTTAGTTTGGAAGACGCTGCAGAAATCTGGAAGACGCATCAGTCTTCCATATGAATGTATATAATTTTTTTTAATACTTGTATTTGGCATTTTTTCATATGTCATATTTTTTATTTTGTTTTTTTCAATCAAATTGTTGCATCCTGACATCAGATAGACATCACTTGTCTTGACATTCTTTGCTGTCAATTCAAACTTTCTACGCATATTTTTTGTTTGTGTCGTGTAGGAAATTTTGCTGTTAAGATTTTGATGGATTTGCAATATGCGCCAAAAACCTCAATCTACGCAATTGCACAAAAATAGCTGCAAAAACACATCCAAAGAAGTGAGAGCTTTCATTTTTTTCAGGTTTTTCTGTCATGGTGTCAAATCACTCAAAGTAATAATTTTTCTATTTTTAATTTATCGCTAACTGACTGGCGTGAAGGAAATGCGGAAAATGATGAAAAATTACAGAGATCTTTAATCATTTTTTTATACGTTAACAAGCTGACTAAATAGCCGGCTAAGTTTTCTGAGTGAGGAAATTGTGCAGTAATGTGTCCATTATAGAGTTACGGGAATGATTTCTCTGACCATTGTGTGGTGTGTTGAATGTAATTCTGCGTAGAATAATTGGCTGTGTAAAATTGGTGGCCTAAGAGTGACACATTTTAGCCATTATGAGACTGAAGGCTTGTTGAAACAGGACTAAATTTACTACTGTGTTATTAATTCATGTTTTATTATTTATTTCTCTTAAAGTTTTTTTACTATTTAATAAAATTATTATAAATGAATAAATAAATACATAAAATAAAATAAAGTAAAATAAAATAAAATAAACGAAAATAAAATAAAATAACGTAAAATAAAATAAAATAACGTAAAATAAAATAAAATAACGTAAAATAAAATAAAATAAAATAAAATAAAATAAAATAAAATAAAATAAAATAAAATAAAATAAAATAAAATAAAATAAAGTAAAATGAAATCAAATAAAATAAAACAAAACAACATAAAATAAAATAAAATAAAATAAAATAAAATAAAATAAAATAGAATAAAATGAAATGAAATAAAATAAAGTAAAATCAATTAAAATAAAATAAAATATAATAAAATAAAATAAAAAAAAAATAAAATAAAATGAAAAAATTAAAACAAAATAAAGTAAAATAAAATAAAATAAAATAAAATAAAATAAAATAAAATAAAATAAAATAAAATAAAATAAAATAAAATAAAATAAAATAAAATAAAATAAAATAAAATAAAATAAAATAAAATAAAATAAAATAAAATAAAATAAAATAAAATAAAATAAAATAAAATAAAATAAAGTAAAATAAAATAAAAATGTTTGTAACTATTACACTGAATAAAACAAAATTTAAATTAAAATTTGTGAAGAAAAGTTTTAACTAAAATATGAAAATCATATCGCCAGTCTTACAGCATAGATAGAGAGCCCACACAACTCCCCACTAATACATTACTTCGACCTATGTATATGACCACATAATAATTTGTCCTTGCCAACACAGCATTGTTTCTCCCCATTCATGGCAAATTTCAATTGCCATTCAATTCAACTGTTGTCGTTTCTAAATGTTTACCAAAAAAATTCAATGCCCACTTTGACATTGCAAACGACAATGGCAACAACGCCAATGAGAATTTTTATTGTTCTTGCATTTATTATGGCGAAAGTTGCTTACCAACATGGCATACAAATTATTTGCGGTAAATTGTTATGAGCCAAATATGGAGGGGCTGTACCAAGTATGCATATGAACTGCGAGCAGAGAACCAATGGACCAAACGAATAATGTGTGTCTTCTTGAGCGTGAAATTAGCATAGTTAGTTTTTATAAAAACAAAATTGTTGTTGACTGTTTTCCATTCATTTCCATTTTAAATACTTTAATTTGATTTATATAATATTTTTGGCCACTAAAAATCACTTGACATCGATTGCAATACTTGTAAAGAAAAAGTAAATTCTTTAATCATTACTTTGTTGTCTGCATTTCCTTTCCAATGTGACATAATTTCTAGAGAAACTTAAATTCCCAAAATCTTCTGCTTCTACTTTCAAATCACCGCGACTTTTTCGACCTCTTCTACTCACGCGAAACTTTCCTTCGTAAATACTTATTAAATATCTAAAATCGTATAAAATGTTGCCATTCTTATGCATTGTCGATAGATAGTAACACAATCGCTTTGATGGGCACACAAATAACATTCATCGTTTTTGTACACTTTCCACCTGCAACACGACTATGTTCCGCTATGTTCGCAACAGCGACAGACATACATCGGCCGCTTATGGCAAATGTCGTTTAAGTGTCCACTGTGCGAACCTTGCAGCCACACTGTGCCCCACTCGCACACTTCCACTCGCTGCGCCGCTAACTTGTCGCCACAAGCAGCTGCAATCGTACAGCCAACAATTTTACGATCCCCTCTGACAGCCAAATCAGGGAATGGCCAACGCATCGGCAACGGACAGACACAGTCGCTGCAAGGCGCATTAAAGCCACTTTGTAGCGCATCCCGACTGCAGCAACCTGGCCGTGTATGCGTTTTCACCGTTCCTGTGTTCATTTGCAGATGAGCCTTCACAGCTGCAAGTCGCCGGCGGGCGCTTTGCATTGCGCTCTCTAAATTGTGCGCTTAGTCAGCTATTACCGATAATATTACCAGAAATAATAGTGGACCGAATAAATTCGATGTGCACATTATTTGAATTCAATGAATAATGGAAGCTAAATTTTGCTATACTACAAATATTCTTGGAATTGTTGTAAGCCATAGCTTTGTTGGCGGCAAAGTACAGAGTAGTGACTTGGCGCCAGTGTCAATCAAAGTTGGCGTCTTTGAAGACATTTTAGACGAACTGAATACGATTTTGGGCTGATGCAGCTTATGACTCATGAATCAATAACAAAAATTATATATTACAAATCACTAACTGTACGAAGTGCTGTGGGAATGTAATAGACCTCATTTCCGCAGATATTTGTGTGCCGTTACGTTTTTTTTTTTGCCATTCACCGACCGCCACCAAATCATCCGTTCTCCCGTCACCTTTGTGCACGAGGATGTGTTTCGTCCGCTAAGTGCAAATATTTGCATGCAAATTCTAGCTTTAGCACCAAACCTGAACACCCTCCATGGACAAACACAATTAATCCCATCGACTTGAAGCATACATTCGCTGACGCACGCCTCCACTTCTCTTCCATTGCAGATGCGCGCCAAAAGTGTAATCAATCAGTGAGCAGCAAAATGTTGGCGTTCGATGAACAACAGCTTCAACAACAACAACAACAACCATTGCTCAACTGCAAAATTGAAGGCGCAAACAGCGCAGCGAATTGAAGCGCAAACGCGGCTTAGCAGCCAAGCAGCAAGCGCCGAACAGCAATTACACGCCAGCTGCAAACGCCTTCGACGCGACGTCAATTGGGCGCTCGGCGCTAATGTATGAACGATTGCCGTTCAACAACAACAACAACGCAACCAACAGCAATCGATCATCAATCAGTGGGCCAACAACAGCAACGCCTGCAGCAATCAATTTTGACTAGTGGCAATGCACTTGTTTTCGAACAAGAACAACAATAATAACAACAACAACAAAACCTGAAGAAAAAAACTGCATTGGCAAACATTGGCAGGATTTTAGCGAGAGTTGAAAAAATTTCCAACGCATTCATTATTCATCGGTCAGAAGTTTGCATAAGTGCAGCTTAAAATCAAGAATAACAACAACAAATAAGAACAACAACAACAATTCTAGCTGCTAGTCATCATTCCACCGTGTGAGCATTTGCTGGCGTTGCGAAATTTATGCGGTTATTGTCGTTGTTGCTGTTGTTGTCAACACAGCAACGACGCCATGTTGCTGGCAGCATGTTGTTGATACACGTTGTAGCAGCATTACTGTTATGTAGTACAGCAGCAACAACAACAACGACAACGACGACGACAACAGCCACAGCAACAGGCAGCAATGCAACGCCCACAACGCGCACCATACACCAATCGGCCGCACCATCGCCAGCGATATCGTCAACGTCGTCGTTGTCGTCGTCAACGGATGCTACAGCAACACTAGCAGCCGCTGCAGCAACCACTGCAACAACGCGCAGCAGCAATGGTACCGCTGCTGATTCAGCTGCTGCGCTGGGACTTGAAGTAATCGGCGCCACATCTTTGGCCGCGGCTGCTGGTGCTGCGGCCGCCATGGCCGACAGTGTGGCCATGGCACGGAGCGGTAGCGCCACCAGCATCGACAGTCAAAGCGGCCACAGCAATAGCGACAGCTCCAGCTCCGGCTCCAGCTCCAGCTCCAACCAACTGTTGGCCAAAAGCGCCAATTTGCTGCTCGAACAGCTGCAACAGCCCACCGGACATATCGTCAATCTGACGCGGCAACATGATGGCGATGTCTTTCGCACAAGTGGTAAGTCGAATTTTCCGACAACTTTTTATTGTTGCAGTAGCAAGTTTTAAGGCTGCCAAGCCATAAATGTTTGCTGTTGTTCTTGTTGTTGTCGTAGTTGAGTAACTGTCCGAGTGAATGAACGACGGATTGGCTGTCAGCACCACTGACTGACTGGTTGTTTGTGTGCCTGACAGCGCTGCGGCGCATCGTTGACGTCTGGCAAATTTACATAAATTGTTTTGGGCAGCCAAAAATTTGCTCCCATTTTTCACAAATTGTTTTTATGCTTCAGCCAGCGGCCAAAAGTTGACCACAAAGGCAACTGATATGCCACTGATTTCTCAGCTTTTGTGCATGTTTTTTCAATTAAAGTTTGTTTTGAAAAAATTTCAATTCATGTTTAATGAAATTTTCTATTTTTGAGCAAAAATAAAATGTTGTATTTCTATGCCATTAAATTGTTGTTGAAAATGGCAAAAGATACAAAAGTCTGTTTTAAAAAAGTTTCAATTCATGTGCAATGAAATTTTCTATTTCTGAGCAAACAAAATGTCGCATTTTTATGCCATTAAATTGTTGTTGAAAATGGCAAAAATAAAAAAAATTGAAGTCATTTTCCTGTTGCGGCATAATTTCTGCACACAACGTGGCGGCAGCTTTTTTGCATTGAAGTGTGCCATGTAACGCAACAGAAAAACTGCTTTGGCTATTTGAACCGGTTGCGTGTTTATTTTTAATAGAGCAGGAAAAGCTTTCCATCATTATTTATTATAAAATATTGCTTTACGTTGTGAGCTGAAACAACCGTTGCTGCTGAAGCGACGTGCCACATGGATCGTCAAAATCACTTAATGCATGCTGTGTACTGTTGGTTCGAACGAGGCGGTGATTTGTACACATGAAACATGGCACCTCCTCTGCACTTTTAGCGACCCTTAAGTGCTAATAGTCTCCTATATGTTTTCTGTTCAGATCTTTTAGAGAAGGAATTTTCAGTTTCAGTTCTGTAGATTTTTAACTCCACTTTTACGAACCTTAAATACTTTGCACTTTTACGAGCATAGTATTTCCTACATTATTACCAAAAAAAAAGTGCCTCAAACGGCCTCATTTGCCATGCGCCACAAACCTCTCCTACTTGGCCTATAAACAACTAAAGACACAAGCTTCGCAACAACATGTTGCACAATCATGTTGCACGTCAATGTGTCGCAGTCAAACGCTTAAACTCAATTTTATGGTGCCAACAGCTACAAAGCAAAAACAAAAAACAGACACCACCATAAACAAACAACAACAGTTAAACAGCAATGAACCAGTACACGAAACAACCATCCAAAATGCAGCTGCAGAACAATAAACCAAACCCCGTTCGCCAACCCAAACACACAAAGCGAACAACAAAACACGCACAGGCCTCGTTTCCCACACGCGAAATCTTTCGTTTTGTTTACATTTTTCGCATATTTAGCAATATTTACTACTTACTGCTTGCATGCATTATCATTCTCCATTTCCATGTCTAGGCGTGACCACTTGCAATACGGACACGTGCGTGGGTCTGTCCAGCGGCACCGCAGGACTTGTACACTTGGGCGGAGGCGATAAAAGCGGTGAGTTGACAACAAGACTGTCATCGGCAACAAGCCCTGCAACGGCTGCCAACTCATTTGCGTTTATGCTAAGCGGCCAATTGCCGTCGTTTGTTTTTTCTTCCTCCAACACGCAGACAACTACCAACGCGGCAGCGCTATTGGCTCATTAGCTGGTGGTGTTGGTGCCGGCGCTGATGAGCCGCGTCAACTGGAGCTGCCGGGCAGACGCAACAAGCCCGCAAAGCTGCTGGGCCGTGGCGCTGCAGCGAGCGGTGAAAGCTGTCAGTGTCGCTGTTTGCCGTACTTGAGCACCTACCGCGAGGATCTGGGCATTTGCGTCGACGATATACACGGTAAGTAGCGTTATGGTGCTCATCAAGCAATTTCGTGGCAACATAAATTTGAATGCTTCGCATCGAAAGCCTCAGATTCTTCAAAGTGTTCAGTTGTTATGTTACTTATGCAATGTCAACCATCTTCCATGTGCTGACACGCGTGGCAAATTTACTGCTTTCCACACTCAGCAGCCAACATTGAACCGCAAGTTGTTTTTGTTGTGATTTTTAGAGCTATTCCTGTTGCCTGTTGCACTGTGCGCAAACTTCTTTACGAGGTGACAATCTGACAAAATTCCAAACAGCTCACCGTTTCTGCCTTGTTGCAGTGTTGTTGTTGTTGTTTTATTTTTGCCCCTTACTGTGCAATGACTGTGCAAAATAGCTGCCTTGTGCATTGCTTATGTAAATTCCGCTGCATCGTCCGGATGGCCACAGGCTGCTGCAAAATTGCGCTAAGTGATATTTTCCGTATTTACGTGTGAAATATTTTATGGATATCTCGCAATGGAATGCTAAAGAGAATGGCACTGCAGCAAAAATAATCGCAAATAAACGCAAATTTATGTTAACGGGTTGCCCGGCCGTGACGTTGCGCTACGGGAGTGTTTGTGGCAATTATTTAAATGCACTTTGACTAACATTTTTATTGGGCGGTAAATTATTTTCCTACACATAGTTCCTAGTTGTGCTGTCAAAGAACACACCACAAAAAAAATGCTTAAAGAAATTTTGATATTTTGGTCAGACTTTGTGAAAGGTAACTCAAACAAAAGACTTAAGCAACAAACTTTTGGTATATGAATGCATTTACTTTGGCTTTGACGTTGTAAATGTTCACATTTAGTGTACTTTGGTGGATTTTAAAAAATTTTTTTTAACCCCGGGTCAAATTGACCCCTTAACACGTGAAATTTTTATATGAATTTTGAAAGTAAATGTTAATTTATTGTGAATTTATTAGCCATATAGAAACATGTCTATAATATTTTGCTTATTACAAACATCTAAAAAATATTATTACTAAAAATAATTAAAAATTTTTTACCCAATTTGACTGCCCGCCTATCATACAATGACCAGCAAAGGTTTCTACTATTACACAATACTTTTCTTACTGCTTTTTGACCCTTTTTCGCGCTCATTTCGTACTCCAATTCCAATTGTTTACATTCTTCACTTTTAATCTCGTTTTTGTTACCACAACCAAAATGCAAATAAAGCCAAACAAAGCCAAACTCTACAAATATATATAAATATTTGCATATTCCTTTCCCTCTCGTCGACCACAATTCAATTGAGCAACAACCGCAATTGACCGAAATTCAGTTATTCACACGCATCGCATCATAGCGCATCACAACGCTACGGCGCATCAGCAGATTATGCCAGATTATGGCTGCGCATGCGCATTAGTAAATTCGAAAATTGCCACTATTTGCCAGCATTAATAGCGCCAGCTGCCGTTGTGCACAATTCACACAAACACAAACATTCACAACAACAAATACAAAAATCAACAAGCTCCTACCACCTATGCTGCTGCTGCGGCGTTACGTTGTGCGTTTTGTGGGGCAATCAAATGCAGCGCATTGGCCGCAATTTCGCATTTGCCACTGATTTCATTTCATTTCGCACAAGTGTGCTGCTGGCTGCGTGCGAGTTGTGTGTCTGTGTGTGAATTACAGCCGCCACATTGCATAATACGCGGCGCTCTCTTTTTTGCCGTCGCGCACTCCACGCGCATCAATCACTCGCAGCGAAAACTCATAAAGTTTTATGAGTGAATGCATTACGAGCGTTTTACGATTTCATTCATCGGTCGTACGCCGCATGCGCGATTTAGTGGGCGCTGAACACTCAAATAGGTGTGGCCAATGCGCGTGCGCGTACGCTTTCAATTCAGCATTAATGATACGGCGAGGCTGCGTTCTCGGCTGATTGCCACTTTCCACTTGCGCTGCGCCGAATATTAGTGCCATTTCTTTTAGCTTTGTTTTGTTGTTGCGTTGCGTTCAGCTGTTGTGTTCATCGTAAAATGATTTTGATGCGCTATTAAAGGCTTAAAATGTAAAATTTTCATTTCACTCTTCGAGTTATTCGAGCTTTGCCTGTTTGCAGCTAAGCACTGCACGAAACGTTATCAAGCTTTGTGGTGTCCAATAATGGAGCATAATCTGACTGCAACAGTTTGGCGATGATGCTGATGATTTTATGACAGCCGCTGTGACAGCAGTGAAGCTGTTTGTAACTGTTGTTAGTTTGTGTGTTGTTGCGTATGTGTCATAAAAATTTCATAACCATTCATAGACATCCAAAGAAACATGGAAATGCAAAATTGAGGAAAATTGTCATAAAACTCATCGTTCGATTGCACTTGACTGATAAAATTGCACTTGACAACAAATTTCGCACACACATATTGTGCCGTTTTATAGATACTTAATGTATGGATTTTACGTTCGACACTTTGTGACACTATTGTGTGACATTATTTGTTGTATGGCGTTCTTTGAATAGGACACAAAAACAGTCAAGTGGTGTATGGGACTTTTATGTTTATGTTGCGGACTTTGTGACAATATTGGAATGTTTGTTTGAAAGAAGTTGAAGGTGTCACAGAATGTTTTTGAAGTTATAACGTGTGACAAATGCATCTGATTTCTATCCTTTTTACTCAAAATATTAATTTTTTAACATTTATATATTGTCCTAACTTATTTCAAGTATCGCAAAATGTTTTTATAGTTATTATATAACGTGTGAAAAATTTGCATTCATCTTATTAGCTACTTTCTGTTATTTTTCGAACATGTATTCATTCCTTTAACTTATTTTAAGTGCCACAGAATGCTTTCATCGTTTTTATATAACGTGTGACAAATGCATCGGACTGACATTCAACTTATTAGCAGTTTTCTTTTATTTATTATTAATTTTTTTAACTTATTTCAAGTGTCACATAATGTTTTTATAGGTATTAGATAACGTGTGACAGATGCATCGGATTTTTATTCATCTTACGTGCCATTTTCTTCTATTTTTCCAACATTTATATAATGATGTATCTTATTTTAGGTGTCACAAAATGTTTTCATAGTTATTATATAACGTGTGACAGATGCATCGGATTTACATTCATATTATTTGCAGTTTTCGTTTATTTTTTCTACTTTTATTTATTCTGTTATCTTAGTTCAAGTGTCACAATATGTGTTTTCTGAGTTATTGTATAACGTGTGACAATTGCATCGGATTTGTATTCATCTTAATTACATTTTCTTTTTATTTTCTAAAATTTATATAATGTTTTAACTTATTTCAAGTATCACATAATGTTTCCAAACCTATTATATAAAATGTGAAAAAATAAATTTCTTTTATTTTTCCAACTTTTATTTACTCTTCTAACTTATTTCGAGTGTCACAGAAAATTTTCATAGTTATTATACAATGTGTGACAAATGCACCGGATTTGCACTCATCTTATTTGCAGTTTTTTGTTCATTTTTTCAAAGTTTTTTATTGTTTCAAAATTGTTTTAATTTAAGTTGTTCCATTTGCATTACTTACTTCACATCATACATTAATTTTCCTTTTATATGTACTAAAAAAACTTGCTTTCATCAAATTTTTAAATCACAATAGTTAGCTTCCTCAAATAATACGGATTTTGTTGTTTTTTTTGTTTGTATTGTTTGCCACCGGCCTTTTATTAATGCATTATTCAGGCAGCAATGTTTACCTTTGAAATGTTGCTATGCTGCAAATTGTAGTCTTTTCAAAGCGACCCACTCCAGGCACGCCTCCATGTCCCACAGCCAAACGTCAGCATGCAATCAAAGGCGCATTTTTCAACATTTTTCTTGCTATTTGCAACATCTAACTAGCTGCTCCTGTGTGCGTTTGAGCAATTTAATTTAATTGCATGTTCGATAACACTTGTCCGTGGCACAACACCACGCCACAACCACACCACAACACACACACACACACACAGACATAGAACAACATGCAAACATGACGCATCAAAATTGCAAACGCATCAACCTCAGCGGCAGCCATCAGCTGCCAGCAACACGATCGGTAACAATAACAGCTTCCACATTTTTGTGTGCACTCCTTCGGTTGGAGTGTTATATTGTTTTTGTTGTTGTTGCGGTTGTTCTCATTTCAAATAACGCGCCGACAATTGCTACACTTGGCACGCTGCACTTGAACGCTTCGTGATTGATAGTCCAATTTAAGTTAAACTTCCAAATTGTTGAGCGCCTCATTTCGCTGAGCCATCGCAGTCCGTTGATTGTCGAGAAGCTGCGCTGAGTTAAACTGAGCTGAGCTGTGCTGAGTTGGCTTGATTTGAATTGAGCAGTGATGGCTTTGTGCCAAACCGTTGACGTTGCTTGTTATTTGCCGCTTGGCATCGCACTCTTTTGGTCGCTGCGGTGGAAAATTAAAAGCCCAGGCGCCGGGAATACAAAATTGCGCACAGAAAATCGGCAAAAATGCGCTAACTGCAGTAGCGGTGGGCAGTTGGCTTGATGCTGTTTAGTGGTGCAATGTTTCAGCTACTGTATACCTTTGTATATGCTTGGCTGGCCGTTAGGCGGTGCAGTGCAACAGTCGCCACAAGCATGAACAGTAAATTTAAACAAATAAATGAAGGAACAGAATCGAGGATTTGTCTAAGAGTACTCAAAATTAATTACAAAATGAAATAAAATAAAATTAAATTAAATTAATTTAAAAAAAATAAAATAAAATAAAATAAAATAAAATAAAATAAAATAAAATAAAATAAAATAAAATAAAATAAAGTAGAATAAAATCAAATCAAATCAAATAAAATCAAATCAAATCAAATCAAATCAAATCAAATCAAATCAAATCAAATCAAATCAAATCAAATCAAATCAAATCAAATAAAATAAAATAAAATAAAATAAAATAAAATAAAATAACATAAAATAAAATAAAATAAAATAAAATAAAACAAATTAAAGTAAAATAAAATAAAATAAAATAAAATAAAATAAAATAAAATAAAATAAAGTAAAATAAAATAAAATACAACCAACCGACAAACCTAAAATGAATAAAGTCATTAAAATTTCACGCTTCCATTCCATGCCTGCATAGCAATTTTGTGTAACTAATGCGCTGATGAACTTTTAAAATGTGTATACTTTACGCAAAAGTGACGCTCCGTCTTGCCGCTGTAATTTTGTCATTAATATGACCCTAATAAGTGCCAACGCAGAGCACGTAACTGTACTCCAATAAATTATAATCAACTGTCAGCAACGTTGACGACACATTCAATGCGTTATGGAGCCCCTCGGCCGCCGCTGTTGCGCTTTGATGCGCGCGCAATGTGTTTATCGCTACGCGGTGGAAAATATTTCAACGCGCCACTAAACTGAAAAAAGGCCGCGGAAGAAAGCGGTCAGCCAGCGCTGTTGCACGTGTTGCAGCGTTTTTCTAAAACTGTGTCCATATAATTTGCCGTGTACACTGTCGCATCGCTGTGCTGTTGGCGTTCTTTGCGCTGTTGCTCTCAGTCGCCTCGGTTGCTGACCAAATGAAAATGTGCACACGGCCAAATTAAGCGTTGACAACAATCATTCTGGCCGCAACTGCAACAAGTGTGCAGTGCACGCTTTCTTTGAAATGCACTCAAGTGTGCTGATGCGGTTCGGTCTGGTCGGACATGGCTTGGATTACTTACGCAAAAGGCAGCAAGAATCAAACATTAATTTGCCATTTGTCACACAAATTAGGCAGTGCTAGCGCAACAAACAAAAACCAAAGACACTGAGAATTAAAAAAAAAAATAGCCAATTGTAAAAGAAAATTACACTTTAGCTTTGGCTACTAATCTTCTGCTGGTTTGCGGCCAATGCTACTAAATGCTTTTCTATGGGCCTAATCCAGGCGCAATGGCCGCAAACACCATAAACCATGGCTGGCTGACGGCTTTTAGGTGCATTTTAATTAACGCCACATTTATTGCCACATCCTAATACCCGATACCATGAATTCTAAGCGACCAAACAGCTGCAGGTTCGAACAAAAACGAACAGCCACGCAATTGGCCGGCCGGCTGAATGGCATTTCACAAGAAGTAAGTTGTCGGTGAAGCAACTCTGCGCCAACACATATGGCTGGCGAGTGCTTTAGGTGTAAAATTGTTTAATTAAAAAATGCTTTTATGGGCGTTGATATGAGCTAATGATATCAATGACCAGTTCGCTGGCCGCTGCATGTGTTCAAAGAATTGCCATATTTTTCTTTTAAATTGTTTCTTTCGCTAAACTAAAGTGAAATCAATACAATGCACTGAAATGTTGTTGGAGCAATTAAAATTGTTTAATTCGTGTAAGAAACGTAGGCAGGACCTTGTCAGATGATGGCAAAATATTTGTATACTAAGTGGCAGCTTAATATTGAATCTTTATCTGAACAAGTTGTGTATAAAATACTGATTCTTATTAGTTTTTGGGGGTAAAAAAAAATTGAATATTGAAATTTTTAAGTAAATCTTAAAACAAAAATTACACCAATTAAGTAGGTGGCCTCTGTTTCAACAAGTTCCCAACTGGGGATGTTTTTAGTCGTCAGGAATCGAACCGCTAGTATCTTCCTGAACATTTTCCACACTATTATGCAATCAGTTCCCAACCGGGATGTTTTAGTCGTTAGGAATCAGGCATAACTAACAAATCGCTAGTATCTTTCAGAAGATTTTCAACCCTATTAAAAAAGGCCACTAATCTCTTATGAGATAACCTCAGAATTAGTGCTGAATTGCATAGACACTTGGAAGCAACTGGACACATACCACAATAAAGTGCTTTGGGTCCCAGAGAGAGACATAGAGGATAACACGATAATGAGCAGGCGGACAGTATTTGCTAGGAAAGCGGCAGTCATGGCCCTCACAGTCACAGCCCTTGCAACATAACCTAACCTACACAGCAGAATTTCTGAACCAAAAGCATGCATCATAAAACATATCATATTTGCTATCAAACAACATTTGGATTTTAACTTATTTATTGAAATTCAACTAACTTCATTTTTCAAATATCCAATTCTTTTTAGTTATTTACTATGATTACTAACAATTTATAACTGGCGTATTTATTGCATAAAAAAACTACTATTAACCTGATAATAAGAAAGTAAAAGCATATAATTGCAATGAAATCTATTATCCAATGCCAGTTCGTTGCTTAAGTCTTTTGTTTCTTATGCACAACTTCACAATCACAATGATGGCATTATGCAAATATGAAGTTATCGTTGTCAAGTGTCACATATCAAAACTGCACTTGCGTCACACACGGAAGCCACAGCGGCAAAATTGAAATAATTAAAATTATATACAACTTTTGAACAATGGCCACATACGAGCCGAAAACAATAACAAATTCCTGCCGCGTAGCTAATGTTGTGTTTGTCATTAGCTCATTTTCGCAGTGAAGGTGGTAAAACAATAATAATAATAGTAGTAGTAACAACAATAACAACAATAACAAAGATAAAGGGAATGGCAATGTAGTAGCAATAGAAGTAAAGTTGGCAGCAGCAACATGGGAGAATTCAGCGGTAAGAGCAGCAACCCACACAATGACAACACTACGAAACACAACCCAGCACAGTGGAGAAATAATTCGCTGTTGAAAATATAAGTTGTGAGTTTTGCAGCACGTTTTGTCTTTTTCCCCTAACAGTTTTTTGTGACTAAAAATGCATAAAAAAAATCTTTAGCCACGCCGTGCACAGCTATCACAACAGTCTCTGTTACGCTTGCGCACAAATCAAGATATTTAATATCAGCAAGAGAAAGACTTATCACAATAATACCAACAATTATGACAATAACAACAACAAAAACAGCTACAACAAAAATAAAAGGGCGCAAACGGCAATGCGAAAAATTTTTAATTGAAATGCAAACAACGACAAATGAAAATGAAAACAAAATTTTCTTGCGCTTGCTGGTGGCCCTGTCATACGACAAATACACCGCAACAACAACAACAATGGCAGTAATGTCAAGAGATTGCAGCAAATGGGGGGGGAAAAATTAAAAATTATGAAAATGCAGACATGACAACAGAAGAATAATGAAATGAAAAATTTTGCTATTGTAGCTAATTTAATAATGAAGTCGTGGCTCTGATTGTGCGGCGATCTATGTACACACTTGTGTCTGTGTGTGTGTTTTGGTGGCAGCAACAGTGGCAAGATCTTTGTATGGCCAACAGACAACATGGAAACTTTCACTGCTCGCCCAGCCGCATAATACAAAAGTAGTCATAAGAAAAAGAGCAATAGCACAGTTGCCGTAAGCAGAGACAGCGAATGTGGCAAAAAATTAAATGCATCAAGTATGCAGACACACATATACAAAACATACATAGGTGGATGCATGCAATATATAGTTACGAGTAAATGCAGTGCAAGAGTGTGAATACACGCAGGAAAATTATAAACTATTGTTAGAATAGCATTTGCATTGAGATCGAATTGCAATAGGAATGAAAGATAACTGAAGAAATAACAATTAGATACTTGGATTAGTAAAATTTGTGGGTTATGCACTTTTTATGGGATCTGTTATGTTCAAAAGGAAGCATGAATGGCATGGACCGATTTTTAACTCATGATAAGTTAGGTTAGGTAAGGTAAGGTTAGGTAGGGCACTTCGGCTCGGTGGCCGAAAAGCCCCATTGTGATTCTCTTCGTTTATTTCTCATCAGCCAATCAATAGTCTCAACCGGGTAAAATCCAGTTGGATGTTCTAATGAAGGAGAAAAGTTCTGAGATTTCAATTTCAGGAATCTCGACCGCAGGATAGGGAGTCGACGTTCCTACAGAGCTGGACAGTGGCACAGAAAGTGTTGTCTCGATTCTACCTCTTCTTCATGTCCCCGCACCTTCTGCAGACATCACTGAACGAGAGGCGCCATTTGATAAGCAAAAAACCGACTGAATGATGGCACCAACGTGCTGCCAAATGGAGGTTCGACTCAGGGGCAGCACAAAACGCGTTTTCTTCAAGTAAATGAAGAGCCATAGTGCTCGGCAGGCACTCAATGTCTTTTATGATCAACCTGTCTATATACATTTACAGGGCATTTATCGAAGGAAGCACAGAGTTATGCACTTCGTTCGAGGGGAGGGCTACCTCCTTTCTTGCCATCTCGTTCGCTGGTTCATTCCCTATCACTTTCGAGTGGCCCGGAATCCAGTCAACTCTGAACTGCAGTTGCTTTCACTACAACTTATTCCAACGCTCTAAAATTGTAAAATTTGTGGTTGGTAATCCACTGCCACGGATTAGTTTAGCAGCTTCCCAGATTGAAAAGATCTCCATCTAAAAAAGACTGAAGAGATTCGGCAGTCTGATCAGTTCGGCAGTTAGTTCGGCAGAATGATCTTTAGACGTCTGAGTGGAGACCAGCTCCTGTGACTTTATTCTTCTTGGAGCCGTCAGTGAAACTAGTGATGGAAGCATCTCTCGCCACATCTCTCTCTCTCAGCATCTCTCCTTCCTCTCTCCGCCACATCTCCTCTCCTTCTCCTTCCTTCCATGTGAAATACTTATGAAGCTAGTGCGCGCGTGTGTTTAGCTAGAATCACCAAAATAAACGATTTATCTCTACGCTAATCGATTGCTATTCGTGATAACTCTCACTGAACTTGAGATATCAAATTCTAAATGTTCAACTGTGTAATATTGAAAATGTTCTTACGAATTTTTGTCCGTGTACTTTTAGTAATATTAACCGCAACTGCTGCATTTTTATGCCACCAATGTTTTATTGATGCCACTTTGAGTGAACAGTTCAAGTGGTTTAAGACAAGTTGGCCACACATTTCATAGCTCACAAATATAAATTGCGTGCTGCCACCTGTTTGCAAATCTTGATAAGCAGCTCTTGGGCGTATTTACTGGTCTGTTTTATTACTCAACTAAAGCACTTTGAATCAGTTTGCATTTAATTATATTTGATGGATTCATTTTTAAATAGAGTTGCCTTTTTTTTCAGAGTGCACATTATCGCCATTTGTGAGCGGCTCATCGTCTGAGAAAATTCCGTATGTATTTTTGCCACTGCGCGGCCAAATCATTTACCCCAGCAGAGAAATCAGTTTTCCAGGTAAGGCGCGTCATACACAAACACACACATTTATGTGCTAATGTTTGTTTGTATTAGTGAAAATATGAAAAACGCACAACTAGCTGTGCGTTTGTGCAGCGACTACCATTTAGAGCATTTTTTATTTACGAGGCTCTTAAAACACAACCGACAACTAGTAAAGGTGATACGTATTTTTAACCTGAACAAATTACTCGACATTTTTGTATATTTTTTTAATTTGACTGCAGTGCATTTTAACTTCAAATTCATATACATTTTTTATTTTTCTTGTGGTTTTAAGTGGCGTCTATTCAAATGTTTTACTAAGAGCACAACAACGTTTATCTTAATATCTCTCTTTGACCTGTAACAATTTTTCGTATACTTATTTTATTATTATTTATTTTAATTTGACAATTTTATTTAAATTTTTTTAAACTTTCCATAGACATACGCACGCCCGTTTGCGCCGTCACTGGTGCCCAATATTTGACAACGAACGGCTGGTCGGATCTGCGAAATCCCATTGACACCGATTATCCGTTTCGCATGTTTCGCGATGAGGGACGCACTTTTTTGCAGGTACATGAACACACACACACTCATACATGTGCGCTCTTTCAAGCACCGTTATGAATTTCAGCATTATTATAAATGGCGTGCTGGCGTCTTTATTAGCTGCTAAACATCTGTAAATGTTTTTTGAATTCATTTTGTGCTTTTACTTTTCACTTGTTCGTTTTTGTTGCTTTGACGACTTCACAAGTGGGTTGCCCGCAATGCCAAATAAAAATCTTCAGGCAATTTATCAGTCTAATAAACGTGTGTCTGTTTGGAACACACACCCGCACAACTGCACAAATACAAATATTCACATGGAAAAAAGAAAAGATGTCGCATGCGATAATATTTGGCAGTGTTACTTTTGCTTTTTCTGAAAAGTTTCAATTAAATGAAGTTTAAAAATAAATTAGTAATAATTATTATTATTATTTTTATTTATTTTATAATTATTATTATTATTTTTATTTATTTATAATAATAATAATAATAATTATACTAATAATAATATAATAATTACTATTATCATATTATTATTATTATTAAAAACGCAATAATTAATAAGTAAAAAGTAAAGATACAAAAAATAAAAAATTATAAACAAAATGAGGTTTAAAAGAAAAATAATTAAAATATAAAAAGTAAAGAAAACAATATAAATAGAAATAAATTTAATGAAATGAAGCTTGAAAAAATTAATACAAAAAAGTAGGTAAAATACAATAATTATAAAAGAAATAAATTTGAAGAAATGATAATTAAAAGAAAATTATATATATTCAATAATTTTAAATATAATATAAAAATATAAGCAGAAATAAATTTAATGAAATTACGTTCAAAAATAAAATAATGCATACATCAAAAGTAAATGAAATACAACAAAAATTAATAAAAATAAAATTCAATGAAATGAGGTTCAAAAATAATGTAATTAATAGGTAAAATGTAAATAAAATACAATAACTACAAACAGAAATAAATTTAATCAAATGAAGCTAAAAACCAATTAATTAATATAAAAAGTAAATAAAATACAATAAATAAAAATAACTTCAATGAAGTGAAGTTCCCAAGTAAATTAATTTATATATGAAAAGTAAATCAAATTTAACAAATATAAACAGAAATAAATTCAAAAAAAGAGGTTCAAAAATAAAATAATTAATACATCAAAAGTAAATAAAATACATCAAAATCAAATAGAATTAATTTTAATGCAATTAAGTTTCAAAATATATAATTTAATACAAAATAAGTAAAAAAGATACAATAAATTTAAATAGAAATAAATTCAATAAAATTATATTCAAAATAAATATAAACTATAATAAAAAATTCAATAAACAAATAAACACAAATAAAATAAAATAAATATAATAATTATAAAATTAATAAATTATAATTATCAAAAAATATTAAAACTAAATGTAATCGTAAATATATATACGCACACCAATAGTTAACCTTCAGAATATTTAGTTAACCCAACTCTTTCAAACTATCAATTTAAATAAATTTTGTTGTTCCGTTCTCTTCAACAGTGGCTGGGTGAAGCAGATCTGCGCCAGAAAATGCAGGGTCGCCTCATTGTTGTTCATTTGGTGTGTCGTGACATGACCATAACCCTGAATGCAACTACTAAAGGTAACCACCAACGACAGTCGCAGGCCTATCAAATTCCATCACACGTTTGTTTCTTCTCCACAGAACACTTTATGCCGCCGAAGAATGTCTTTTCGCCCTGTGTGGCATTTCGCGTCAACGGTACACCCGTCAAGTACGCCCACAGTAAGTAGTACGCCAGCAGCTGTCAACTGCCACAGCTACAGTCACACCAGCGAGTCACCAATTCATTAATTTGCTTCCTTCCTCCCTGTCGCCTCTTGCCAGACGTGTCCGAGGTGCTCTTCCAGTCGGAAGCCACCTCGACGCTCACCTCCACCTCGGACGGCATGTCCACCAAGGAGTACGTGGTCATTGGCGTGTGCAGTCTGCTGCTCGGCCTGATTTATGTCTCGTCCGTATTCCTGTACCTGCACATGAAGAAGCGCAAGAGCCGCAATCAGAGCCACATGCGCAACTCGCTGGACGACATCGCCAACGAGATTAATTACCCCAAGAACGATCAGGTAACGTTCGGCGCGCCGTTTCATCGCAGCGGCAGCATCTATTCGGCCACCAGCCTGGGCACCTCCAACGAGCCGCGTTCGCGCACCAGCATCGGCAGCCTCAAGGAGGAGATGGGCATCGTCAAGAATAATCCGCTGCTGCAGCACTTTCCGCAGCTGAGCGACCATCACTCGGGCTTCGCCAGCGACGTTTCCAACTCGAATTCGGAGTGCGAGATGGACGGCAGCTTCCACGACAAACTGAAGCAGGTATGTTGCGTGCATTCCGTGGCAGTTATTTGGTTTATGAAGTAAAAGAAAGCGGTTCTTGATGCAGATGCAAACGGCGGCCCTGGTGCATCCGCAGCTGGGCATGGGCAGCGCGCACGGCTCGCCGGGCAGCTCGCCAAAGAGCGCCAGTGGCAATGCGAGCGGCGACGACACCATCGAACCGTCCGCGTCGCCCACGCAGGAGAACGAGTGTCTGCCCGCGGAGAATGTGTCGATTGTGGAGGACATGATGACCGAGGAGAAGCTGGAGCACCTGCGCGCCATGGTCAACGGCAACGTGCGCAGGAAGCTGTACTTCAATCCCGCCTACTTCGAGCCGCATCTGTTGGCGGTAAGTAGTGCCGATGCACATCAAAAACTTCATGTCACTTTGTATTTGACTTTCGGCCATTACAGCAACCACCGCCAGCGGCCGTTGAGTTTTTGGAGAAAATTCGCGAGGTGATTGCCATTGCCAAATACAAAATGGCCACGAAACGCTACCAGCCCTCACTCATTGTGATACCCGAAGAGGGACCGCTGCGCTCCAACACGCCCTCGCTGTATGGCTCGCAGATGCAGACAACGCCAACTGAGTGCCCCGGCTGCGTCAACAATCGTTGCAGCGGACATGTCAAGAACTGCGGCGACAAGCGGAACAGCATCGAAAAGTGGCTGCAGACAGTGACGAGTACCGAGCAGCAAAAAGCGGCTGGCAACAATGGCAGCGGCCATAAATCGGAAAACCAGACCGACCAGACTAGCGGCACTGATGAGCGACAGTCGTCGCAGCAGCCCAACAACAACACGCGCCAGCAGTCGCCGCCCAAGCAAAGCGACTCCAACAACTGCTCAAATCGCGCGGACGGTCGCAGCAATCGCCAACCGGCGCGCAAGGAAGTGACGCCGCCCAAGCAACGTCCTCCACCGCCGCCCACGGCCACGAGCTCAACAAGCAGCAAAGGCCGCGCTGAGCCGCAAACGCCCAGCAAGTCGCACGTTATCACAGTCACCCCCAATTCCGCCTCCTATCAGCACTACTGCACCAACATCAGCACCGGGCCCTCAGTCACCATTCCCATTAACGGCAACTACGAGTCGTTCTCGGCGCTGTCGGCCGCCGCCAATATTTACGGGTTCGCCGAGACGGGCAGCGAGATTTACAACAATCCAAAATTTACACTGCACGACTCACCGGCCGCTTCGCAGCGCAGCCACAGCTCGTCGCATCGTTCCAAGTCGTCACGCAAACGCCTCGACGTGCTCGAGCAGTACGCAGCGGCGTCCACGCCCACCTCGCTGACCTCGGCTGAGCGACAGCACTACGAGATGCTGCGCAACATGAAGCAGCCGCCGGATATGGTCTACGACACCGTCAATCGCGGCTACACTGCTCCGCTAACCTCGCAAAGTAGCGGCAGCTACCACCTGGACATACCCACGCCAGACTATGACAGCACCATGGAGAAGAAAATCAAGGACATCTACAACAACACTCAGAGCAGTGCACCATCAGTGCCCACGCCCGACTACAGCACGCTCAGTCGCAAGTCGCTGAAGCAGTTTCAGCCCGACTCGCCCATCTACCGGCGCAAGTCACCGCAATACTTGATTGTCGACTACGAGACGGACAGCCTGGAGCGACTGGAGGCTACGAAACGCAAAAGCTCACAGTCTTCCTCGTCGCCCTCGTCCGATGTGAGCTCGCAGTTGAGTCCCAGTCTGAGCACTGCACTGCCACTGGAGGAGGAGCTCGAGATAAGCCACACGGTTTACGGCAAGACCGATGGGTTTCGCAAGGAGGGCGAAGTGAAAAAGAAGCCCGTCACAAAGACAGACAGCAATGCCAGCAAGCAGAAGGAGATTGCGGCGCGCATCAAGTACGACACGCCCTTTCGTGGCAGCATGACCATTGAGGTCGAGCACGAGCCGCAGTCGGACATGGAGCGCTCCACGGACAGCGACCAATTTGAGCCAGACACGTTGGACCGCAAGCCGAAAAAGCAGAGCTTTTGCGATGTGAACGCCTGGCAGGGTCAACTGAAGAAAGTACAAAACACCAACAACGAGGCATCACTCAGTCATACTTCGTTGCCAAACATGGACGCGGCAGAGTCGCCACCGCCACCAGTACACTCCAACGTCACGCAGTCCTCGTTTGTGCTCCGATCGAGTAACTCCTTTCGCAATCAGAACGAAAGCACTCCCACGTACGAGAGCCACGTCAAAATGCGGGTCCACCACCACCCCAACGAAGACGGCGAACACAGATCGAATTTCAGCAGCTTGCGCGAAATCTACCAATCGCCGTTGCAGCGTCAGAACAGCCAACAGAGCTGCAAGTGCGGTAGCCAAATCAGAAGCCAGTATGAGACGCCCGACCTGGAACCGTTGACGGAACAGGGCCGCTTGCTGACGCTGGAAGCAAAGCAAAAACGGCGCCAACAAGTCATCAATGCTCCAGCACCGCCGCCACCCATAGTCGAGATCTCCAAGGTTACACCGAACAAGACTACCATAAAGATAACCACTCCCAAGGTGCGGCGTACCGTCAACTGCGACGACAAATGGCAAACGGAAGCAGCTATTGTGACACCGCAGGTCCACAACGCCCACAAATGCAATTCGCCCACGCCGTCCAAGTCGAGTGCACTCGGCCAGCAGGCCATGCTCGGGGTCAATTCCAATTCGTGTGCCAGCAAAGGAGTATACGATTTGACAAAAAACGCTGTTGCGCCCGGTTCGCCCAATCGCAACAACACGCATACTCCGGCCAGCACGCTCAAGAGCACAGTCTGCAGCAAAACATCATCCCTGACAGCGCAGAAGAAGCAAGTCGGACGCCAACCACCCCCTTTGCCACCGCCGCCGCCACCGCCCACCTCGGCTTCCACCACGCTCAACAGTCAGAGGAGCCGCGCCTCCAGCCAGCACTCGCAGCCGCTGCACTATCAGAACCATCAGCAATACCTGCACCATTCGGCCACAGAGGAGGAGACCGCCAGCAATCACAGCGAGTCAACAGAAATCACCGGTGTCTCAGACAATGTGGCCAACTCAGAGTTTGGCGGCTCGTGCGACAACACGCTCTCCAGCGTGGCGCACACAACGGAGAAGGGCAAATTAGACACCGGCCAGGTGGCTGACATTTTCGGCGACAGCCACGACAGCAGCGCGGCCAAGAAGTTCTACGAAAAGGGCCAGTTCGACTCGCCACAGGTAGGCAAGAAGCTGCGGCGCGACGACGCCGACTACGGTGCCATGTTCAATACGCATATAAACGGCCTGCGCAACGATTACAGTCTCACCAAGTATCTGAACCGGCGCAAGTCGCAGGATCACGGCGAGGAGGAGCAGATCGGTTGCAACGACACCGACTCCCAGCTCGAGACCAACAACAACTTGAACTCCAGAAACGGCGAGCTGGACGCCAGCAAACTGGACGTGCTATCCATTAGTTCGCGCTCGAATCGCAGCAGCAGTCGCCTGTCCGATCGCACCAAAGAGATGTACCGGAACGCCGGAGTGCCGGTGGGCATTGCCTATCCGCAGCGCAGTTCGGCGGGCAACAACAATGCCAGCGTACCGGCTCCATCTGCTGCCACCGCAACCACTGTGCAGACGGTCTATCGCTGCGAAATCGAGCCGGTGCAGCTGACGCACGGCATGCAGATTGCCATGGGCTTGAAGGATCGCGCCAAAAAGGCAAAGGACCTCAAGAACGCCTGGAAGAAGTTTGTGAGCATGGCGGCGGCCAAATTCAGTCCCACGCACAGCCCGGCGCCACCCTACGACAAGAAGACGCCCAGCTTTCTGGAAGTGCTCGATCGCGACGAGGGCATCTCGTCGCTGATCGAGGACCACCCGCGCGTATCGACGCCGAAGAGCAGCTACTCTGCGCCCGCCTCGCAAAACTACTACGAGCAGCGCTTCGGGCCGCGCGGCGAGATGGACAGCGGCTATATGAGCGCCGACTCGAGTGAGGTCTACAAGCGCAGCTTCTACGATCGGTACAACTTTAAAATGATGTCCGGCCGCGATCACATCATACGTGTCGACACCATCGAGGACAACTCTGACGGCGGCAGCACGCTCACCGATCGACACAACGGAGTGGCGGCCTCGGCGCGGCGCAGCAGCATAGTGGACAGCAACCGCTTCGAGGACTTTGAGCACATGGGCGAGCCACCGGAGAACGAGCTGACGCTAAGCCGCGACGAGGACAATCTCAGCGAAGCGGATTCAGATAAGACGCTAACGCAGACGAACGAACAGCATGGCCAGCGAAATTTGTACTCGTCGGAGGATGAGCGGGGCGAACAGAGCCCGTCATACGGGTCGTCGGAAACGGACGGCGAGACGAATGCCGAGGACATGTGGGAATCGGGTGCGGAGAGCATAGAGACGCACTCGGTGCTGTACAAAAATGTAAGAAAAAACTGAGTAGGTTAATATCGACCGTAAGTGTAGCTTAGCAGAGTAACTTGGTGCAATACTTAAGTGTGCAATGTGCTTAGAACTTAAGAGTAAAGTTAAGAACGACCAGGTGCAATCGATCGTAAGACATTATGTTACATCCAAATAGAAACCGGTGCAATTCGCAATGCAGACGCTGTAATCGGGCTTGGATTTAGCTAAACCATTTAGCGAGATAGAAACATTCATTACTTATAATAGAACTAGTAGCGAAACGAAAGCTCACTTTAGTTGTAATACGAAAAATGTGATAGTTTTCCGTTGTCTTTGGCCGGAAATGTGCAATCTTAGCGTTTAAGTTAGTTAGGAGTTTTCAGTGAAGAGCAACGAGCAATTTTGCTTGGACCGATCAACAGTTGTTAGCATTTAGCATTTTTGTCATAATTTTATAGATTTTTTGTTTTTGCAATGCAGTCGCAGCTATGAATTCCAAATAGTTTTAAACTCATCTGGCGCTATTCGATGCAGACGTAGAAGAGGAGCGCGGAGTCTTTAGTTGAAGCTAAGATTTAAGTTATCATTTTATATGGCCACAAATACAAAACATTACCGATTTTAGTTGTTAGATGTTAGTAGAGCTAATCTGTTTACAGTTTATTGTATTTAGTGCAAAAACTGTGTAACTTCCCAACTAATTTCGTGTTTTAGCTAATTTATAAATCGAAATCTTAAAGCTTTCCTTTGATTTATTGTAGTAAATGTTTTCTATTTAGTTTAATTGCGCTTTTAGTTCAATTTTTCGTTAAAACTTAGTGCAAATCTTAGCTCATTTAACTACAGTTAGTTTAATTATACTTAGTTATGCAACTGTTAGACTTTATCGTTTAATATTTTGTAACATTTTTTCGATGAAAGCCTTTTTGTAAATGAAATTCATTGCAAAAAATGACAATAAATTATTCTTTATTTTTATAACCAAAGTTGTGTCATATATTTGTGGAATTCCTGGGCGTGGGGGGTTGGTGTTGAAAAACCTAATAATTGTCTGATAAGTGACGATTTGCAAACAAATTAGTTTCATAAAATTGAATTCTACTAAAAATGTTCAAATGTTCAATAGTGAAAAGAGACGATTTCAAAAAAAAACTATTTGATAAAACTGAATACTACTGTTATACAAATTTTCAAAAATTATTTCAAAAGTGAAAAGTGACAATTTCAATAAAAAATTATTTCATAAAATTTAATACTACGGTTGTAAACATTTTCAAAAATAATTTCAAAAGTGAAAAGTGGCAATTTCAATAAAAAAGAATTCCAAAAAATTTAATACTGCGGTTATAAAAATTTTCAAACTAATTACAAAAATTAAAAGAGACAATTTCTAAAAAAATATGTTCATGAAATTGAATACTTCGGTTATAAAAATTTTCAAATTAATTTCGAAATTGAAAAGTGATGCTTTCAAAAACTTATAATATCATAAAATTGAATACTAAGGTTATAAAAATTTTCAAAATAATTTAAAAAGTGAGAAGTGACGATTTAAAATAAATTATTTCATGAAATTTTGGTATTCAATTACGGTTACGCTACGGTTATAAAAATTTTCAAATTAATTTCACTACAAATGAATAAAATGTTTTATTTCTGGCTGCGCCCGTGTCTACTCTATGCCACAGTTAGCTGAAATATAAACCATACAATTTCGTTCAAACATAGGAACAGTGGTGTACAAGTTAGCGAATGCACAAACCGTTCGTTAAGTTTTCATATTACTAGCAACTTGCTTTCTTGTCTGTTTGAAGCAACATGTTGCGAGCAGCATAGGAACAGAATGTTGAGGTAAGTTGAGAGGGAAAGTAGATCGAAAATCGGGATCCGAATAGCGATGTACAGAAGATAAGATATGATTCATGTATTATGCTTCTACATTTGCACAATTTTTCATTCATTAATTTATTCAATTTTACTCCAAGCTGCCATAAACAACACCATCAATGTGCCTGTCAGCATGTTGACGAATGCTGCGGCGGTTTTTGTTGCGAAAATCTCGTTAACAATGTGGATGACACGTTGATGGTGCGCCTTTTTAAAAAATGTTCAATAGGAATAGAAATATAATTATATTTGAGCATCGCAATCTGGTTTCTGATTAACCACTGATTAATCTTCAATTTATCAGCCTCCGTTGTCACGCCACTGTTTCCACCAAACTGTTAGTCACCTTACAGTCGGCCATATGTTTGCGACGATAAGATTTTGTATTCCATTTCCATAAAATCTGTTAAATGCGGTTTTGGAGTGCCAACGCGTGTCGTACGCATACAATACCTGCAATTGTTGAGTTCGGTGACTGGTGCCCGACACACCGTCAACGCCGCGCCGACGTGTGCAGTGTCGACGACAGTGAATCACGGCTCAGAGGCGTTTTTGCTTACAGCCGTTTGCGTTCGAAAACGAGTGTAAAGTGGCAAAAGCGCCAACGTTCAGTGTGGGTTGGAGAATCGTATTGTGGTTGTTGTTGTTGTGATTTGCTCTTCATTCATAAACTGCGCTTGACGGCTGCCAAATACGGTCAGTTTACGTGGGAATTTTGAATTTTAAACAATTTGCGTCGCCGTAATACTTTTGACTTTTCAGCTTGAAGTCTTGAAGCGCTTTCTGGACGCTTTAGTAGCTTTAAGAAATTGAACCAGGCTCAAAGTGTTTCGATAAAGTCTTGGATACTGTGATAATGAAAACTAATACCAAATAAAGTTTTATTTGTGAAAAGTGTTTTGTGACAGAAACAAGAAACAAAGTGAAAACAGTATTTTAATACAATTTGGAGTACAATTTATTTTTAATTGGTAGGATAAATTTTTTGTTTTGTTGTAGAAATAATTGTGTTTGAAATTATAACAACATGAAGTTTTTTGTTGTTTTACAAGTGTAACCAAAATCGGACATGTTGGAAATTGGTGACATGAGCAGTTAGGGAAGTGCTACGATATTTCAATAAACATTTGTACTAATTATTAATTTTAGTTGATCTGAAATTAATTGGAAATAAAAGAATAAAGAAACTTAGACCACAACGATTGGAATATTTAGTACCCTAAAAAAATTAAAGGACTTTATGTGTAGCGGTTAAAGCAGGGGACTTTGTTCATAGAAAAATCTCATTCTTCTCTCATTTTTCATTGAAATATATAGCTAAAAGTATCTAAGTCCTCAATAAGTCTTAACTCTTGATAATGTGAACAAACAAATCAGGGAACACCGAAATTGTTTATCTCGTTTTGGTGCTTCGAGCTCTGCGGTGACCAATCATGAAAAGATCTCGCTAGTCGTTACGAGTTAGTTAGTCGTCTTACCATCCGTCTCTCAGAAGAGGAAGAGGAAGAAAATGCCTCCTAACTTTTCTTTTATACGAATTCGGCTCAAAAGAGTCTTCAGTGAATTCTCTTCCATGGTCAAAACAACCTTCTACCGGCCGGTATTAGATGCTTCTTGAGATACAATAAGCTTTTAAAATAGCTTGAAAAACCTAAATCTCCACTAAATCTCTCTATCTCTGTCTTACAAGTCTGTGTCTTTTAATCTGCACCATTCCTTGAACAAACTGAGATGAAATTCAAACCCACGGCCCTCGAAATCGAGGTCCAAATCGATGTCGACTAACCGCTGTAAACCCTGGAAGTGCATCGTTAGTCGAATCAACTATCAAATACCATACTTTTTCATACAAGACCAGGGTTTAAGATCAAATCACCCACACAATTGTGCGCACTTGGCCTGAAAGGGTTATGGGTTGTTATCAGTCAAAGTTGTTCCTGAAGCAAATAACACGAAAGAAAATGTTAGCGCAATTCAATACAAATTTCTTTGGTGCAGCTTTGGCTTAGTATCTCAGTCGAACTTTCAGTATTTTAGTCTATTGAAAGTATCCAACGAAACTCTCTTTCTCACCGTCAGCACTGAAGAAAGTGCTCTCTTTTTTATTGGTTGAGTCGGGAATCGAACCAGCACCCTGTCACTCTAACCACTAAACCATTTGAACATTAAAATGATCAAAATTCGTTGCATCTGGCAACATTCCGGGCACTAGCAGCACTGAGTGGGGCACTCAAAAATTTGCATGCACCCGAATCGAGTGAAATGTGACTACGCAAACAACACAAAACGCCGCTTCTCAGAGTGACCATCTGTACGAAATATCGCCAATATTGTGTATACACAAAACTCGAACACAAGCAGCGGCGATATGTACGCGAACGCCGCCAACCGCTGGCAAGCGATCACTTGTTGCTGCTGGCGCTCGGTTGCGATTTGCTGTTGTCTGGCCTGGCCTGGCCTGGCTTTGGCGCTGCGGACAAGGTTGGCCGGCCGGACATGATCAGTTCGCGTTCTGAGTTGATGCATCGCGGTTTAGTGGCGGCAACGGGAAAGCGTACAGAAACTGAGTGAAGTGCGCAGGCGCATTCGTTTGTCAGTTGGTTTGTCGTCGAAAGTTAAACTAATTCAATTAAAACGCCGAGTGTGAGTGCCTCGCGCTATGCGTTTCGCTGTTGTTGCTTCATACGGGCGCACATGTTGGAAAAAAACTGAAAGCTGCTGCTGCAACTTAAATTTACACAAAAGGAAATAATGTTAGTATGAGTGTGTGTCTGTGAAAGTGTTGTTGTTGCAACGAGTGCGGCCAATTGAAAACTACAATTTCAATGTTGATTCATTGCTGGCGTTTGCAATGTTGCAGCGCGAGTGCAACAAACTGCAAATACCTGTTTTGAAATGGAAATCGCACAAAAAAGTGATTACAAAATACTTTTGCAAGCTTACGCGCGGTGGAAATATGTTCAATAAAAAATTTTAAGGCGTCATCAACTCAAGGTTGAAGCTGCACTCATCGCAAAAATTAATCAACGCAAAAACGTGCAATTTTTTTTGCGCACAGTTTGCAAGTTGTTCCGTCAGCTTTTGTGGTGCAATTAATCAAAAGTTCGAAACAAAAAACCCCGAAACATACAAATTACACACAGCAATTAAGTATATAATTTTTGTGAAATTTGTTCGGTGGTTTCAAATCTGAGTTTATTAAACTTTAAAACGCAGAGGTGAAGTGAATGCTTTAACATTTTTATGTTATGACACATTTGAAAATACATTTGAAATAAAGTTTAAAAAGAAATAAAATATAAAAAAACAAAATTTTTTAAAATCAATTACAAGATTTAATGAATACATACAAATTTTAAATATAATGAAACTATGATAAAACTTATACTGAATAAATCATGAAACTGATATAATCAAATCAACAATATAACAACATCAACAACAACAACAATCAACAACACATAAAATTTTGTTAGTTTATTTAAAATTTATATGAAATCTTTTTAAAATTTCAATCAATTATTTTTGTTCTAATTTATGCTTAAAGAAATTTTAAATAATTACGAACATAGGTACAAAATTACGTATTAAAAATATATTTTACAAAATTCAAAAACTGTTTAAAAAATTTCCATAAGTTCAAAAAAAGAAAAATAACTAAATATTAAAATGAAAACAAAATAAAAACTTCAATGATAAAATAAACATAAAATAAAAAGACATTTTAATTTTAAAACTAAAATTTACTACAAAATTTGTGAAAACCCGAAAACTTCATTTTTATGAAATTTATTTAAAAAATATAAAAAATGCAAAATAAAAACATAAATCGTAAAATGCAGTAAAAATAAATAATTTAATCTTTGTAACAATTTGTTAAACTTAGTTTACTTAAAGAATTTTCAATACTTAGTAACAAAACAAATTATTCCAAACTTCTCAAACATTAAAAAATAAAAAAAATACAAAAATATAAAGTAAAACCATATATATTGAAATAAAAATATCTATCAACATAATAATACATAAAATCAAAAATAAAAAAATTTTTAAAAAAGAAATAGGTATAATAAAAAAATATATTTTTTCAAAAATTACAACAAATCAAAAAATTCATTTTTGATGAATTTATTTAAAATGTAGGTATATGTAAAAAATACAAAATAAAACAAATAAAAAAAATAAAAAATTTACAGCAATTTTAAAATAAAATATAAATGTAATAGATATATTTAAAAAAAAATTTATGAAAAATCAAAAACTTATGTTTTACTAAATTTATCTATAAACGTGTAACAATTTCTTTCTGTATTACACAAATTTTATAAAGAAATAGAAAAATTCTAAATAAAACCATATTTATTAAATGTTCAAAATAATTTGTTTGTACACACACAAACACTAATAACAATAAAATTGTTTTTCTGTGCCCACTGAGTGTTCTTCCCTTACGAGCTGCATTACCATGACGTCATGCTGCGCTGACTAAATCTTAACTCTCATCACGTTTACTGTCATTTATATCGTTTTTACTGAATTCTTTTCATCCAGACAAAGTTTGCATATTACAAAAACAAAAAAACTTGCAAAGTGGTTGCTGCTATAAATGGAATTGCAACGCTTGGCGCTGGTGGGCGCTTATTGTAAAAGCAACAAGAGCAACTTGAAACCTAAAAAAAGAACACAAACACAACAACACAAAAACAATCAACAACACAATACTTGTTGTGCCTTATAAGCGACTTGGATGACCGTACAAGCGACAACTAAATATTCAATATGCCACAAATGGCACACTTATGACTTCATGAAGCGGCTGATAGATACAATGACAACAACAATAATAGGAAATTAAATTTGGCACATTGTGACAGGAGCGTCTTGAGTCGCATACCAAGCAGAGGTCAAACGCCGCGCTAAGGACCCAACCTTTTTCTTTTGGTTCATAGAAAATAAAGCAAGCATTTAAGGCACAAATTGAAGCACTTGATTGCTAATTTTATTTTAGGCAGAATAATTATTTATAAAGCAACATTTTTCATATTAAAATTCTTGCTCGGAAAGCACTAAAGTTGCCATTTTGCACGCCAACAAATTCGTATTTGTTGGTGTGTGGTGTGGTTTCGATGCTCGGTGACTCCGCCCAGTTCGCACGTACCCAACGCTGCTGCCGTAAGCTATGTGCACAAACAACGCGTTGTACGCGCAGATCAACAATTATATACTTACTACCAGACATGTAGTCCGCTCTCGGTGCTTGTCTCAACTTTGCAATTACTCACCCGACATCACAATTCATTCACATTTGTTCTGACTTAATTTCAATCAAGTTTACACGTTCGTTCTGCGACTTTGCAATTCATTTCTTGAGATCGGTTGCCATTTTGTGCAAATGTGCGCAACAAAAAATTACGAAAAAAAAAACAACAATCATAACAATTTTTTTCATGTGAAACTTTTCGCACCGCTGCCAAAGCGTTAACAGTTTTCTCAAACATTCACGTTTCGCATGCGAAATTTCAAAGCTGCGCTGCCATTGGCTGCCGGCATTATTAACTATTGGGCCTATGTTTGTTGTTGTTTTTTTTATTGTTTGCGGCTTTTGCTTTGCACATTGTTCGCATTGTGCTTTGCTTTAATATACATAGAATTGTTTATAGGTGATTTGTAGTTGTTGAGGTTTGATGTTTTATTTGGTTTTCAATTCTTTCAATGGTGGGCGAAAAAAATTTGGCAAAACTTTGTTGGGAATTTTACTCAATTTACTTATATTGAGCTGAAGAGTCGTTTTTATACTTTTTATTTTTGTTTTGTAATATAATTTATTAAATACCAAATAAATCATAAAAATATAAATAAATATTTTAGCCAGATGTTCGAAATTTTGTGTGTAAAACTTAACCATACAACTTTTTTTTTACTTTTTACCAAAAAATACAATTAAAGTCATATTACAAGAAATAAATTTAAAGAATTTGAAGAAATTAAAATATGCAAAACCTTATTTTGATTCATAAAGGAAATATTGATTAGGAAAGGATTACATTTTGGCTAAATCTGTAGCTTGTAGTGACAAGACATACGAACCAACTCACTAAAAGTTACTCTTCGAACTTAGAGTTACAAATTTGCAATTATTTACGCTGAAAAAAATCATTACTAGTCTAACAAAATAAGTAGCTCAGCATTTTGAAGTTTTTTGAATTTTTTTAAAAATATTTTCATAGATAAAATGTAGACGTTTTGGAGGAGAAAGTGGGGCCACATTTTCGTCGTCGCGGAAATGTCGTCACACTTCCGTGGGTACGTGGGCATTCTGATGTCGAGGAAAATGAAAAGGCAGACGATGGATGGATGGGTGGATGGATCTACTGTCCGTTCCGTAGTACATGAACCAGCGATTTGATGTAGTTTATCTGAGCAATTCGACTGCTGGTACAGTCTCACGGCATATAGGCAGTCGAAGATCTTCATTGACAGAACGAGCAACCAACAAGGCTTAGCGAAGAGTGATTGGCGAACTATCATAGGGCTCGCACAGAATTTGTTCCCTTTAACGAGAACCTCACTAGGATTGAGGCTAAAGAATCGGCATTATGCGACATGTATTTTGAGGACGACGAAACTTTCTCGGTTTCGGGTGGCACAGGCACATGTGGGAGAGCTCTTGGGCTTTAAGTTATCGGACCTTAAGTTATCCAGAGCCCTTGGCAACCTTCATAGAGTAACTGCAACCTTAACAGCAACAGGGTACTGTAGATCGGTCTTGTCTCGGGATCTACAAGGGCCGCAGTTGAGTGTTTTTGAGAAAAAGCTTTTTTCTGGCTGGGCAATGATAGTCGTAAGCTGAATTGGTTTTTTTTCCTTTGTCAGAGCAGCATAGCAAGAGCAGCACTCACTCAGATACTTTTGTACTACGACTTGATTTTGTCTATTAGGCTATGGCGGCTGTCTGTATAATCGTGATTTGACTTGCAAGTAGGGAGGCGCCAGGACACAGAGGCAAACTTTTGCCTAAGTTCCACTTTAAAAGTTAATAAAGTTCCCAGATGAAACGCTGTCTTGGGAGGACAACTATGATGTACATATCTATCGTCTTGAGCGGGTTCAGCGTAAGTTTGCTCTTAACTCTCTTAACTTCGATCTACCACTTCCCCCCTATATTTCGCGATGTAAATTAATAAATTTGCAGTCACTCGAGTTGCGCAGAAGAATTTCGGCCCTCTCTTTTATATATGATATTGTTTCTGGATTCATCGATTGCCCTGATTTGCTTGGTCTAATAAACTTCCATGTCCCAGCTAGGTCGCTGCGACGACATCATATATTTTGGACTGAGGGTCATAAAGTTAATTATGCACTTAATGAGGCAATCAATAGAGCGCTTTCTGATTTTAACTTTCTTTGTGCTAATCATCATTTTGATTTTAACTTAAGTAGGGCTCAATTTAAGTTATTTCTTTGGAATATTTTTAACTAGTTTTAAGTCATTTAAATTTATTTATTATGAAACAATTGTTTTCATAGTCTATAAAGTTGTGAATATTTTAGACTGAATAAACAAATAAACAAAATAAACGGTCCGAAAAAATTAATTATTTCTTCTAGAAAAGGATAACAACAAAAAAAATTAACAAAAGATATAATAAACTTACAATTTTTCAATTGAATGTTTATTACTTGGATAACCTAAAAATCCACAGAAATAAAAAACAAAAGTCCGGGACTAATAGTCTCCTAATAGTCCATTCCTTCTAAGATAAAATAAATCCACAAATTCGATTAAGAGGCTGCTGGACATTCCTCCATATGGAGCGAGGAACCACAGTGGGGTTTTTCAGGACTCTTAGTGAAAATGCAATTTTTTCTACACACACATTTCAGAATAAAAAAAAAAAATAATTGATTTTCCTAGATTCCGAAAAATTCAACATATTGAAATAAAAAAATTTATAAAGAATCGTGCTTTGTTTAAAAAGGTGAATATTTATAGATATCTCTAACTTTAGAATTCCATTTACTAAGTACCTACAGGCTTTTGTGAAAATTTACACTCGAGATTTATAAATACAAAATAAATATAAATATAAAGCTAAACATTAGCTTTGTACGAGTAAATTTTACTGCGCGAGCAGATGACCTCTTCGCGCCGATACTCGAGCAATTAGTATGTCCGGCGATTCTGTTCTACGCTAATCTCTCAACGTGGAACATTTCCGCCTACATCGAAATGGGTTAAGTAAATATTTGCTTCTCTCAGAACAAGTGATGAACATCACTGCAGACTCCGGTGCCAACGACGCGCGACCATTTAAAAAGTTCAGCGCGGAAAATTTGAATTTTCTGCGCACAGCACAACGAACACAGCAAGCATCGAACAAATAAACTCGACGCTCGACTGCGTCATTATATGTAGAAATGGAGCAGAATCGAACAAGCAAATCTTTCAACTAAATTTTTAATTATGCATAAAAATTGCCTATTGCTTACACTTTATTCGTGTGTGTGCGTGTGTGTGTGTGTGTGTGCAATCCAAATTAATTTGCTCAATTGTTTATAAAGTGTGCGCATTATTAACTTTTCTCGGGCCTCAGACAATTGCTTGCCCGCCTGCACACTTATCTACGAAGGAATTTGCTCAAACTGGCATCTGTGTGCGTTGCAATTGTTGCTGTTGCTGCTGCCGTATGGCAAAGTTGCTGCCTTGTGGCAAAGTAAACAGATGTATTAAAAAAAAATTCCATATAAACAAATTTACAAAAGCACCAAACTGCAAACTTATGTGCAATTCATTCGAAGGGAAATCCGAAACGAAGATTACGGAATTAGCTTTGCCACTTGAATTCGTTTTCATGAAATAAGTAAATAAACTTTTTGCTTGGGGTAAGCAAAAATATCACGATTTGTACGCCGGCATGCGGCATAGAAATATAAATATTTAGGCAGTTGACTAAGCAGCCAATAAAGCTTAAAAATTTGCTGAACTGCGATCAAGCAGAAATTACAAATAAAATGGATGTAAGTGGGGATGTGCAGAGAACAAAGCTTTGGCGAATGACTACATAAGCAATTGTTGAAGATTTACATAGGCAACCAAGTGTGCAAACCGATTCAATGATCTTTGGTAATAATTTTTGCAAAAGACAAAAATGTGCAAATTTTCACTAAACAACAACAAAATACATTTGTGATAGAAAAAACTCACCTGAAGCCTTGAACTAAGTGAACGATTTGACATTGTGGGTTTTGTTGTAAAGCTTAGGACTTTTGTTGTTGTTGTTGTTGTAGTTGTTGCTATTCTAGTTGCATATACGAGCTCCTTAAAAAAGTTGTAACTGGAAACCATTGCTGTTGTGTTGGTTTTACGGCTGCAGTAGATTTTGCTGAGGCGTGGTCTGCCTTCATGAAACTTCGAAGAATTTGCTGACACTGAAAGTAAAGTTGAACGCAACTCATTTTTATTGTGAATTTATATTGTGAATGTCGCTATTTTAAGTTTAAATAGTATTTAACCCATTTTCGGCCGATACCAGAAATAACCAATATTTTTGTAATTCCTTTTAAGGACTTACATTTAGGACCTTAATCAAGAATATTTTTGTTTTTTTTTTGTGTTTTTTTTTACAAATTTTTTTTTATAAATTAATAAAAATGCAATTTCAAATAAAAACAAATATATATGTACATAGTTTTAGTCAAACAATAATCAAGCATGAAAACAAACAATTGTTGGCTTATATATGTACATACATGACGACTTCTGGCCAATGGTCGATTTTTCGACTACTGAAAAGTACGCGGTGCTGAGAGGTAAAAATATTTTCATAATCTTATGGATATCAATTGATTGTGGAAATTTGGTCTTTAGGCTTCATAAATAATCAATAATAAATCAATAATTTGAAAAGGTTATATATTTTTCAGAATATTCAAAATATGACTAAAAAATGCTTTTTTGTGCCTTCGCCAAAATCTCTAAATTTATCGTTTTTAAAAAAAATTATTTGGTTGGTTGGTTGAGGTGGCTGACTCACAGTCCCCCTGCAAGTCACAATTAGCGCATAGACGCCGTTTTGGTACCACATGCTCACCGAAAACTAAAACCTTGTTAGTTGTATAACTAAATCCACCTGGTAGAATTTAGGTATCCAAGGAGATTCCCCAGACTAACTGTCGAGCAGTCGGTCAAACAAGTGAAGAAGTGTTTCTCCATAAACTTAAATCTTGCAAAAAAAAAAAAAAAATTATTATTTCGAGGGGTTACCAAAAGACCAAAGCTATTTTTTGCATCAAAAGTTCAAAGATATAATGTCTAAGTGCAGAGATACTCTCCTTCAAAGTGGCTGGTCGAAAAATCGACCAGCGGCCGAAAATGGGTTAATTAAAAATATTTCAAGGCGTCCATCTCTCGAGAATTTTGTAAAAATCTACTTTTGTCCAAATAAGTTTTGAAAATTAGTTCTAGTTTTTGGCGCCTGGAAAAGTGTTGCCCGAATTGTGCCCGAAAGTGTTGTTCGAATTTAAAAATTTTTCTTTTATTTCCAAATACAATAAATAGGTCACAAAAATTACAATTATTCATGTCATTAGCAATTTTGGACCAACAATAAAAAAATAATAACATTTATTTGAAATTTCTATGGAACCACTTCCATCAAACATACAGAGAGTTAATCAATTGATATGTTGCCTGTTAAATAACCAAATCGAAGCAGCTTACACACCCATACACACATATTCAGTCTACATACAAGTTTTCCCACAGTCTTTCACGTAACGTAAATTGGCAGCATGATTTACGGTCAAGCTGCCCATAGGCGTTCGTCATCAAAGCGCTGGGCGGACCAATTGTTGCGTCTGCGTAAATTGTCACGTAAACGCCATAAAATGTGTCAAAAATTCCAGCTAACTGATTTCACATTTGATGACAATATCAGCCGCTCATAATGTGTATTACATACACAAAAACAACAACAACAACAAGAATGAAAACAACAAAATGTACTAAATGCGATGAAAGTATTTCAGCAGAAACGTTCATGAAATCAAAGATTCCACACACACACACACAGCCACACTGACGCTGCGCCCACAAATTTTCAACGCTTTCGTTTCTCATTTAGAACTTTTCGTTTTGTTTTGCGTGTGAATTCGCGTTGTGTTGACTTATTAATTTAAATAGTTTTCATAAATTGTTATTGATTTTCATTATATACATATGTGTTCTTGTTGTTGTTGTTGCAGGTTTTGTAATTTGTTGGCTGCAATGGAATTTGCTGCTGAAAAACCGCAAAGTACGCAGACTACATAAAACGTTCATGATTTGCTTGTTGTTTTTGGTACGTGAAGCGCAACGCCACAAACCGCTTTCCAACTGCAAACACACGTGTGTGTGCGTGCGCCAGGTACACACACACATATGTGTCGAATCCATACACGTGCAGTGCACAGATTGATGCACACACGGGTTGTGCGGTTTTCGTCCGGCCCGCTTCAGTCGCTGCGTCCACCTGGCAATTTTCTGTTATTGTTGCTTGCTGTAAACGAGCTTCGGCTACGTTTACCTTAGGCGAGCAGCCATTGAGCTGTTTGCTGTATGGTGTGCATCACTTCAATCAACTCACAGTCCACAGCTACGGCTGATGCATTTTTCGCACAGTTGCAACGCTGTGCGTAGGTCAATTCGAGAACTTGAAGTTATGTTAGTGAGTAATGCATATCTGAGCGTATGTGAGTTGAAGGCTGCCACTTAAAAACTAATAATAATTTAATTGATTGGCACGACAGCCCGCTTAGGCGAGACTAAGGCCTAGCTTCCCGCAACCACCCGTGTTGTGCGTGTGAATTTGTACGCGGGTTGAAGGGACCTACAGTTTTATGCCGGTTCCGAACGGCAGGTTGGGAGCTTTTTCATAAGCAATTTTTACTCTCAGAGGTTTGCCATTTCCAGCTGAGAGGACAGCCACCGAAAGAGAAAACGAGTTTTCCCGTTATTTTTTTTAGGTGTTATTACAGGCAGTATTTGAACCTGAGGTTGCTGCCTTCGACTCGCGGTCCAACGCACTAACCAACTGAGCCACGGCGACTTAAAAACTAAGCTTACCTAATTAAATCTAGCAAGAAATGCATTAGCGATGATTTGCGGTCAGTTCATCAACTTCATGAAACGGTTTGGCATGTGCATTCTTAAACTACAAGTTTGAAAATGAAAAAGTTGGGGTTTTTCAGAAAAAAGTCTACTTTTCTGCAAAACTGTTCCTAAAAAGTACAATAGAAAGGCTTGGCATAAACAACAAAATGTCTTCCTCTAAAATTACTCTGAATACTTGAAAAGATGTTTTTGTTTTTAGCACAGAAGGTGGAAAATCTTCATAGAAGCTGGTCGATTCGTATACACCACCCTACCCGAGTCTTACTGACTAAAAATAATCTCTGAATAGGAGAGCTTTGATGAAGCAGATGACATAGTGGATACATTTTCGTTAACATAAAGTTCGTGCGCCGTGAAGTATGCCGCAATCATGGGCCTCCCTCCTAATCACCACGTCACGTATTATCTCTAGTAGAGTTCTTTGACTAATGGTCCATAATTTGTTCTCTTTTATGAACGGTTGTCCCAGAATGTGCATCCTTCAACCAGCCAGAGCAGGACTATGTATATAGTAGTTATGAGGTAACTTCCGCTACCGTATCTCGTTAAGAGATCTCTGATCTAGACTAAGAGCTCTATCGCCTTCACTGCCCATTAGCACTTTTAAGATTGCCCCAGACTGCCTACATTAGGTCATCCCATTCCACCTGTTATGGTGCACAGAAGTCACTCAACTGTCGACCAAACCTCAACCCTGGCATTGCTTTAAAAGAAACTTTTGTAACCAAGAAATCGATCCGAAAAAATGCCAAAAAGAAAGCATTTTTACCGAATTTGAAAGAGAAAAGACTCGCTGAAAAATGTATTAAAAGTGTCCTTTAAGGCACTAATGAGTGAATATAGATGATTTCAGGGTGAAAAAGGTCTTAAAATGTTCCTTTCAGGCACTAATGGGTTAATTTAGAAGATAGGTTACGATGAAAAGGATCTTAAAATGGTCCTTTTAGTCACTAATGGGTTAATATACATGATTTAGAAGGTCGAATGGGTTAATATAAATGATTTTAGGGTGAAAACTGTCTTAAAATTTTCCTTTCAGGCAGTTATAGGTTAATATAAAAGATAGGTTATGATGAAAAAGGTCTTAAAATAGTTCTTTCAGACACTAATGGGTTAATATACATGATTGAGAAGGTCGAATGAGATAATATAGATGATTTCGGGGTGAAAAATGTGTCCTTTCAGGCACTAATAGGTTAATATATGTAGATGATTTCATGGTGAAAAAGGGCTTAAAAACTTCCTTTAACCCTTTCAGGACGGAGTTTATTTTTGAAAACCACAAAACTCTTGATAGAAATGTTCCCATGATATGAAAATTTGGGCTACAAAATTATGTTGCATACTCACAAAATTTGAAATCATCCTTTAATCGGGGGACATATAATTGAAAAAAATATTTTGCATGGGTCATAAGATCTGAATAATAATTGTTTTGAGAGGCCTTAAAAACTTCCTGGGACGTATTATCCCAGTAGGGTTAAGGCATTAATGGGTTAATATAGATTATTTTAGAGGCACATTAAACCTTTTAGGGCTTGGGCCCAAACCATAATCTTTACATTACAATGGGTTAAGAGGCATACATATTAATTCTTTCACTATTTGTTTCTTCATGTGGCAACATTCCACTGTGAGAGCACTCAAGTCCTACCAGATTGTTGTTTTTATGTTTAGGGTCGCTGGACGCTGGAATTTCCCTAGTTAGATATTTTCTATACGATTGAAAGAAAGAAATAGGAATATAAGAAATAATTTTCCAGCAGAAAATACACTGGAAAAAATAAGAATATATAATAAGAACAAATTGTCTTTGTTAAAACAAAACTAATTTTTTCTAATTCAATTCAATTTTCAATTTTCTAGAAATGTAATTTGAGATTTTTTTAAATTGAGATAATTTATGCAACACAATATTTTGGCAGAATTTTTTAATACTTTTATAGAGATCCAATTAGGAGTTATAATGTGGGTCATTGGCGATTTTTACATTAGAAATTCAAAAATTTAAAACAAAAGCAAACATTCCAAACTATAACTAAGCCAGTCAGTATTTACTAGTGTCTGACCGAAGGTGGAGTTTTGGCCGAATCCATAGCTGAAGCAGAATATTCGGCATAACTAAAATATTAGCCGAATACTAATAAAAATTGTTTTAAGGAAAAAACTGATCAAATTTTGCCATTCTTTCTCTATTCATTTCTTTGTTCCACTTAAGAATTAATAAAACAAAAACCAAAACCAGTCTTAGAATTCAGTTCCTAACAAAAACAAATAATCTAACAATTCGATTGACATAGATAGCTGATTAGAGATAATTTTTATTAATCGCAATCTTGAGTCCAAAATATCGATAAAACCCGATACTTGATAAAATACTTCAAAACAGAGCAAATTGACTTGCATTACAGGTCGAAAACCTTCGGCTAAAGTATTCGGCTAAAGTATTGGCGGAAGCCGAAGATTCAAAATTGGCCGAATAGACCGAACATCGAATAATATTTTTTTTTTTAATTTTTTAAAAATGCTTCTTTGTTTTTTTCATATTTTCATTTCAAAACGCTTTCTTTGAAAATTGCAATTGAGTTGAATTTTTTTTCACTTATAGCAATAACTTACGCAACCACCAAATGTTGCTTGTAAGCAATCATGAACAATTTAAAGATGCCAAAATGTTGAATACATCAGTTAATTTTCACCCTTCAGCAACTCAGTCGGCTGCCAACAAATTCCTGTGTGTTTTCAACACTGATAACCAACATCCGCCTCTTGGGGCGCAGAAACAAAAAGCCAACAACAACAAAAACGCAACGGCACCACAACCCATATTCCAGTAGGCGGAAATGGGCCATTACTCGTAGCAATTTAGCAACAATTTGCCCATAAGCACCTTAAAGCCAAGTCAATTTCAGTCAGCCTAAGTGGCTGTCTGACTGGGCATTCATTATCTGAAATTAGCTGCCAATCATTTGCTACACGTCAGCGGCCAATGTCCAGTCCGTTGACCTATGAACACTATGCAGTCCTTGTTTTGCTGTCGAGTCTGATACCATTCAGTTGCCACTGAAAGAAATTTGTCACTTTGTTCGTGTTCAATCAATCATAATTGTCAAAATTCGTCCAGCCCCGCAACAATGCGACGACGTTGGCGTTGGCTTTAAATGCCACACAAACAGTTTAAACACCGCAATTGAAACAATTTGACTGCAATTAATGCGCGATAGTCATCGGTCGTGTTGCGGCTATTGCAAAGCTTATCGCGCGTATTTAGGCAAATGACTGTCCAGCTCACTGTCGTAATTGACTGCGGTTGCGCAAAACCCAATACAACAACCACACGAATGCCACAAACCAACGACTAACCTAAACTGGCTGCAAACTCTTGTCCGATCGGCAGCACAAACGCTCTAAGCCAAATTACACGTGTGTACGCTTTCGGTGTGGCTGAAAGTGGTTGTTTACTTTTTGCTCAAGTTTTGCTTTTTTTTTAATTTAATTATTGACCAACTCTACACACCAGAGCTGAGCAAATATTTAACAAACCATTGTCATCAATTTGACTACCTTTTGGCTTATGTTCCATGTAGATTTTTTGTGTGGATTTTTCTAGTTTTGTCATATTCTGTTGGTTTGCGTTAACAGTTTGTGTTGCTGCAGCTGCGCCCTCTTTTGCTAACATGAAATACATGAAAATATTTTGTTGAGCTGCTGTTGAGTTTTGGCATCGTTGTCGTTCATCGACGGCAACAGGTCGCATTGATGCCAATTACTGTGCTGTGCCCGCAAGCCGACAAAGCAACGGGTTAGCAGTAACCCCATTGTCAACAACAACAACAACAACAGCAAATGTACCTGCAAGTACACGAACAAAGCTGGCATTGCCTGCCAGTTGCGGGCATCGTATCGCATCGCATCGCTTGGTCTATGTGGTTGATGTTGTCGATTCTGGTAGCTAAATGTTGCGTTGTTGTCTTCCGAAAATTCATGTACGACGCAGTGTATTGTTTAGTCGACTACTGGTTGTCGACTATTAGAAAAGCAAACAATTAATTGCTGTTTTATGTCAACTGCCGACACCAGTTTCGTGTTCGTTAATAACTCAAGACTTGATAAATTAAAAAAAAAATAATAATAGACTTGAATTTACTTGATTGCCATTGACTAAAGTAAATGAATAAAATGTAGTGTCCGACCGAAACCACTTTGTTGGGCCGAAACCGAATATTCAGTTTTTTTAATATTCGGCCGAAACAGAAACCGCAACTTTCTAGTTGAAATAAAAATCACCATATCAAGCAGTTTTTTCAACAAACGAATTTTACATTAAGTAAATAAAGAACAAACAAACAAACATAGCATAAATAAATTAATACTTATTAATAAAAACAATTTATTCATTTTTTAAAAACGTATACAAGAAGAAATCACCCTTGCTCGATAATATTCAAAATTAAATAATTTAATATTATATGCTAAAAAAAGAAGTTTATTTACATTGCTGTCATCTAAATTACTCCTCCTTTTACTATATATCTGCTACACAATAAAATGTAAAAAATATTCTAGAAAGTTTCGGTTTCGGCTATTCGGCCATTTTTTGGCCGAAACTAAAACCGAAACCAAAACCACTTATTTGGGCCGAAACCAAAACCGAATAATCGGTCGGACACTAATAAAATGCAATAAATTCGTATGGGTTTCTGACTTTATTGATTTATTTTTTTTGTTTTGTTTTATTACACTTTTATCTTATTTTACTTTGTTTTATTTTAACTTTAATTTAAAGGTAAGGTTGGATAATTGATTTGAATGACCAAGCAACCAATTAGCACATATTTGCTATTCTGTTAGCACTATTCCCGTCTAGTACTGATATAGAGGGGTTCCATCTTTTCGGTGGTCTGCTCTTAAAAACCACTTCGAAAGGTTAATGAAGACAAGAAGCAATTTAAAAGTTAAAACTCACTTATACTTTTTTCATTTAGGTTAGGTTTTGTAATGTAATGTAATGATTATAGGTTGTTGTGCGCCTAAAATCATTGGATTTTTATATGCTCAGCTACTGATTTGCTTCAGGTCCTCTTCACCGAGAGCATGTTTCCTCAGAAACTTTGCACGTCTGTGTGTCAGGGCCGGACAATCAGTAATAATGTGTTCCATTGTTCCATTGGTTTCATTTCAGAATCTGCATGCCCCGCTGTCGGCTGTCGGCAAGTAGCACCACATAAAGTCCAAAAACCCTATTCAGCAGCCAGCTAAATTGCGCTATTTTATTATCTTCTTTTCGATATTTTCTCAATTTATCCTCAATTTAGCTCTAAATTGAAATAAATTTGTCATACAAAAATTTCAATTTAGCTAATTGCAATTAGCGCTAAATTTGCCATAAATTCAGCTCGATTCGCTGATTCGAATTGTGATGTTATCCATAAACAAATTCATTCATAACAGACCGAACCAAAACGAAATTAAGTGGCTAAACGATCCCATCTCTAATCCCATCCTTTCCTTCGCCTTTTGTATTTATGTTACCCCTATTTTTGCTCCCCGGCCTCGGCCGTTCGTATCGTTCAACGTTTATTGTCATTCCTTGTCATTCGTTATTCCACCTTCGCGAATAAACGACACCATCCAAAACGAACTCCGCCCGTGTTTTATTCCCCAGCCGACGATTATTCATTACGAAATTGACAGAAGTTTTTGTTAACATTTGTTTGCTTTGAAATTTCGTTTAAATATTATGTGCATCAGTAAATGATGCATCATAATGATTTTAATTTTGATTTTTGATCATAAATGATTTTAAGAAACAAAAACGTTTTTCCGTCAAAACAAAAACATGTTCGATAACATTATCGATAACAGCTAAATTGAGGTGTTTGCAAAATTTAGGTGTGTGAATTAAGAATTATTAGCTGTCTGAACAGGACACAAGTTCTGTTAACCCTTTCGCTATTTTGTTGCCATATGGCAACATGCTACTTTGTGGACGTCTGCATCCTCTATGGTTGCAAGAATACATTTTTTGTTGGTCTTTAGAATAGTTTGAAGTTTTAGGAAAAATACGAAATTATTAAACTGAATATTTAAGTTTAAAGAAGAGAAGTATACACTTTTTTAATGGTATATCTTGACATAGTAAAGGAAGAAGAAGCAGAAAAAATTATAGAACCTTTTAATTTGACGTTTTCTTTCAATTTAGATACTTTCTTTTTAAATTTTGGCTGAAGTTAATGAAGAAATATTCAAATTTTCATTATGCGTAAAAAGTTTAATGTTTAAGTAATTATTACAGCCACAACGATGTGGTTGCTCTCATAGAAAAACACTCTAAAATACAGGGTCCGAGTATAAAAATTAAAAAATTTCTTATGGAACATTGCATATATAACCACATAGAAGCCTAAGACGTAAAACTTAAAATTTTAACTTTCCCCAGTAAAAACCTGTAGCGAAAGGGTTAAGAAATAAACTAAGATGGCTCTCTGCCTATCAAGGTTTAGGAACTTTTTGGAGTAGTATAGACCTTCCATGTTTTTCCAGTATTCTTGTTTATGTTTTTGGGCCCAGCTGGCCCTATAAATAGGTTCTCTGCACCATTCTTTCCGCCATTTAATTGCCTTCATGCTCCTCATGCCCTGGTATCCAAACCATAACTACCCGATTCTGGGTACCTACATTGTTGAGTTCCTTGTGACAGTCCAAGAGGATTTTCGATGAGAAGGAGTAGCTATTCAAAGCTTTTAATACTGAAAGGTTGTCCAAACCAGAACTACCCTATTCTGGGTACTTATATTACTGAGTGCCTTGCGGCAGTCTAAGAGGATTTTCAATAAGAAAGAGTAGTCCAAAACTTTTAATACTAAAAGGTTGTCCAAGAGTATTGTGAACTTTGCTTTTTTGGGATTTTCTTTAATATTAATTCGAATTGTCTATATTATTACATAGAGCTTAACTTTAAAAATTTACATATCCTTTCTAAGTGAAAGGAGTCTGTTGACTCTTTGTGCCACTATGCCAGCCCCTACACAGACGATGCTTTGGAACCATCGGTGTACCGATTTTTGCAAGACGTCGCTTAGCCATACTGGGTTATTGTCCCTCGCCTCCCCGGTCGGAAAGTCTATAGCTTGACTTCTTCACGTGATTTTGGTTAGGTTAGTTTATTGCTAATTTCAGTTATCTGTTGTAGTGTGTTTTCATTAACAAATGCATAGATTTTTAGGAATTTTAATATTTAGACAACAACTTTCAAATTTATATAGAAATTAAAACTAGAATTCAAGGTAGTCAAAATGAGTCCATTAAGGTTTTTCATTTTATGAATACATAGCTTTCTTATAGAAAATCTTTCGTGAATTTTACTAATTTTAAAGCCAAATTAAACAAAAACTTACAAAATTATTTATTATTATTATTAATTAAATTATTATTATTGTTTGAAAAAAGTTTATCCATAGTTTGAAAGATGATTTCATTTTAAGTATTTAAGAATTATGGAATTGCCAGGACATTCTAGGGTTGCGTGGAACTTATGTAGAGAGATTCTGAATAACTTGTATTCTTTGTGTTTTCCGTTGTGGCCAGGGGCCAAATGCAATCAGTGTTCGTTTTAAGGGGGTCAATACGTGTAAACGGTATATTTTTGGAATCGCCCATACGCCGGAAAAAATTAATGCAATGTACAATTTTTTTTTTGTATTCTTTTATTAAAAGGTAGCAGTGCAAGAAAAAACATTTTTTTTGCGTGCTCAAAATGGCGGCGGTGGTGGGGTCCAACGTTGGGCCCAAATTCTCTGAAAAATCATCTGAAAAAATATTGCTATTAGTTATTATGAAAAAATATATGTACCTTCTAAATGAACAAACAAAAAAAAAAATTTTCTCGAAAATACAAAAATACGTTCCAACCGAAAAAAATTACCTTTTTTTTCTTAATTTCCCGAAAATGGTGCCGCGGATTTCGCCAAAAACAATGAAATTTTTAGTTAGTTTAGAAGTTCTATGTTTCAAAAAGTTGCTGCCCAAATTTTAGATCAGTGGGACTAACACTTGCCGAGATATTCTACTTCCATAATCAAAAACCAGTGTTTCGAAATAATTCGGTTTAAACTTTGCGTTACCGATATCATGCGGAACGAATTGACCATCAATAAAGCACTGCTGCAGGCGAACGGGTCATCAGAATTAAAAACCACTTAAGGGGGATATTCTTAAGACCCCCTGGAGTCTATTTCAAAAAAAAAAATTTTGAAAATTTTGTAAATTTACATGTATTGACCTCCTTAAAAGGTTGAAATAACAGGCTGTTACTATTGAAAGCGGACTCAACTCAGAGCCCTAATTAAGTGCTATTAACTCCTAATTACGTTTATATTGCTCTCTTTTCTAAAGTCTCTCTAGTGCAAATTTAACTGTTACACATGTAACCTTCCATGTGGTACTAAGCCAATGCGATATCTTATCGAATCATGAATAGCTCGTAAATTGGTTTTAACTAAACCGCTTTGGATGAAAACAATAACAGTTACTGTTGTAACTGTAAGAACAGTTCCTAAAACACCAAAGATAGCAATAAAAGTTATGGGGTTTATTGCCAAAGTTGACATTTTTAAAATAAATTTACAATATTTGTTTTCTTTGAATTCCTAAAAAACATTTCCTTTTACACACAGTTCGCAGAAGGCAAATATTTGACTTCTTTATTGAACACGTCGTCTGTGTTGTTAGCAAATCGATTGCTTTTGACGCTAATTTATTGGTCACTGATAACGATTTCAATTGATTAATGTGCCGCCAAGCAATCGATGTAGGCAAATATTTGGTTTTTTTTTGTTGATTTTATGTTGTTTGCTGTTAATATAAAAATCGTCGTTACATACAATTTTCAGGCATAAATGCAACTACACATTATTGGTGCTTGAAGCATTTAAAGTTTCAGTGATGTGCGCACTCAGGACACATTTTAGTTAATCAATTTTGAATAAGAAATCAATTTGTAGGGAAGATTTGATATAATTAATATTTCTTTTCACATTTTCAGTTGCAGAGTAACATAACTTTGTTTTCGAATTTAAGCCACAGTTCAAAAAAATTAACTGCACTTATGTCAGCTTCCAATTGTCATCAATTTAATCAGCAAATAGTTGTAAGCGGCTTTTCCAGCATTGCTGCAGTGTCATTGTTTTTAGTTGGCAATCACTGCTGCTGCGTTTCGTCTGTTGCTGTAAAAATTAAATGTCTTGTCAGCTCACCGCATTACAATCCATAGCCAAATGCCAATGTTGGCTAGTTTCAGTGTTGTGCTCTTTATGGTTTCAAAGATATTGCATAATGAAAATTTCAGGCATTCAATAGAATATCTCTATTCTATCTATTTGTAGCATATGTCAGAATTTACACACAAAACCAGTGCATCGAAATGTCACTTTTTCCCAGACATTTAAATACTTATTTGCTTAGTTTGCCAGACAGAAGGGCACTCACACACACATACAGAATTTTTTGCAAATATGTATACATATGTAGATATGTAAGTATAGAATTTTGCATTATATGCATGAAAATACAATCGATTTCAGTGTAATTGCCTCTGCTTCAACGAATACAACAAATCAATCCGGTATTTATTTACGCAACCAATTTGTGTTGTTATACCTACCAAAACTCTACAATGTAGTAGTTATGCATATGTTTGCAGTTTTTACACTGATAAAGTAACGTATTCGAAACTCGATAACAGTATCTGTTAAATAAGTTAAAAAAGAGGTATTGAAATATCGGTTTCATTGGCGACTTTTACGCGTGTCTTACGACGGCTGTCACGGCTCAGTGAGATCACACGTAGACCAAAGAGGCCAATTGTGATATCAAAAGTGCTTCGAATTTGTGAGCGTCTACCGTATTAAATGCAAAAAATATATATAGTATTTAAAATAAGTATCGAGTAACCACTGGTATCAGTAACCACTAACGAATCATTACTCATAGCAACGTTGCAATACACGAGAACCTATGTACCTAAGTACCTACTTAAGTGTGACTAACGTCAGTGTCTCAAATTTAACTTTCACCGTAAACAAGCCTTCAATGAATTTTTGGTTACGTACGCAGTTACGTCAACATTTGCATTTGAAAATTACAATATTTCATCAAAATCAACCACTTAGTCTTTCGCAGTATGACTGGGTCTGTATAGTATTCCTACAACACTCGTATATCTATATTTTTTAGAAGTACCAGTCATGCTCTTCCAATAACCAACCGTTGCCGATCTTATGGACTCGGTTAACGCCATGTCAGCGTCACCGAATTTGGTTACAAGCCAATTATCGGACTTATTCGTGCACTGACTGACCTAACCGGTGCTCGTGACAACGGATGTCACGTTCCGTTCAACGGCGACTGCGGCCGTCTACATGCAACTTTAGTTTAGTTGGTCGGCATTGTAATTAGAAAATCGCGCAGCGGATATGTTTGTGCGTAATTGGGACTGCGACGGCTGGAAGTGATGGGTTTACGAATAAATGCCGGTCAAGTCATAGCGACAACAACGATTGTGCTGCGCAAGCGACACACAAATATCGCTGATACAATGCAACACTGCTAATTGTCCAAGTGACGTAAAGCTCAATTTAGAATTGAGAGCAGCGACGAGTTAATGACACTCGTTTCGAACTGTGACCATTGAGCGTGAAGTGTTGGAAAGTGCTGGCGCGATCGCTTGAACAGGTCAGCTTGATTCGATTTGAAAATGTTGAAGCTCTCAGTAGTTGGTTGAATTTTGTATAGAATTTTCATATACGACATGGAATGACAGTGCGGAGTTTAGAGTTTGTAATAGTTAGAAGTGGATGCGGCCTGTTAGTTATGTTTGAAATTAACCTGACAGTCTATTTTGTCATGTTTGAACTTTTATTTGACCCTCTGGCCATCTGTGCGTTCTTCAGTAGACTATAAAAGTCATAGGTTCAGTTAGTTTAAGTAAACTGGCTGCCCAAGTTGGCCACACATAGACCCTATGGGGTCCCAAGCGATACCAGTTAGAACTCCTTAGTGTTGCATATCGATGTAAAAGTGATAGATAAGAATGTGGATGTTCCCAGCGTAGTTCAGCAGCGACTTAATGTCATGCTTGGGGACCTAACCCAGAAAAGAACGGGCCCCTAATTAAGTAAGTTGTAGTCTTGAGATGGCCGGATAGGAGCAACGAATATGCTCCAGGGTTTCCTTGGCCCCAGACTCCAGAATTGAATGGAAATTCGACTTGAATATGATGAAGAAGACATTAAAAACGGGTTTTATGTTGTCGAAAGTATTGCAATTTCAGGCAATTTTTGTTCGATGCCAAGTTTTCTACCGATGAGAAGTTTGGCTAACAAATTGGCTAAGCAAATTTTTTTCAAGCGCCCCATGACCAAGTTCGGGCTACTCCCTGTCCAGCACCAGGTCCTGAATGCTCGAAACTCTTATAAGGGGCCTTGAAAATTGCCTGAAATTGATTTACAGATTTGTGTACTCTCAAAATTTTGAGAGTACAGATAAGTTCGGTCCATTTTCAAAAGATGGTTCTGGCTATTGTGAATGTGGTTATGTGGAATGGTTTCCCATATCGAGCGATTTGTACTCAAAAAATGTATACTTTCGGCTTCGGCCTTGGGCCTGTATTTTGGCTGAAGCCGATTATTGGCCGAATGTGGGTTTTTTGGCCAAATGTGACCGAAACCGAAGCCCAGGCCAATTAATCGATCGGGCTCTACCTGAAGGGCATCCCGGCCGACGATCTAAAACACTCATTGATACGAAAAGAATAAATAGATATTCAAAAAAAAAAAAATTATGTGTTGTTATTATTTTTTCAAGTGCTTAAAGCTGAAAAGACCTGCAAGTGTGGCAACGCGCATTGAAAATGTTGGGAGTCGGGGGGAGGGTGCTCTGACACTTAAAATCTCCCTGTCCACTCCCTTGGCTACGCCTCTGGGTATACATTCGTTAAGTCATACCTTAAAGCTAATCAACAAAACTGAAACTCACTTTGTAAGTCTTTTCCGTTTCTTCGTACCCTCCAAGCTCGGGTTTGTAAATTTTCAAATATTTTTCTCAGCCCAATCGTTTTGGCTCACATCATAGCGCGCTCCCACAATAACAAATTAAAACGTAATCAATTAATAAAATTCACAAAAACGGCCAGCTTATGCGTCTGTGAATCTTCAGCCAGTGTCCAGAGCGAACTTAGAGGTCGACCACTGACTCAGCAGACTGCAGAACGAAAGCAAGACAGGCTTGGCCGCGTAAACGCCTCGCTGGCGGAATTAATTAAAAAGTGATCTGGCCAAGATCGGCAGCGTGTGATAAGCGATTTTCACACGCTATTTTTTGCGCTTACCAAGTTTTTGTGTTTTACTAAGCAAAGAACAACCAATTCTGCTACCAATTCGCTTCAGATCGCCGTCATGCATACTAAACACGTTTGATCGCATTTTCACAGATATCTGCCGATATATACTTATAAGTTAAGCACAAAAAATTGATTACTAATTGGCATTGATCTCGCAGATGGTGTCGAGACTGGCACAAAAGACTGCCGCTCGGCTGTCAGCTGGCGTTGGGGCGCCGAAATTAATATCGCCGAAATTTTTTATATTTACGATAGCACATACCACATTAGCATACACACTGCTTACATACTTACATACATAAAACTATTCAAGTTTGTATTCATCGTTGTGTGGCTACAAAAATACAAAATTGTATTGATTGTATTTATGCAAATTTTGTTGTGGTTCGCAGCACGTACCACAAATTAAATGGCGGTGTTTAGAAAGACATAAATTATGACAGCACAAAGAAAAAAATATATAGAGAAAAAACCAAAATTTTAAATCATCAAATTGTTACTTAATTTTCAAAAATACTACAACACAAAAGCGAAATTCCTTTTGAAAATGTGCGAAAGCCATAGCGCCCTGGGGCCGACAACTGGCAATCAGCGCAGTCGCTCGATAATCGTCAACGCGCTCGACAGCTGGTCATTACTGCTTCGGACGCAACTTTGCAGCTACGAGTTTTAACCATAAATTAACAACATTTAATCCAACGCTAACTGCAGAAGCTCGGCAGAAGCCAAGTCGCGCGAGCTGACATTGCGCCGCCACTTCGTGGGCCTTTTGAGGTTTTGGCGGCATCGAGCATTTTTCAATAGGCGAATGTGCCATTATCTCGAAATTATGCGCTCTTCAGAAATCAATTCGTGGCGCATGCCATGAACTCAACTAAAGTGACTGCGCCCCACCCCATTGCCACCAACACGCACGGCCCATTATTGACTGCCATGTTTCATTAGCTTTTTCAGCGGCAGCATCCACTCGCATTCACACATCTACATATTCATGTATATGTATGTATGTATTTATGTATGTATGTATGAGCTGGTGTTTAACTTTCTACATACACACGTCTACGCACTTTGGAATTCCAACTGTCCACTTCTTTGTTTCGAATCACACATTTGTACTGCCGCAGTTGTATGGTTCTTGTTGTTTTTGTTTTTCTTTTGTTGCATTTGTTGTAATGCCCACAATTTAAGATCACTCAATGCTTTATTAATTGCGTTTAAATGGCTTTTTCCACTTGGACTCAATGCCGCTGTGGTGGAAATAGTATGAAACACAGACGTTCGAATCGTTGAAATTGAAGTAAATTAAGGAATAATTGTAAAAAACATTTATTATGGCACGAATGGTGCATTAGGCCATGCGGGAGGTTCAAGAGTTCGAAACGCATTGCACACAATTTATTTGGATCAATTCGTTTAGCTGGGATTTTGCGTCGATTTGTGGTAATGAGGCTCGAGCGTTCAATGGTAGCGAGACATGAAAACGAAGTACAAATTTGTGGTTTTTAGAAATTTAATTAGAAAATAGATTAGAAATGATTGGAGGAATGAGTTCATACTATAACTGGGAAATGACTCCGGGTGGGGCTCAAGTCTAACTTCAGGAAAAATCTTACTAATTTGATGTTTTTTATAAAAGAAAACACAGTGTTGCCTACACATTTAAAAAACGGGCCTCCGAGTGTGTCTCTTACAGTGGCAGCGACCATAACCTAACCTATGTTTTTTAGAATATTACAATTTTTTTTTAAGATTTATTAACCTTTTCCGACATGAAAATAAACCCGTTCTGTATGAATTGTTTGGCTGTAGTCTAATATATTGGACATTGTGACTGAAAGGGTCAAAATTCCGGCTGAGAGATAACTGGCAAAGAAAAATAAGTTTCGTTAAGCGAACATAGAAAATATTCACATCATATACCAACGATTTTTTGACGGATTATAAAAGGTTTTCTATATAAGCGAGGGCAGGTCAATGTAAAATCTAAAAACCTTAGATAATGGTCTTGCAATTGAAGCAATGATCAAATTATATTAATCAATTTTTAAAGTACTTTCTTTGAACGGAACAAAAGATTAACAGGGGCTTAAGATTAGATTAGATTTAGATTAGATTAGATTAGATTAGATTAGATTAGATTAGATTAGATTAGATTAGATTAGATTAGATTAGATTAGATTAGATTAGATTAGATTAGATTAGATTAGATTACATTAGATTAGATTAGATTAGATTAGATTAGATTAGATTAGATTAGATTAGATTAGATTAGATTAGATTAGATTAGATAAGATTAGATTAGATTAGATTAGATTAGATTAGATAAGATTAGATTAGATTAGATTAGATTAGATTAGATTAGATTAGATTAGATTAGATTAGATTAGATTAGATTAGATTAGATTAGATTAGATTAGATTAGATTAGATTAGATTAGATTAGATTAGATTAGATTAGATTAGATTAGATTAGATTAGATTAGATTAGATTAGATTAGATTAGATTAGATTAGATTAGATAAGATTGATTATATTAGATTAGATAAGATTAGATTATATTAGATTAGATAAGATTAGATTATATTAGATAAGATTAGATTAGATTAGATTAGATTAGATTAGATTAGATTAGATTAGATTAGATTAGATTAGATTAGATTAGATTAGATTAGATTAGATTAGATTAGATTAGGATTAGATTAGATTTTATTTTATTTTATTTTTATTTTTTTGTTGTATTTTATTTTATTTTATTTTATTTTTTTTTATTTTATGTTATTTGATAATGAATTAATTAAGTAGTAGTGATAATTAATTAATTAAGTAGTTTACGAGAATTTATGTGCTTGATATTCTCTTCTGTAACCCAGTACCGACTCAGGTATCGCCTCCTGCTACGACTCAAGAGTCTCCTCTGCCGTTCCAAGATACAAATATAACATACTTACTTACTTATATTCTTATATTCTATAAAACTGTCGAAGGCACTAACCACTAAGACATGACAGCCTTGAGTATACAATTTCATAATTAAAAGCAGCCCTGGCTAGAGGGAGATAAGTTTTGAAGGCTGCTAGAGTTTTCGGAACCACAAACTTCATTGTCATTTGTAATTTGTTTTAATTCCGTACGGTCTTCGCCACCAAATGACAACTGCTGCAACTATTAGAAGCTATTACAAACCTTATTTATCAAATTAAGTAAAACTATGAAAGCACAGTTTCCTTCGACTAAAGTCTAAAGAATTCTAGTAGTGAATTGGGCACTTAACAAAGTGTATCTGCATACCACAAGAACGTGAGTTAGAATTCTTCCTTGGGTTGGTTTATTCTCCATGATGTATTGTATTCTCCAGACTTAGTACCGTGCAACTTTTTTAACTAACCACTTTTTAGCACTCAAACAAACTTAACATCGCATAAACTAACCTAATCGAACCTGCACACAACTTGCAATTGAAATAATAAACTGAAAGTGCAATAAGTTTGCAGACCCTAGACGAAAAACGGCCAGCTTGTCTAACTTCCAACTAAGAAATTTCCATTAGATTCATATCCTGTTTTCTGCATGGAATAGCAACTGCAATTTCGATTGCCATTACTTGGTACAAACAATGTGTTAAAAGCCCTTAACTGCAAAGCTGTTACAATTTTAGGTTGTAAACTCTGACTTTTTAAGGCTAAAGCAACGCACATTACCTGACACACACACACACACAGTTGACCTTCCCAGGCCAACTGCTCGGCTGCTTCAAGCGACTTGTGCAGGTCAGCGCGCAGATGAAATTCTCAGCATTAAAAGCTGCCATAAAGTTGAAAGCACTAACAAATTGTAATTGGTCAATGTTTTCGCCGGTCGAGCGGACATTCTCATAAAACAGGAACCAACGCATAGTCGCTGCGACAGTGGCCGATGGTCGCAAAAGACGTCTCACACAATGTGTCTTTCTTTCTTTTGTTTGGACTACGTCATTGCCACTTAAATGAGGAAACAACATAATTTCGGAAGCATCAGTATAGCAGCAACAAATGTGGCAACAAGCAAGAAAACTGAAAAAAAAATAAAACGAATTTTTTTTTTTTAAACAACATCTAAGCGCATAACAACAGTGACACTAAGAGCGACGAACTGAAACCATGTGCCAGCATTTTAGTATAAAGCAAAATCTTAGTATTAAAAAAAAAAAAAAAAACTCACAGCCTCACAATTCATTATTAAGTATTGTGATTTTTTGTGAGCAATAACAAAACAAAAAACTACTTATTTGCATCTTCAATCAAAAGATGATTGTCCATAAATAAAATGAAGCGTGGACAAACTATTCAGATTGGCCATAAGGCAACAAGACAACTGGACATGTGAATGCCGTAGGCTCAAACCAAAGCGGATTAAAAATTTTGCATACGAAAACCAAAAACGAAACAATTAAAAGCGACAATAGACAATGAGTGGACTGGACTTACTAACAATTTGTGACAATTTTTTGAGCAGCTGCCAACAGATGGACAATTCCGCGCGCTGGAGCGAATGACAAAAGAGCGCACTTGACATGGGGTCAACACAAACCTATTACGCACAGGCACACGCACACACACACACACACACATATAGAAATAAATATATATTTATATATACAGACATTTATGCATGAAGCACAGATGGCTTTTTCACAGTTTAAACGAACTGCGGTTAACACGAAATAGAAAAAAATAATAATAACACAATCGTGGGACCAGAGTTTAACTAAAGTTGCCATTAGTGGATGCTACACGCGGCGTACAGCAACGCCGAAATTGCGCGCCCGCATTCGACGTTCCCCAGTCCCTACGTGGCTTAGTGCCGCGCTTTGAACGCTTATCGCGTCATCACGCTGAAGTCGTCGTTCGGTCATCCACTTTACGTTTCCGAAATATTTTCCTTCATTGTTTTTCGTTTTTCTTCTTTTTTTTATATGAATTATGTGGGTGTTTGTGTGTGCAAATTGTTATTGCGGTTTCTGTTGCTCTTCAAGTATTTATTCATGCAACACTTCAAGTTCTTAATAGACTTTTGACCCAGTTGTGGCCCCGCTTGCTTTTTTTGTATTTTTGTTTTTGTTTTTTGTACGCGTTAACTGCTGAACTTTGATGGTCTTAAAATTTTTACTTGATGAGTTTCACTTGTGGAAGTACTTGTGATTATAAATTTTTTAGTTGACTTTTTCGAATCAAACCATGACTTTCTAATACAATTGAAGCACAACTCTAACTAAAAGACTTATTGTATAAGTATTTAGTTGTCGGTTAGTCTGTATGAATTGTTATCTTATTGTAGGCTATTTTTGAAATAAAAAAATAAATAAAAAATTAAAAAAAAATTAAAAAAAAACTGAACTAAAACTGAAAACTGAAGTGCACCAATCAAAATAAAGCTACAGGCAAGAGTTATGAACAGTAAGGCGTGTTTCTTAACTATAAGACACATTTTTCTTACAGCAATTCTAGTATGAATAGTTTTAAGCCGCACCCTGTAAAAATAAATAAAAATATGCAAAAATACCATTATCATTCTTAACTCTCGTTGGCAGTGCAATTTATCATAGATCGATCCTCTCTTAGAACTAGATACTGTTACTTTAAATGAGAAACGTAGCAACGTTAGGATGAAGCGTACTGCATGGTCACCTCATTGCTACAATGGAACAGTTTGTCGAAACGATAACAAATTTCACTAATTTCATGCACAATTATGTGGGAATTGGTTGCATTTAACGCATAAAAAACTGTAAAAGTGTTTCTAACTTAGCCCTTTCATTTTAAGTTTTTACTGAGGAAAGTTGAAATTTTAAATTTATCGATTTTGTCTTTCATGTGGTTATACCAACAACATCTAATAATAATTTTTTTTATTTTAATTTTTTTTTTATTTTTTACAGTGTTGTTATATGACAGCAACTATATCGTTGTGGCCGTAATAATTACTTAACCCTTTCCGGAAAGTTGTACGATATTTCGCAGATTTTTTATTTGACAGCGAACGTACTTTTTATGGAACGGCTTTTAATTCTTATTAAGTAGGCTGCGTTGTATCATTCTGTTTAAAAATATAAATCTTAATAGCCGTGGCTACACAGTATGAGTGCGTTTTGTAAGCAGCTTTTTGCAAGAATTTGAAAAACCAGCGAATGACGGTACCTCTGCGTAGGAATTTTTAAATATGTAATATGTTTTGGTACCAAAAAGCGAACGAATTTCAAAGTTTGTACCTCAGTTGATTTATAAAACTTATTAGATTTAACATTGTTTGAGTCTAAATATTTTTCCCGAGCTTTTCAAAAAATTGTACGATATATCGTACAAATGACTACAAGGGTTGCAAAGCTTTGTACGATATATCGTACAAATGGAAAGCAAAGGTTGTTATGTTTGCATTTCTTAAGTTATAGATTTGGTAACAGAATTTTCCCGTTTGTATGCCTACCACGCCCATCTGTAAGTCACGTGGCAAATAAAATTAGACTATTCGGCTATTATCGATTCAAAATAAAAATTACTAGACGATTTTGAGTTTTACTGGGCAGACACAGGTTAGGTAAGATTAGACATACGTACTTGCCACTCCCACTACGATATTAAAAATCGGCTATATTCAGTATCTTTCTGTAAAGCTACACGAATTTTAATTGATTCTGTGTTTTATTGAGGGGAAAAGGGCTTTGCAACAACAACAACGGTTATATAAGGCCGGATAAATGTGACTCGATTATTTATAATATATAAAATTTATGTTTCGATTAAAATGAAATCACGTTTTTATTTTTTGTTGTTATAATTTATGTTTTCTATCAAAAAAATCAATGAATTGTTCATAAAACTCAAAAGAACGAAACAAAAATTTCATGAATTTTTACTCCTTTGCAGACCATTGTACGATCGTACAAAATTGATTGAGCTGTAATTCTCAACCTAAATGATATTTTTGATATTTTGTTTTTTTTATTGCTAAAATGTTCAATGAGAGTATATATTTTGAAAGAAAAATTTGTATCTCAAGAAATGTGGAAATTGACCGGGAAGGGTTAAAAAAATGTTTACGCATAACTAAAAATCCATCATTTCTTCATTTACTTCAGCTAAAATTATTTAAAATCTTTCTAAATTAAAGTTAAAAATTCAAATGAAAAATTTGAAATTATTTTTTTTGCTTTTTTTTCTTTAAATGTATAATTATTTTGGTTCATTGGTTCATTGCTTTCACGAAGTAAAGCATTATCTTGTTGAAAAAATTAATTCCTTATGCTGGTGTTGATAATAAATGATAGAAAATGTTTTAGATTGTGCCGTGACGAATTCATTTAAGCACTGAGAAAGGCTAACTGTCAGCCCAGGCACTGTCACCTCTTGGGACGCGGTGACCAGGCGACTGGATCCCTAAACCGTAATTTATTCCATAGGTCAGGCATTAGTGATTTTTTTTCGCGGAAAATGACTGCACATTTCACCCTTCAATTCTTTAGAAATATCTACTAAAGACTCTGAAAAAATTCCTAAACACATTCTCCATATTTCGCTTTTATCTTGCAATGACCCTGAAAATTGTGTATAATATTTTGTGTATTTTTCGGCAACAATTAGCACTTGAACCATTCTCAGCTATATTTGGCTTCTTACCTTCATTGCACCACAACTAGCGAGCATCGAATGTCATGAATACGTGGCGCTTATTAGTTTTTGATGCTGCAATTAGAAGTGGCTTTGACGCTCAAACAGACGCTGGCTCATTTATATGCATTTATGCGTCCAATTGCTGGCGCGCTACAAACACGCAGACAGACAGAACTGTGACAACTGTCTACGAGTTTCTGATCCCCTTTTGTGCTGGTAAGATTAGCGAGACACAGCCTCCAGCAACTACTTAAACAATTCAATAAGTGAGCTTGCAGCAATGCAATGGAAATTGTTTGTTTGTGTTGTCAAGCCGTGCTCTTGAAGTTCAAAGCCAGACAACTTAGATGGCAATCCCCTTTCCCCCAACTTATAGCATTTCTATATTTGTAATTGCTTCACTTATTCTTACTTACCTTTCAATTTGCTTTGTACTTTCAGATTAAAGATAACATTGTGCAGACACCGCAAAGTGTAACCAAAGCGCAGCTGTTTTGTTATTGCTGCAGGCAACCGGGACAACACTAATCATGTCCTACAACAATTGTGGCATTGTTGATCCGCAGGTAATGACTTGATGATCAATTGAGCACTCAACTTTGCACTGTATGGCTTTTCTCTTTCTCTCTCGCTTCTTCATTGACAGATACTGCTGGGTCACGCCCTGGCCCGATCCAAGCTCAATGACTTTCGTGAAGCACTGGAAATGGGCGCAGATGCCGCCCGACCGTCCAACAACCACATGTCCGTCTTCGAAAGTGCACTCAGCACATTCGGCTGTGCCAAGTTTGTGGAGGAATGCTTGGTGCGCGGCTGCGATCCGAATCATGTAAGTGGCAGCAATTCGCTCCAGCAACATTCACTCACTGTTAATTTTCTATGTTTGTGCTTTCAGATCAATCCATACTGGAAGAAGCCGGCCATTAGCTTTGCCGTGGAATCACGTGATCCGCGCATACTGCAGGCGCTGCTGTCGCACGAAGGCGTGCAGGTCAATTGCAAGTACCAGCAGCAGACGCCGCTCAACGCGCTGGCAAAGAGCCTCAACGCCGACAATCAACAGAACGTGAGCGAGTGCATTAAGCTGCTGCTGCGCTATGGCGCTTCGCCCAACAAACCCGACCAGCGCGAGATGACGCCGCTCAACTATGTACTGAAGAACCGCGGCATTGACGAGCAGACAAAGCGCGAGCTGGCGCAGTTGTTTGTGGCGCAGCCGTGTCTGGATGTGGACTCGTTCCGCGACGCCGAAGTGCGCAGTCTGCTGCAGTCCGAGTATCCGGAACTGCTGGCCAGTCTGCCAAAGACCACTGGCGACGCAGTCGACATTGATATCCTACTCAAACATCTGGGCGACGAGGATGAGGATGCTTTTCTGGATAAGTTCAGAAACTATCAGCACGCTACCGATATGAATGGTCAGACCACTGCCAACAAGAAGAGCGACGGCTGTCTGCAGCTGTTTATGGAGTCGATTCGACGTGGCATGCATCGCGCCTTCGATGAGCTGCTGCTGCATGGTCAGCTCGATGTCAATGCGAGTTTCAATGGACGCACGCCCATCAAAGTTGCCACCATCTGGGGCAACTTTTACGCCCTGAGCAAGTTGCTGAAACAGGAGAATTTGAAGATACGTCAGCGAGAACAACCGTTGATCACAGTTATCAGCAAGCTGAGCTATCCGCCCACTGATGTCTGCAATTATCGCGAATGCTTTGACATACTGCTCGACTCGGGCCTGGCGGATGTCAACGAGACCGATGAGAGCGGCTCGACGCCACTGCACTATGCAGTCAAGTATCGCGATCGCCGCGCCATCGAACAGCTGCTGCGGTACGGCGCCTACATTGGCATGAAGAGCGCCTTCTCCGACCTGGCCATAGACGGCATACATCTGGACTTGCTGGAGGAGCATTTCGATAACTGCATTACCACAAATGGCCGCAATCTGGGCGAGCAGAACCTCGAGATTTTGATTCAGTTCAAGAACCTAATACCCAGTGCCAATTCTGCACATGATACACCCTACAATTTTTGCGAAGAGATGGCGCCCATTGCCTTCATTGCCGAATCGAAGGAGCACCGCCATCTGTTGCAGCATCCGCTCATTACGAGCTTCCTCTTTCTCAAGTGGCACCGCTTCTCGGTCATCTTCTACATAAACTTTCTGCTCTATGCCTTCTTTGCGGTGTCCATCATCACGCACACGGTACTCAAATTCCGCGACAGCGAGTACGAGGCGCTCACCTTACTTTTCGGCCTATTTTCCTGGATTGGCATTGTTTACTTGTTGATTCGAGAGATCGCCCAAATCATAATAGCGCCGTTCGCCTATATCATGTCGCCCACCAACTACATGGAGGCGGCACTGATCATACTCTCCATAATGACGTGCGCCGAGCCGAGCTACGATCGCGAGACGAAGCGCATCATAGCGGTGTTCACCATCATGTTGGTGGCGCTCGAGCTGTGTCTGCTGGTGGGCTCGCTGCCGGTGCTCTCGATTTCGACGCACATGCTGATGCTGCGCGCCGTCTTGAAAAGCTTCATCAAGAGCTTTGCACTCTACTCGATCTTCGTGATCACGTTCAGCTTGTGCTTCTACATACTGTTCGGCAAGCCGCCCGTGGACGACCAGGGCGTGCCCAGGCCCGACGAGGGCGGCGAATTCAACAAGTTCGCCAACCCCTTCACTGCCATCATCAAAACGATTGTAATGATGACCGGCGAATTCGATGCAGGCGACATGGACTTTGACACACTCTACAGCTACATGGTGTTTCTGCTCTTTGTCGTCTTCATGTCGATTGTGCTGTTCAATCTGCTCAACGGCCTGGCCGTCAGCGATACGCAGGTGAGTACCACACGCCACAACTGCCACTGTCCGCTTCACAGTCGTTCTCCTTTCGCAGGCCATCAAAGCGCAAGCCGAGCTGAACGGCTCCATCTGCCGCACCAACGTTCTCACGCGCTACGAACAAGTGCTGTCCGGGCGCACGGGCCGCGCCAACTTCATACTGCGCCAAGAGCCGTTCCGCAGCATTTGTCGCCGCCTCATGAACCTCTATCCCAACTACATTGCCAAGCGCCGCATTGCCATACTGCCCAACGACGGCAACAAGGTGCTCATACCAGTGGCCACGACCACGCAGGAGGAGCACCTGGTGCGCGGCAATGGCGTGCGCGACTCCAAGACAACGTTTTTGCCGCTCAGCAAGAGCGACAACGAGCGCCAGACAAAGCTGCTCGAGTTGCCGCTGTCGTGCTTCTGTCCGTGTCTGAAGGGCAAGGGCGTCGCAATGGACAGCCGCACCGTGAAGCTGGCCATGGCTGTGATCGAGCAGAAGCGGAGCGCCCAAATGGGCCGGCAACGTCTCGAGAGCACCGAACGAAGATTGGAAAACATCGAGCAGCAACTGGAGAAGCTGCTGCAGCTGCTGCAGAACAAGCAATAACCGTGCAACGCAACGCTGCACACATCCTTGAAATGTTATTAGCTTCTTGCATATTTATTTGCGCCGAGAAGTTTGCAAACTGTGAAGAAGTCAGCGTGCATTCAATGCGCTTTGCAGAACTTTGCTAAACTACTCTATTTTGTACTGCATTTATGCACTAATTTTGTTGTATTTTTATTAAAGTATTATGTATTGAATATAGCTAATGGTTGTGATATTGTGACAATAATGCTCTGCGCAACTGCGGGTCACCTAACATGGGCAACATGACCACACAGAACGGGCAACAGCAGCATTGCATATTTTCAGGGGGTTTGGTAAATATCACAGAGACTGTTCGAGGTGGAACGTTGAAGAACGAGAAAGTAAAAAAGGCAGCCGTGTACAGCGCAGTGGGTCGCAGTTTTGGTTTTAACAATCAACGCACAGTTGCCACTCGATCAAAAGTTTGCTAACTTGATGTAGAAATATAACCATGAAAAGTAAAACAAAGTTTCAGTCAACAAAGTTTTGTTTTGGTCGAGCGAAAACGTCCAAGCAAACCATAACAAATAAAACAATCATGACAAAACCAATAAAGTTCATATTAATCATACGGCAATATGTGATTTAATGTAAAAAATAAAATAAAATAAAATAAAATAAAATAAAATAAAATAAAATAAAATAAAATAAAATAAAATAAAATAAAATAAAATAAAATAAAATAAAAAACAATAAAATAAAATAAAAGGAAGTAAAATGAAATAAAATAAAATAAAATAAAATAAAATAAAATAAAATAAAATAAAATAAAATAAAATAAAATAAAATAAAATCAAATCAAATCAAATCAAATCAAATCAAATCAAATCAAATCAAATCAAATCAAATCAAATCAAATCAAATCAAATCAAATCAAATCAAATCAAATCAAATCAAATCAAAACAAATAAAATAAAATAAAATAAAATAAAATAAAATAAAATCAAATCAAATCAAATCAAATCAAATCAAATCAAATAAAATAAAATAAAATAAAATAAAATAAAATAAAATAAAATAAAATAAAATAAAACAAAGCAAAATAAAGTAAAATAAAATAAAATAAAATAAAATAAAAAATAGCCAAATCAGAAAAAGATTTACCAAATAACCAAAATTAAAAAAAATTAAATACAAATAACCAAAGTGGAAAACAAAATTTCAAAAAAATAAAAATAAAAAAGTGGCAACAGTAAAGCAATGGTGTAACACTATAGTAAAGTGAAAGTACAGTGACTCTGGAACTGGTGAATTGCTTTAAAGAACTTCGGCGTGTTTTATTTTGGCACAATTCCGCGGTACGAACTATGCTTGCGTTGGACAGCAGAAGTAATTTTCGTTTAATTTTTAATTTACTGCAGAAATAACTTTTAGCCTTAATTTAGAAAGTTTGGAGACAACGACAATGGAGGCCACAGATGGGAGCTGGTTGCATATTCAATAGTCTTCGATGTTCTGCTTCAGAGTCTGCTTTGAGTCGACCTTTAACCTTTGGCTATAAAGATTTTTCAAATTCCTGTCCGTTTACTGCAATATTTGGGCATTTCTCTTGGAACATTTGCACGTTTCAACGAAGATTTGTAAACTCAAAATAGGAACTGGCTTTGCTGAGTTTTTCAAGTCTGCCATCGGGCTTAACTTTGGTCTCTAGTCTCCTGAAACGACAAATATTTGCAGAATTGAGCGCCAATTTGAAAATTCAAGACATGTGCCATCAAATTGTGACCGGATTGTTTGGATATTTGACAGTTTCAAAGTGTTTAGTTTCCATTTTTCTCCTCTCTGTAAAAATGAAACAAATTCGCTCTTCACAATCAGTTTTTTTATATTAAGTATGTATATTTTCAGCACAATTTTGCTCTTTTGCAGCGCGCTCTTAACAATATATTTCGTACAATCTTGGCTTGATTTTAAATTTTCTTGTGGCTTTATTCTTTCACTTATTTACTGCATGTAAGTAAATACTTTGTATTTGAGTGTAAGCAGCGACACGAGACAAAATTCTGTGCCTATGTATAAAAAATCATCTTGGGCATATTCTATACATTCTGTACACATGGCCTTATGCGCTTAAGCGGGTATTTTATTTTGAAATTTTTTATATATATCCTTCAACTCACAAACTTCCTTTGACAAAACTAATGTCTATAACCCAACCCATATCTTAGTGTAAAAGCCACTAGCTTCGGGTAAAAGATCTTCACGTTGTTTTCAATAAATTTCGCAAACTGTCTCTTGTGCTACGAGCGGCTACTGCGATTATGCAGCAAGTTGGAGCAATGCTGAGCACAAATGTTTCGAAAAGCCAGTGAGGGTACATCAATTTTATGGATATTGCGGCTAATTCCAAACACATTGACGCACATGTAATATATGCAGCTAAATATTTATGTTGTATTTGTTAACAGTGTACAATTGTGGCCAAAAGTCCAAAGGAACTTAACTATCAGCTGTTGGTTTATCTTTTGTGATTTTACTTTTGTCTTGTTCGAGATGGTTTTTAGAAAATCACTCGTTTCAATGCAAACTGCACACTTCCACCGAATAATGTAGTCAGTTCATAGAAACTCATTGTTTCTTCGTGGGAACTGTAATCTTCTGGCCACGACTGTATGTTTACTATGTCCATGTGTTGGTAGCTTGTAAAACGTTTATTGTAGTCGGTTGCATAATGGTGTTTCTCTTAAAACTATTTGTCTGTATGTATCAATGCGCATTGTACTTATTTGTGGTGTGGAACATGTCTGTGGAAGCACCAACTTACCGTCCAACAGCTGAAGCTCGCCAGCAAGCATTAATATTTATTATTTCCTTAAACATTAAATAATATTTAAATGTTTACAACTTTGGCGCAATCAAATGTTGTTGTTATTTATTTTTGAATTTTCTTTATATATTTCAAAACTGCTAATCACTAAACTAATGGCAAAATTAATTAGTCTTTTTTGTATATCTTAATTTATGTTAAATTAATTTATGATTGATTAAAAAAATCAAAACATTCATCAAGTGTTTTCATAAAATCGGTTGGCAAATTTTGAGACTGTTTCGTTTTTTAAGCACATAAAAATTACAAATATTTATTGGTATTTTTGGAAAAAAATATGAACTTAGAAGCGCTGCACTCAGCCACTTTCGTGACCGTTGTGCTACGCCGCATTCAGTTTGATTCTATTTTCAAGTCTACTTGTTTTTTGTAAAATCTGAGTAATTAGTGTGGTGTTACAAATTTCATAAATAATTCCTGTACTTTCATTATGTTAAAAAGTGCTGGCTAATTTCGAGATCAAACAGTCCTACAGTTTGTGGACAACAGCTGCTTAATGTTAGTCATAAAAATATACATTGAGTAACGATCTGTTTTTATTTTCAAAGAATACGTATGTTTTAATTGAGAGCCTCGATTTAAGTATTTTGAGTATGGTTGATGATTTGTGGTATCACAACGAACCACAGAGAGGCCCAAGTTTGTCTCACACCACAGAATAAACAGTAATACAGAACGCGCATCTCATACAAATTCAAAAATGTTAATGGGTCGTAATATTACGAACACTGTTAATTTAACATTACGTCCACTGCTGTTAACATTACGAACAGCACTAGACAGCTTTCGTTTCTGAAGCATTGAAGGGAAAATAGCAACAGCGATACTGTTTATTCTGTACTCATACGAAGGCAGCCGCCGTAACTCAGCTATGACACCTACGGGTTGACGATTCGTTTGAAGATTTACCTTCCTGAGGTTCAACTTAAAAGTAGTATATGAGTATTAATAACTGGGAAACTTGGAAAAACCAATTAAGCAAATTATGTTATCTGTACTGGTGCGTAGTGGTCTCAGAATTTTAGCTGAGAAACTGTTTATGAAGAAGAAGAACTGTTAATGTTATTCAGTGGAATTACAAGCTGACGTAACAAAATGTATACAGCGATTCCACAATCTGCGGCTGCTCTGAATTGGCTCTGTTGTTTGAAAATATGATACAGTTCCGGAGAAAAGAATATATAATGCGGATGTGCATGTTTTCCTTGAAAGTACTAAACTGAGAAAGCACTGTCATCATTTAAGAGCCGACTAAGCGAAGTGTTAGAGCAGTCCAAAAATCGATAACAATAAACTAAATTAGTTGAAGGATTGAACTTGCAACGTGATGGTAAAAAATTTGCTCAAAAAGTGCCATTAATAAAACAAAAACACAAACATGAACATAAACAAATAATATAACTAATTAACCCTCTGACTGTATAAATATTTTTCAGCAAGACGAGATGACGAAAACAAAGTAGATTTTGTCTGCCCGTAAAATTAAGCAATTAAAAATTAGTGGCATATAGTCTTACAAAAGTATACCATAGCTGATTTCTGTCACTATAACCGTATAGATAAAAAAATTAACAGATTACCGAATATTCTAAAATTCTAATTTTTTAAAAGATCTTCATTTGGTTTGAACATTTTAAAAGATTTAATTTTTTTTAATAATTTCATGTTTAAAATAATTTTCATTTTTTCAGAAAATATAAATTACAGTTGATTCGTTGATTAATTATACGAATAGAATTTTTTTATTTTTATGGCAATTATGTGGAGTATACATAAACGGCTAAAGGGTTAATAGATTAACAGAAGTAAAGTGCACTATAAATAATAAAAACGTTTCAAAATTGAAAATTGCTCGAGTCCCACAATCAAAAATTTAAGCTGCTCACTATCTCGCTTAGCAAATTTAAGCTGCTCACTATCTCGTTTAGCTTCACTTTTAATATTTGACACCACAATTGTCAGCACTTTTTAACAGAATACACAGTAATTATTATAAATAATTTTCAGTTGTGCCTAAAACTCAGCTTTACTTGCTACTTTTAAACTCTTTGAATCGAAAATCTATGTTTGTATTTGCGCTGTTACTGTTGTACAATTAAAAATATTTTTACATATTGTCATTTTAATTTTTATAAAAAACATCCCACCAAAACTCTCCAACAACTACTTAACCATAATAACACGTTGCAAAAGCCCAAAAAACTAACAATTTGATACTTTGATATGATGGGAGAATATGAAATATTGTTAAGTAAGCAAAAGAAATCATAATTCAGCACAGTCTACATTTGAAATTCTACACTTTTACTTAACTTTTCAATATTCAATATTTGTTTTCCAATTCAACACTTCAAACTGCCTTCGATACTAGCAACAATTGCTAATCACTCTAAAACTTGATATGAAACATATTTGGTATTATGAGTTAATGAGTTAATGAGTCAATGATGCAACCAAGTGAAAATATGGGCTCTCCGTACGCGTCCTGCAAATCTAACCTAACCTAACCTCACTTAATGTAGGTACAAAATTTACGTATTTGCAATGCTATCAAGTTTTTTTTTTAATTGTAAGCCATATTTTCAACCAATTAGATAATTTTGTTCAGAGTAAAAGTACCATGAGAACTATTTAATCAATTATGTAAGACCAGAAGTGTCTTTGAAACAAGTATATGCCTGGAATTTCATTTGGCTTGATTTTCTATTTCACTTTAAAACAAAATTTATGTCAATAACATAACAATGAAAGTTCTAAGCTAAATATAAAAACTAAACTAAAAAAATAAACCTAAAAATAATCTAAGCTTCTATAAAATCTCATTCAAATCAAAAAATAAACTTTTATAAAATCTTATTTTAGCCTAAAAAATTTTCAAATTCTAAATAATCGAAATACTCTTACAACAACTATGTACTGTACATTCGTGCATGCATTGGCCGTATGATAATTATGATGTTTGAGTTCTGTCTGCAAGAGCGACACTCACACAACATCGAAACACTACAAAACTCTTTAAAATTGCATCTACATTATTACATACACAAAAAACGTATAAATCTTCTCATTAACAAATCGAACTCAGCTTTGTGCTTTAGCCTTCTACTTTCACAAATGATTCTTCATTTCGTTATGTCAACGAACTGAATGATTCCAAAGCAATTTCACTATAGACCACCACACTTATTCTATGTTCTATTGTAAACTGATGCTGCGACTTACACAACTACACACACACAATGAATGACGCGTACAATACAAAATCGTGCAATGCCTGCACGACGGCTTTGCGCCATACAAATCATGCAAAATCTACTAACTAAAAATATCACTTCCATTGGAAAATGTTTATTCGCGAACTCACATACATACATACTCGAACGTATGTATCGAACGTATAGGCGCCATACAAAAATACCAAATCAGAGTATACAACAAAAATGCTGCTTATTGTTTTGTTACTCGGTTAACGAGTTGGTTGACATTATTTATTTATAACGGCGCTTTTGCTGTTTTTTCTGCTTCCTCGCGCCAAAACTCGAACGCAGCAACATGCTAAAACCTTTCTGGCAAATCAAAGTCCACACGCTCGACAATCGCAACAAATACGTTATCGCTGACAGCAACCGCAACGCCGATCTATCGACAATACCAGCATTCAAATGCTCCGCGAAAAAAGCCTCCAATCTTCGGTTTGCGACAAGCCATCAAAACAATCAGTGCGCGCTCGCCGCAGCCGTTGGCGTCGTTGCCGTTGTCACCATCGATGCCATTCACAGTTCATGTCATCGTGCAGGAGTGCCGCTTCAGCGTGTACTTGTGTGCCGGGCTCTTGCTGCCCTTCGGCGAGGTGAATGCGGGCAGCGATTGACGTCGGCGACGCACCGCCGGACTGAGATTGTAGCGAATGTTGGCCTGCACCAGCAGCTCCTTGAATATCTCCACGATGCCAGCGTTGTCCTTCGCCGAGCATTCGATGTAGCCGCACTTCCAGTCCTCGCACACGATCATCTCGGTGACCTCGTGCTGCACCTGACGATGCACTTCGTTAATGTCGATCTTGTTGCCGACCACAACGATGGGCACCTTGAGGCCACGTGCTGCAATTATCTGCAAGTATTGCACAAACCAGAGGAGCACTGTCAAAAATTGTGCGAATGACACATGTCACGACGATGGGTGTTGATGGATTATGATTCGCTCGCTAAGGATTTCTCCTCGTATTAAATTAATAAATGTATGCGCAGTACTCATAAATAGATCATTTTTCTTCTGCTTGAATTCAATTGTGAGTAAATGCCTTGCATTGGTTGTGTTAATCAGTTAAAGTTCTGTCCTAGGAGATAAATTTAACTGATCCTTACTTATTAGACAGCACAGTACTTTTGACACATCCAAAAGATGATATAGGCGTGAAACTAGAGGTCATTCATAACTGAAAGAGGCAACTTGTCGCTTTCTGACTAAACTTTCAGCAGTACTGATAAATCTTTTTTTCTTTAGGTATTTTCCGCTCCTTATTCACTTCACTTGGGAGCAAATGCTTTGCATTGGTTATGTTAATCAGTTGAAATTCTAACTGGTAGGATAATCCTACCACCAATAGGCAGCCCCAGGCGATAAATCTAATCCTTACTTATTACCAGGGAAAGGATTTTGTGGAAATTGCCTTTTTTCTTTGCTGCTAGATAGAGCATTTCTGATTGAAAATAAAGCACGATTTAGGTCCTCCTGATTTGAAATATACCACTTTTACTTTGCCTTTTTTTGCCTTAAAAAGGCAGTTTGCCTTTTTCACCCATAAATGCCTTTTTTTAGTGCCTATTTTACCTATAAATGCCACAAAATGCCTTTTTCAAGATTGGTCGAGCGCCTTTTTATTTTTGTTTCGTTTTTAATATTTTCCCCCTTGTTTTGCAAAAATACCTTGAAACTAAAAAAAAATTAAGTGGCAACATTGCAACTTCGTTACCTTATCGATGTTTTTACATTGATTTGATTATTCCTAAGCCGTTATTTTTTGTTGTGCAGTGGAAAATTTAAAGAAAAAACATGCCAAAACCAAAAAGTTCGGTTAGCCAAAAAATGTTTCCGCGCTGATAGCAGAGTTTGGCGGTGCTGAGAGAGGTGCTGAAATCCTTTCTACAGATGGGAAAGCTTTATTGTGCACAAAAATTAATCACGAAAAGAAGTACTACGTGCAACAGCATATTCATCATAAAGCGATGCAACTACCACAAAAAAAGACACAACTGATAGCACCCTACGTCGAAAACCGAAACGAATTTTTCGAACGAAGATAAAATATGAATTTAAAATATGTGCCTACATTTCAATTAAAATATACCTATTAGTTTTTAAACTATCTTTCAAAACCTTGATGTTCCTTTTCTTTTACAAAACACGAGGTATAAATATTGTAAGTTGCATACGTCAGATGAAAAAAAGTATTAAAAAATACCGTTTCCCCTTTTTTTTAGATTTTCTAGTATTTCTTACGTATTTTTGTCGGCCTCGATAGCTCAGCGGGTAGCGCGCTGGCTTCTCATACCGAGCGCCCCGGGTTCGATTCCTGGCTTGGGCTGGAAAAAAACACTCATCTACTTCTGTCGCTATCCACATGAAGGGAATGAGAATTACAAGAATCGCACAAGTGCGCTCTTGACAGGCAATGGCAAAACCTCCAAGTGTGAAAGAAAAACTGAACATCGCCGTTCGGATTCGGCGTTAAACTGTAGGTCCGCTCCCCTCCCTTTCCCCATCCGTTTGAAATGTGTGGTGTATCACATGTTGAAAAAAAACAGTGTTGCATACGCATTTCAAACGGGTGGAATCTGTGGTATCACAACGGGCCCATTAAGAGGCCTAAGTGTGTCTCATACAGAGGCAGCCACCTCAACCTAACCTACCCTACGTATTTTTAAATGCCTGTTTTTGCCTTTTTAACAGTTTTTAATGCCCTATTTTGCCTTTTTCTGCCTTTTTGGCAGTTTTTAATGCCTTTCCGTGCGTTTTTTGCTATTTTATTTTGCCCTTTTTATAGGTTTTTAGGTCCTCAAAATCCTTTCCCTGCTTATTACACTGTGCCACAGGACTTTTCACCCATCCAAAAGATGATATAGAGGGTGAAACTAAAGGTCATTCATACTCAGTTTTTCATTTTCAAATCCGATGTCCTTTTAAAAGAGCTTACAAATTTCAAGGACATTTTTTTAAAAATATCTGCAGTTATGCAATGATGAAGATATGGCTATCAACTGAAAGAGGCACTTTGTCGTTTTATGACTAAATTTTCTATTTTGAACCTTCAGTATCAATCAGTAAGGCGCTTTTAAATACGATAACCTCGATATCGTTGAATTTTTTTTAACAAATCCTTTTGAAAAAGTGGTTTATTTTTCTTATCTGCATAATCCTACATAAAATACCTTTTTGATCAAAAAGTTCTCGTAATCAGCACTGTGCACAGTGATTCGTTCCATAGACAAAATTCACAAAATGTATAGTCTCAGAATTTAACAATTTTGATGTTATTTGAAAGGAAAACCTCCAACTAAGAAAACCCAAAGGATCTGTGCAAAAAATAATTAGTGTGTGTGCAAAGGCGGCTCAAAGTTGTAACTTTTTTCACAAAAATATGTAAACACATATTTTCTGTTTTTTAGTCAATTGAGTAAAAAAAATTGTAAAAATACATGGTTACCAAGAAGTAACTAAAACTTTCAATACAGATTAAGAAATGATGTGGTAATTTTCGCTTTTACTGTTTTCTCAAAATTTGCAAAGCTGAGGCTTTTACATCACTTTTAATTGAAAATATTTTTCTAAACTAAAAATCAGAAAATTGGCAAAACTTAGAGGAAAATATCTAAAAAGTATGTGAAAGTATGGCAGCCGCCGTGGCTCAGTTGGTCAGTGCGTTGGACCGCGAGTCGAAGGCAGCAACCTCAGGTTCAAATACTGCCTGTAATAACACCTAAAAAAAATAACGGGAAAACTCGTTTTCTCTTTCGGTGGCTGTCCTCTCAGCTGGAAATGGCAAAACCTCTGAGAGTAAAAATTGCTTATGAAAAAGGTCCCAAACTGCCGTTCGGAACCGGCATAAAACTGTAGGTCCCTTCCACCCGCGTACAAATTCACACGCACAACACGGGTGGTTGCGGGAAGCTAGGCCTTAGTCTCGCGTAAGCGGGCTGTCGTGCCAGTCAATTAAAAAAAAAAAATTATGTGAAAGTATGTTCCTGGATTTTTTTTATTTTAAGAAGCATTCTTTCTTTGTCGGATAATGTAATTATACCCTCCGATATCTTCCGATCTCAGAAAATAATTCAATTTGAAAAGTGGCCTAAACACGTATTTTTCGCAATTAGCACGAAAACTGATAAAATCTGCAAAAATGCAAAACATACATCTATTATTATCGTTTTTATTGCAAAACCAGAGGGTCCCGATACAATTTAAGTTACTCTTTGGAATAATCAATGTTGATTTTACCGATTAAGTGTAAAATCTGAAAAATCTAGCCAACACATTTGGTGTATAGCTTTCCAAAAATGACGAAATTTGCAAAATTAAGCCTCAGGCATTGCCAAACTACAACAGTTTAAGAAAAACCAAATGGAGATTTCAATTCAGCAGACTATGATTAACTAGTTTACCAAATTTTATGAAGAACGGACCACTCCTTCTAATTTTGTCCCGCGGTTGTATGGAGTCGAATCACTGTGCACTGTGCTGTGTGACGCTCTCAGGCATCAAATTTGACTATTTTATGGTTTGCCAAAACTATCAACAATACTTTCTTCACATTTCAGCGATTTGCTGGGTTTTTTCAACGCCTCGAAATAGCTGTAAATAGCTAAGATCCTTCCGAGAGAGTGCCAAGTGACTTGGGACATCACCACATTAACTTACCTACCTACCACCAAAATCTGATTTAGCTCCCTGCAACTTTTTCCTGATTGATTAACTTAAAAAACCATGTCCACTTTCGTATAATTTCTGAGCTTGTAGCACAATTTTTCAAAAGCTGGTTGCCTGATGACTAAACGGACAAAGAGCGCCTCACAATAAGCTGCATGCAGGGTATATATTCCAACAATAACAATTATATCTACAATACTTTTTGTATGTAATGCGAAACAAAGACTAAAAGAAAATATTCACAGAAAAAAAACCCACACTGTAATTCTTTTCATGTAATAATTTAATTTAATAATTAATTAATAATTTTAATAATTGACTGGCACGACAGCCCGCTTACGCGAGACTAAGGCCTAGCTTCCCGCAACCACCCATGTTGTGCGTGTGAATTTGTACGCGGGTTGAAGGGACCTACAGTTTTATGCCGGTTCCGAACGGCAGGTTGGGAGCTTTTTCATAAGCAATTTTTACTCTCAGAGGTTTGCCATTTCCAGCTAAGAGGACAGCCACCGAAAGAGAAAACTAGTTTTCCCGTTATTTTTTTTTTTTTTTTTTTAGTTGTTATTACAGGCAGTATTTGAACCTGAGGTTGCTGCCTGCGACTCGCGGTCCAACGCACTAACCAACTGAGCCACGGCGGCTGCCGTTCTTTTCATGTAGATTGCGAAAAGGCAGCTCGCCACTGGCGCCAAATGCATTTAAATAAAATCACTATAAATGGGTCTGTATGTGTCTGTGTGTGTGTGCGTGTAACGCAATGTGGCACCGAATAGCGTAAGCAGAACAAAAACTTGCCAAATCCTTGGCCCAAATGGCTCACACAGTTGGCATCAGTTGGACAAACCAAATGTCAATGAACCTAAACTTTTTGGGTGACCCCACTGAGCGTTGCAGTGTCTTTAACAATTCAATTTCACTTTCGTTTCGATTTGCAGCTAAGTAGATATGTATGTGTGTTTATTTTGCATAATGCCGAAAACATTGCCAAGTGGGTGTGTAGAAAGAGGAAAAGAAAGAATCATCCTCAACCCAACGTTTGTGCACCACCCACACTCCACACACACAGAACTCAACAGCACATCGAAACCATTTTTGTTTTTGCTTCTAAGTGACACAATGTAACGGCCACCTCTGCGTGTGTGGCATCGGGCTAACCCACCTGATTGCGCAAGCGTTCCACCTCGTGCCACGATTCCGCATCGTCGACCGCATACACCAGTATGAAGGCGCCCGCCGTCGTTATGGAGAGCGTTCGCATCGCGGGAAACTCGAACGAGCCGGACGTGTCGAGTATGTCCAGCGTCAGCGCGGAGCCGTCGGGCAGATCGTATTCGCCGCGATGCAGCTCCTCGACTGTCTGCTTGTAGCGCGCCTGGAATTTGTCGTACAGAAACTGGGCGATGATGCAAGTTTTGCCGACGCGTGCCGCGCCCATCACCACCACGCGCCGCTGCTCCTTGCGTATCTGCGAGGCCGTGTAGTCGGCGGTGGCGCGCGACGTGCGCATTACCGCCGCCAGCGAGGGCAAACGCAGTCGTTGACACGGCCCTGGCATGCTGGGGCGCTTTGCGTTCACGCTGGCCGCTGGTGTTGTTGTCGTTGCGCTGGCCGTTGCAATGGCTGTTGTCAGCACAGTGGCTGCACAAAAGTATGAAGTATGAGGAACGAGTGTGGTACAAATTGCGTCGTGTTGTGACTTTCGACTACTTCTACTTCCGCCGCTGCACGCACTGATTTTTCAGTTATGGCAAATTTCTCGTTTTATAGGCCGCTGGCGCCTTTCAAGACCGCAACTGCACGAACTGAAAAAATGAGAGAGCAGAAAAATAGGTTTTACTTGTTTGATTACACTGAGCAACAGCCAAAATTTTTCCGAGTTCTAGTAAACCTTTTCTAAAGGATTTTTGGACGCTGATCACAACTGCGTACTTAGTTTTTTGATTGTTTGAGCGGTTTTTAAGGTATTGGCGGTTTTTGCTAGGAGGTGTTTTCCACGATTTTTCATCTTTGAGATTTTATTGCATTTATAATATGTAGACAAACACAATAATTTTTTCATGACACAATAACGAATCCTCAAGCTATAATTTTGACCATAGTCGATTTCGATTGGTCAAGGGTTAACACGGCTATGGCTCTCCAAAGTTCAATTTTCGCGAATTTTTTATAAAAATTCATTTAAATTCGGGGTTGCAATTTTCAACTAGGAGTTAGTATGCAATGTATAGTGTAAGGTTGTAACTCAAACTTATAGAACAGATTTTTTGTGTTGCATGTGCCATTCTCGGCCTATACTCATTAGAGTGTAAATGCGACTTCACCTTCTGAACACGTGTTTGTATTGAAATCTTCTAATGCTCTTCGCGTCGTTGATGAAAGTAGTTAAAGTATGTTCGCAAGCGTCAATATTTGTCTTTTCAAGGGCATTAACAAAATTTGAATTGGTTCATTACTGTAGGAGCTATTCTAGAAAGAGTTGCATCACACAAGTAAAAATTTCAACCATACATACTAAGCAAACTACTTGCTGTTTTTCCATATTTTATTGCGACATATTTTTAGGGCACAAAAAATTCAAAATTCGAAAGCAGAAAATTTTATGAATTGAGGGCATTTATTGTATGTGAGCTGCCTAAAATTGTGCTCCGATATTAAAGCTCAAAAGTAAATCCTTGCTTTTGTTGCTGAATTTATGCATGGAGAACTTACATATTTGTACACATACTCTATTACAAACATCGTATTTCAAAAATTTGTTTTTTAATTGAAAGCCCCAACATTCTTCTTTCACTATATGGCAATATATATTTTTTGGAAGCAAAATTCTTTTGTGTATTTGCAATCTTGCAAAGTAACTGAAAATTTGACTTTGCAAATGAATAACTCTTGCAAATTTGAACCGATTTTAATGTTTAAAATTTTAAATACATAGCTAGAGTATTGTTAATCAATGTTAAAAAAATGGCATTTAAGACTTCAGATTTGTAGGAGCTACATGCATGTAATGGTCAAAAAACATGTAAAACGCTCTCAAAGAAAAACCATCAATATTTCCTAAGCCGCTCAAACAATCAAAAAACTAAGTACGCAGTTGTGATCAGCGTCCAAAAATCCTTTAGAAAAGTATGGTTTGATTTCAGAAAAAAAAAATAATGTCGATTTTGTTGCTCTGTGTTATTTGTTTGTTTGCCTGATGGAAATCAATATTCTTCGAGCAAAGTGCATATAAAGTCAAAAACGTGCTGCATTGACGAATCCTGAACGCGGCTGCTGCCGTCCCGGGCAAATTTTCGCCACGCACGTGCAAAGAAAAGCAAAAGGCAATTGCAAGGAAAATTCAATTTCAATATCTCTTAATTCATTGCACGGCACTTGGTTGCTGTTTGTGCGCGCCCGGTTAATAAAATGAAAACGGAAATTTTCCGCTTTGCGAGTCGTTTGTAGTGCTTCGGCGCGCGGAGGCGAAAACTAACTGCACGTGTAACCTGAGCGCTGTGTCAGAAATAACAAGCAAAGGAAAACATTTAGCGGAAACTTCAAAAACAAAAATTTACGCTCGTGTCGCGCCAGAACCATTGGCGCGCGTTTTAAACATGCAAAACCCAACATGCCAAACGAATTCCAAGGCACAATTTGCCCCAATAAATAGTCAAATAAATAAATACTAAGCAATCTTATTAGCACAGCCGCCGTCGTTGGCACTTTAGTGCGTCAAGACTTGCTGCAAATTTCGCCGCATTCAATTACGATGCCACCTCCCATTTACAACAATTTTGTTTTTTATCACCTGCCGGTTTTTAATCATCTACGCCAGCTTACACCACAGCACAGCGTGCGGCCACCTTAAAATCCTGCAGTGCTGTCAGCGTTCAGCATTACACTTCGGTCGGCGCCGGCGCCATGGCAACCGCCGTCGACAGCAGCGACTGCTCTGCGTTTTAAGTGAGCCCACAAGCCGCCAAGGCAAGTGTGCGCATACCCAAGGCAGACCATAAGTCGGCCGCATTCGACATTCCTGCGCTGTTGCTGGCCTTTGCCGCTTCAATGCGTGCAATACGAACGGCCGTAATTGAATCGAAAGCCTTGTCAGCAGATTTTCAGTTTTTCGGCAGCATCACCATGACCACAAATAAGCGCGCACACACACACAGCAGTCGCCAGGCGGCGGTGTCATACAGTGCCGGGTGGCGGGCAGCAGCTGATGAAACTGGCGCTGTTGGTGTTGAGAGGTGGCAATGGCAGCGACTGCGAGAGTGACTGTGTGGCTGATAAGGCTGAAGCCAAGAATTCGCTTGGCAACGTTTGTCATTTGCTATGGGGCCGAAATTGAAAGATTGCTTATGTTGCAAAGCTGGCTCAATTAAGGTATCATCGCACGTTAGAAAGGGGAATTTTTAATGATTTACAAAATCATTTCTTTTTCAGCTCCCTAATTATCAATCTTTTTGAATTTTTTTACAATAGATTGAGAGTTTAAGGAACTCCAAAAAAATTTTTTTTGGTTTTTAGCATATTGTCTCTTATATAGGTGGAGCTGAAGTCGCGTAGAAAAAAAAACACATCCTCCATTACGGACACTTAATCTCCGAATTGGCTAATCAGAAACCAAAAACAAAAAAGATTCATAATTATTAAGCTTTCGGACACAGGCATTCACTAGAAAAATAAAAAAACGCTAAAAATAAAAGGAGGAATTTTTGAAAAAAAAAGTGTCAAAAATTGACTGCGTTTTTCACCTTTTTTTCCCAGAAAAATTATTTTAAGTTACAAATTTTCTTCAATATTGTGGTATATTCTTGTAAAAAATAAGTTAATAAAAAGAACCAAAAATTTTTTTTTTAAACCGGTCGAGCCAAAAAAAAGATCGATAATAAAGGAGTTGAAAAATAAATCATTTTTAAAATCATTAAAAATTCCCATTTCTAACGTGCCATGATACCTTAAGGCAATGAAAATTTAGGCAGCGCTCAAAAGTATGCTACAGTGAATCGCTACAGTGGAAATGATCGGATTTCGTAGTTAGTTGCAAACTTTTCAAAGCGGTCAAGAATTTAAATCACATACATTACTACAAAATGTTCACCCACACACACACACACACATACACAAAGTAGATGTCATGGATTTAAGTATGTCAAAGCCGGCCACTCGTTTTGGCCATTGATGATTTTCCTGCTAAAAAAAAGTAATAGTCAGAGAATATTATGTAAATAGTGCAAAAGTATGCTTAGAAATAACAAGAATGGTGTGCATTCAAGCGTGAATATGAAAAGGGCAGCATATGGTCACAAATATTTCAACCGAACCTCACTTTATTAAGCAATGTGCTTTTGGCAGGTATGGAGGAAACAGGAATTCATTTTGAGTAGTAGTTGTATGTATTATAAGTACGTATATACATATCTATTTTTATGTTAGTGTTCAACCGAATATTTGTTTTCGACTTCGGTATTCGGCCAATTTTAAATCTTCGGCTTAGGACAAAAAAGTCGAATATTTTAGCCAAAGGTTTTCGCCCTGTCTTGCAAGTCATATCAAGTTTTATCGATATTTCGGACATCAAGATTGCAGTTAAGAAAAAAAAATTATTTCTGATCAGCCATTTATGTCAATTGAATTGTTAATTTTTTTTTGTTTTTGTTAGAAACTGAACCCTAAGACTGTTTGCAGTTTTTCTTTTATTAATTCTTCAGTGGAAACAGTAAATGAATAAATGAAACTGTATTGCAAGCCAATTTGTTTTGTTTCGAAGTATTTTATCAAATATCGAGTTTTATCGATATTTCGGACATCAATATTGCAGTTAAGAAAAAAAAATTATCTCTAATCAGCCATTTATGTCAATTGAATTGTTATTTTTTTTTGTTTTTGTTAGAAACTGAACCCTAAGACTGTTTGCAGTTTTTCTTTTATTAATTCGTAAGTGGGAAAAGTAAATGAGTAAAGAAAGAACGGCTTAATTTATTAAGTATTTTTCCTTAAAAGAATTTTTCGGCCGAACATTTTAGTTATGCCGAATATTCTGCTTCGGCTTCGGTCAAAATTCATCTTCGGTTGGACACTACTATATGTTTAATAATTACCTATATGTATATATGTAAATTAAACGTTCAAAATAACTTATTTGGTCTTTCTTTCTATAAAATGCATAACTGTTACGATCCCTGATCATACAAATGTTTTTAATTAATTAAAAGAGGACCTCTTAGTGTTTTATTATAAGCTGGCCACTATATTTGGCAATGGAAAATATTGTTATTCAAAGATAAGACATTTTTTTCTCAGCATTCCAAGCAGTACAAGCATTTTCTGAAGAGATGGCTTTCTGTTTAAAGTTTGTTTATTTTTTTGGGGAGGATTTTGAGAAAATTTTGTTATGTGAAGATCCCCTCTAATGTTCAATGAGGAATATTTTCCCAAAAGACTATATGGTGCTTTTTTCAATAGTTTACTCAATACAAGTTTATTATGAAAAAGTTGCCAAAAAACATGAAAAAGCGGGGTAAGGAAAGGGGATGCGGGGTTCATGTGCATACAAAAAATATGCACATTTTTATGCCACGCAACTTTGTCCTAGACATCGAAGCTTTAGCACTTCAAATTTTCATACTTTCCGTGGAGAGGTCTATAGTGACCCTTTTAACCTTTATGTGCAAATTAAAAATAATAATTCAGACGTGCTGGACTCTAACTTTGTTGGGCAAAAATTAAGTGTACGATGTCCTCTTTCAGAAATATACGGTAATTACTCTGTTGCATAAATGCTGTTACACTGTGCAACAAAAACCCAAAATTTTGAAAGCACACAAAGAAATCGATATACTCACAGAAGTAAGAGCCAAATATAGTCAAATTGCGTTTTTCTCACTTATATCAGGATTTTTTTGTAAGGATTTTGAACTTTCAAGGACCTGAATATTTAAAAAAAAATATTTTAAAAATTGTATGTCAACATTGGTATTAAATAAAGGAAAAAAATCCCTAGAATTAAAAAATTATAATTTTGTGATGCACAAGGATGAGTATTTAATGAAAATATCTTTTTAAAATATTAATATGGGCATCATATGAAAGAAAAAATTCCCTAGAATTTGAAAAGTTAATTTTTGGTGCGCAAGGACGAATTGAAAATGTCCTTTTCAAACTTTTTCATTGAATATTCTTGACAATTTTCAATGGTTTTTTGTCTAATATGTCTTTATTACTAATACGTACCACATGCTTGAATTTCGTCCTTATAATTTTATTAGTTAAGGATAAACAAATTTTAATAATTCCTTCTATAAAACAATGAATGTGCTGCACCGTACGACAAGAATCAAATAACTATTTAATTAATTAATTTAATTTATTATTATTTAATTAATATGTTATGATATGATATGTTTTTTGTGCTCCATACATGGCTTTGTATATATAATCATTTACCTCATATCTTGTAAACTATCTAAAATACTCTCGTCTCTCGACTTCTTTACGTTTACGTTTCTCTTATGAACAGTTTTTATAGCCTTCCAAAAAGAGCAAAATACTTAGTCTTCCGAAAATATTCCAAGAAAGCAAAGGATTTTGTATTTCATTTCATTTTTTTTATTGCAAAGGAAACACATTTTAATGTACATACAAAATTAGAAAATTAGTGCTATATCAAATGGTTGAAGCTTGAGCGTCAGTGCCGGGATGAGGAGGGGGAGGGGGTTGAAACCCCCTGAAATATTAGGGTCGACTTTAAAACTACATACAAATGAAAAGCATTTTTATGGCATTTTAAGAATATTAAAGAATAACTTTTTGGAACGCCCCACAAATTTTTATAAATCCGCCCCTGTTGGGCGTGAAACTGCTACATTTATCTCGAAAAAGAGACTTTTTCTTATGCCACAAATAAAAAATCGAAAAAAGGTCGCTAAACACTGCCGGCCACGTAGCTCCTTGAAACTAATATTGTAAATATTATTGCATCGTGATTCTCCCTTCATGTGCTTATACGTACGGTTGGCAGCCCTGACCATCCCGAAGGAGCTTGCGCGGCCGGCTGACACTCGACGTACGAACTTCGGCAAATTAACATCGACGAACAGCGATTTACACAAAAATTTAATTACAGTACATTTATATCACAAACATTCAAAGAAAATAAAACCTTACACAAAAAACCAACACAAGACATTTACATCCTTTTTTTATTTCAACTCATTTGCGCGGTCTTCGCTTAAAAAGGCACAATCAAAAGCATTCCACTTTTCAAGTCTTCAAACAAATAAATCTACAAAACATATTGAACCCTTTCGATAGGATTGGGTTAAAACTTATTAAAATTAATTTTTCCCCCAATTTACACTGTGAAACAACCAAACGTTTTACATTTCCTTAGTCTTCAAGTACACAATTCTTTTATTTATAGCTGTGTAGCAATTTTTTTCGCTTCGAAAGGGTTTAAAAATCGCAGTCATAAATCACAGTGATTGCACTCTTATTTACCACCCAAGAAGCATAAAAATGAAAAATTGTATTGTAATTTCTTTATGTTACCATCTACTTTGTCTCCTCTTTAATTTCAACCCGCAAAATTTTGCCCTGACCCAAACGAAAGCTCCAAAAAATTACAAAACGTGCACAACGTGGCACCGAAGGTTGCGCACAGCATAAAACCAGAAAACACTAAATGACCAGAAAGCCCCAAAAACGCATTCCCACACATCTCTACACAAATACATATCTACTTATGTATTATACATAAATGAAGCACAATCAACTTTATTAAGTTTATTTCACCAATTCATGACCTGCGTCGACCGCTAAAACGTGTTAGGTCCTGCAGCCTTTGAGCCTCGACAAGTGTTCGCAATTTTGCCTTTTCTTAGCTATTTTAGGTTCTGTTGTTAACAAAACTCCCTCCCACACACTTTTTATTTTTGCTACAATATTTTATAATTTTTCCTACAATTTTTTTTTGCCTTTTTGGCGCTTCCCTATCGCTTTCATCTCTACAGCAATCCTTTCTCTCAAATATTTAGCTTCTTGTTAGACGAGCTTGCTCGTTTTAATGCCGTCTTAAATGTTTTGCAACCTGGACCTTTTGTAAATTGAAATTGTTGCCGGATTTTCGGGTGAAATCGGTATGTCACAGCGCTGTGTTGGCATTTCGCTGCGCTTCTACGTCGCACTTTAGACATGAACTGGTAAATTGTGCTGTTGCTAAGTGCTCGCCAAGTCGAGTGGTGTGCGCAGCATAAGTTTATATATGCATTGCACACACCCACTCACGAACATATTTCTTTATTCGTATAATGAAATGAGGAAGCACTTGTGCCGCTTAATCAGCTGAAGTGTTCACTATGAAAAGGGCTACGCACGCCATTGCATTGTTCCTGTGACTCAATTACTGGGACCGTATCGCTGCATTTGTAGGCCTTCAGTGGGAGAAATTCAAAATTAATTGAGACAAACTTGGCATACGCGGCAAATATGGCCTCGTTGACAAAAAGCACACAACGTTGAGCAAATTTTGTATACTTTTGGCATACTCGATTGACCTAACAATGGGTCATACATAATTAAATTCATTTCTTTCAACGTTCTGATTCCGAAGATTTAAAAATTACTTATTCACAATTATTTAAGTTAAGTTAAAATTGAATCAAGGAAATTGTGACTGGCGTATGATGAATTCATGCGAAAATCAACCTTTAAAGAATGACAGCAAATTTACTTATTTCGTAATGAAGAAATAATGCTGTGGTCAGAAACAATTACGGCTTAAAGTGGCTTAAGAAGGCATTAAAGTTAATGGTGCTGGCATATTCTTGAATGCATGGCCAACCTTATCTTCATAGGAAGATAATGGATATGGAATTATATTACAATTAAGTTGAATTGATGCTTTTAAACTTAAGCCATAAGTGCTTAAGCCATAAATGCTTAAGTGAGCTGTTCGAGAGGAAGGAAATCTTCGTCTTTGTTCATATTGGCGACAACTATCGAATACGAACGAATAGCGAGCTGTCTTTTAGTAAGGAAGTGAGAAAGTAAAAAAGTAAGTAAGTTTGTATGTATGCAAGTAAGTAAGTAATTAAGTAAGTAAGTAAATAAGTAAGTGGATGAGTTATTTTTAGCGTGTGAGACCGCTCTCATTAAAAATTATATCTATACTAGAAATTACTACTATACTAAAAATTATATTGTTACGAATATGACTTCTCTAAGTTCGTTTTGGATTGTGCGTGAAAATAAAACTACTTTAGTTACTCAGCGCAAGCGCAGTCAAAAACCAACAATCGCTTTATTTACAAATTTACACTTGTTACTACTTTACACTACTACTAGTGCATGTTCCCCCTTTGCTTGCTCAACACAGACTCGACCATCTGCGCTGCCACTGCTGTTTCTTATAACTGTTTTCTTATCGCGCCGATGTTTCCTGCACATTCCAGTTGTACTCTCTATTGTTCTAGCACAGCCCATCACCTTCGCGAACCATCCTTGCCATATCGGAATTATTTCCAACCGGCCATAATCCAAAGTGCATGCCTAAAAGTATACTTGGAAAAGCATTCATTCACAGCACAGAGTGCCTCATCGTTGCAATATACAAAAGTGGCCGAAGCTGAAGCAGAATATTCGGCATAACTAAAATATTCGGCCGAAGACCGAAGTCGAATACTAATAAAAATTCTTTAAAAAAAACGAAACAATTTTAGTCGTTCTTTCTTCATTCACTTATTTGGTCCACTTAAGAATTAATAAAAGAATTTATATCCATATATATGTATGTAGGTATATAAATTAATATCTGTTTGTTTGTTGGTCACACGACACTAAAATTCAAAAACTAGACGGCCAATTGAGCGGAGTCGTTCACAAAATATTCGTCTTGACTAAATATCGGTAAACCACATAGTGCAAATACGATCCGACAGGTGGGCGTGGCACCTCCCATACAACCAAAATTTATAATACGGAATATCTTTGGAATTATAGATCGGACAGAATTGAAATTTGGTACAGAGCTACCATTTAGATGTGTTGTTTTACTGATAAAATTTCATAAGCGTTGGACAAGGGGCGTGGCACTTTTTCAGCGATCGAAATGTTTTGAGTAACTTTGGAACTACAGATCACATATCAATGACATTTGGCACAGATTTACAATTTAGACGTGCCCTTTGAGAGAAGGAATAGGGTAGGTATTGGACAAGGGGGCATGACACCGCCCATACAACCAAAATGTTTAATGTGGAATAGCTTCGGAATTGTAAGCCGCACAGCATTGAAATTTTGTATACCGTCGTCCCATAGATGTCTCATTCCACTGGTAAAATTGTATGGGCATTGAACAAGGGGCGTGGCAAATTTTTTGTGGCTCAAATTTTCTGCGTAACTTTGGAACCGTAAGTTGCACATCAATGAAACTGGGTCACACCCTTCAACTGGAGGAATAGATTGGGCATTGCATGAAACGAACGTAGCTCCGCCCACACAGTGTTGTATTAAAAAACTTGATTTATTGGGCCCATTGACTTCAAATTTACGCGCAAAGCCGCGTGGCCCTGCTAGTTCTAAATAAAAGACTTTTTATGCCAGAGAACGGTTTTGTGCCGATTTTCTATTTAAACAAACACACACACGTTGAATTGAATTGATTTTGCCGCATCAGTTCACATTGGTTTCTCGTTTCCTGGCTTCTCTGCCACCATTTCACGTGTACTATGCCGCACGTCGGAACTCATTGTGAGTGGCAGCAGTTGAAATACTTTTAGTGTTTTGTTGTGGGTGTTTTGTTTTCTTTTCTCCCATTCTTCTTAATTTTATTTGCAACTCACTAACTAAACTTTTCTCTTTGCTATGGTGAAATGTAATAGCTTTCTACTTGTCACCAATGCATAAAAATAGTGAAACAATCAATTCATCAGCGTTTTAAGCGAACGAATATTGTTTTAATTGCCTTGGCTTTTGGCTTATAATTGACTTTAGCATGAATCACTGATTAGAAATTTTGTAATTTCTAATTTTCAGAAATTTATTATGATTAATACAACAAACGAAATGCACGCACACAATAAAACATATACAAATTTTCACATGCGAATCGTGTTGCAATTTAGTTGGAATTTAGTTGCAATTTAGCATTCAAGCGCAAAGTTCATTTTTCCCTATTAACGAAATCAAGTTTTCTTATTAACGAAATCAAATTTTCAATGCCACATAAATTATTGCAACATTATGCAGAGAAATTTACAATTGTAATGACACACATTGTTTTATATATCTATCGGTGTACTGAAAAGTTGCCCGAAGTAGGTCAGTTGTTGTGGTGAATTTTAAACCCATTCATACATACGTACACTGCCCAACACTTGATTACACTCACTCAATTTATCTCCACAAAATCTGTTTTTTAATATGTACCGCATTGAAGCAATTTGAACGCTGAAACAAATTTTGTAATAACTCTTCAGTCACATATTTCATTACGTGGGATCAGCATCAGCATCAGCATTCAATCTTTTTCAACACTCAGTATTAAAAACAAATATTTTTACAAAAAAAATTAAGTAAGGTTAATCAAGTGTTGTGCAGTGTAGACATATGTATTTACATGTACATTTACATACATAAACATTAATAAAAGAGCCTGCGATCATGTGAAGCACGTTTGAATTGCACAATCAATTAAAAAGCCAGTCTCATTTTAATTGGAATACTCAGTGAAGACCTGCCGTTCGGAACCGGCATAAAACTGTAGGTCCCTCCAACCCGTGTACAAATTCACACGCACAACACGGGTAGTTGCGGGAAGCTAGGCCTTAGTCTCGCGTAAGTGGGCTGTCGTGCCAGTCAATTAAAAAAAAAATTAATTACTCAGTGAAGACCAACAAAATGACTGCCACTATGGCTGCGTTCATACTGTCGCATAACAAAATCGCTTTGTATGTGTGTGCAACACATGTCACGTGGCATTGTGGCGCCACGCACAAGCGAGCAACAGTTGTTGTGCGAGTGTGGCATTTTCGGAGGCTTTAGGGATTCTGCGATTTTTGACTGCCACTAATTGTGGTATAAAGTTTATGAGTGTTGCCAGATCAGAAGATTTCCGCCAAGGTTTAGGAGACTCTTGGCCTTTTAAGAGAATTTTTAAGAGAAAGAATTGTTTAGGAAAAGGTTTAGAAGATTTTGATGGTAATACATTTCACATCATTAGTGGCACTGAAGCCTTGAATATTAAAAGCTAAAGTGTTGTATTAAATTTAATTAAATGTATGCTTAAAATTTATGCAATGAATGAAGGAAGGAAGGATTTCATTCCGATCTCATTTTTCATATGTTTTGTTTGTGTTAAGTTGTTGTTAAGGTGGAGCTAAATGAATAAAAAGGCTAAATATATATATTTATTTTTTATGAGAAGTTTAGTTGCTTAGTTTGTAATGAGAAAATTTATTTAAAATAAATTTAAAAAAATTGAAATTTTTTGATTTTTGGGAGAAAATACCAGCTTTTTTTAAGATTTTGGAGAAAGTCAGTTTAAGCCCGAATTCGAACGGCGGCGATAGAACTAGTCGAGTGTTTCACCAGCCCGAGCTATGATTCGAACCTAGGGCCTCAGTATGAGAAGCCAGCGACTATTGAAGCCGGCCATATAACCCGAAAGTATGAACAATTTTGTAAATCTATCAAAAATATCAAAACTGTTAATAAAATATTAAAAAAAAGCAAAATACTTAAATAAAAAAACCAAAAATCTGTGTTATAAAAGTAGACTGCTTGAAGACAGTTCCATAGCTTGCGCGCATTCTTCAGTTGGTCTCACCAAGAGACTTGGTCCTTACACCGGAGACACGGCCTCCCTCGTCGAACAACATTTTCGCCGGTACTTCATCATTCTTACGGAGACATGTGCTACGTCCATGTTTTCAAACTGTTCATACAGCTCGTTATTGATTTGTATTCGATAGTCGTCGTCAATACGAATAGAGGTGAAAATTAAATTCGAGATTAATTAATGTAAAAATAAACTTTTCTTTTGTATGAAGTAAACTTAATCACTAAAAAGCCTACGGTTATGTTTCACTGTACTTTATGCAACCGATTTAACAAATCTCCAGTCATATTGAGTCATACTCTCTGACCAAAGGTTCTCTCTAAGATAGACAGAGGTAGTATTCTTCTTTCATTCAAAAAAATAATGAAGAATGCAATATATGTGCGTCTCCACACATTTAAATGTACAAACAGCAACACAAATATCATAAAAATTGCATACAAGTGAAATAAGGAAATTGATTTAGTTTATAAATGTCCAACCAATAAATCAGCGTTTTTCTATAGCACAATAATAAAAAAAAAATTGCATTTGGCCACCTGAGACCAAAGCCAATCATAGCTCTTTCACCACATATCTGCCATGCACACATATTGCTTCGACAATAATTGGATATTTCGCGACAAACCGACGTGCGGCAATCGCACATGAAAGCCGCTATCAGGAAACACAAATTGACATAAAAAAATAATACATAAGTGAGTCCGTGCGCGCATTAACAAATGTTGCAGAGCAGAGAATTGCCCGCCTGACAATCATTCTTAACGCACGCTTTGTTGTGTTAACACATCTATGCCACCAGTGGCGCAGGCACGATTTCATTTTGGAGGGGTTTTGCGTACAACTTGAATACCATTCGAAATCTTTTCTTGTACCAGCAACTTTTGTGTTTGAGGGTTTGAACCCCAAACCACTTCCCCCCTGTGTGCGCCACTGAATACCACACAATATCCAATATCCTTTTAGCATGCAAGATTTCATTTTGGAAGGATTCCGTAGACAATTTTTCAGCCCAAAATCATTTGAAATCATATTTGTCAGCCACATTTTTTCTCTATCAATTCGATAGTTGGGAATTTTTACCCCAGTTGCACGCGCCAGTGTACCCACATACAAACTGCTACCATGTGCTCACTTGTGTGCTTATCAGCGTTTTCTTTCATTGGAATAGAGCAGAAATCTGACAACAGGTGGAAGTGTTGCAATCCATCTTGGCTGACTTATTTCAACGCTACACCTTGGCCAGGTTCCTTTTCCCTTCGTTTTCAATGCCAATGACGTAGAAAAACGAAATATTTTCGCATACCAGCTATGTTCCTTCTGAGCAAACCCCATTATTTGCTTTGCTAGTTCCTGAATGTAAATTCAAAGCTTATACGAATTTATTTCAAAGTGTTTTGAAAGTCAAATTTCATAACAATCTAACGAAAAGATATTATTTAATAGATTCATTACCATACCAGCCACACCTGCTGCAGAACATCATAAATCACATACAATTTTTTCGATTTTCTTAACACCTTTGAAAATTATTTTGTGTACCAAAAGGTTAGTAATTTAGAAATCGAACTGGCATGGCTGGGTTCTGTAACCCTTCTTCGGGGCTTAAAAATATACGCGAACTATTTAAGTACTCTGTTCTAGCGCGCTGGCTTTTCATACCAGAGGCCCTGGTTCGATTCCCAACTCGGGCTGGTATAGAAATCGTCTACTTCTATCGGTATTCGCATGAAGCAGTTGAAAATTACAAGAATCGTCTAAGTGCGCTCTTGGCCACCATAACCTAACCTAACCTGAACTAAGTGTTGTTGGGTCAAATTGACCCAATTAGAAAAAAAATCATTAAACACTTAACAGAAAATGAATTCACTTTTTTTCATGTTTTCATCAAACCACAATAAAATAGAACAAACAACATTTGGAATGAATAACTTTGTTTAGTTTGTTGTCTTGATTCAAGCCCTTCTGCTTGATCTGCTCTTCTGTAACCCTTTTGCGGTACTTTGTACACGGCTTCTTCTTAGCAAAGCGAGCCTCATCTTTCGAAAGTTATTAACCCTTTCGCTACAGGTTTTTACCGGGGAAAGTTAAACTGTAAAATTTATTAATTGTGTCTACTGTGTGGAACAACATTCCATAATGTTATTTTTATTTATATTACCGGACCCTGTTTTTTTAGAATGTTGTCATATGACATCAATCAAATTGTTGTGGCTGTAATAATTACTTGAACATAAATTTGTTTACGCATAACTAAAAATCGAATATTTTCACAATTATTTAGCTAAAATTATATTTAGCTAAATTATTAAAGTAAAATTATTTATTGAACTATAAAGTCAAATTAAAAGTATCTCTTATTTTTTATTTACTGAACTATAAAGTCAAATTAAAAGTGCCTCTTATTTTTTCTGCTTCTTTTTTCTTTACTGTAAGATATAGCATTAAAAAAACCTGCATACTTCTCTTCATTAAACTTAAATATTCAGTTTATTAATTTCGTATTATTTCTAAAACTAAGTATTTCAAACTATTCCAAGGTTAAAAAAAAAAATTTACTCTCGAAACCATAGAGGGATCAGACCTCCACAAAGTAGCATGTTGCCATATAACAACAAAATAGCGAAAAGGTTAAGCTTAGCAGAGAATCGCCGAATGAACGGGCACATTCATGTTATCTATTGTGCTGTTTTCTATACATCAAGCTCTCTTAAATCAGGTAAAATAATTGCATAGGAAAAGTTTGCAACGTGCCATTCAAAATGAACTTAAAGGTTCAGGCCCCAAAAAGTCACATGATGCTTGGTATTAATTCACCTTCGAGGTGTCGTAGTAATATATAAAGTACGGCAATTGTAATCGTAAATTTGCTTGTTAATTTGTCACATTGATTTATGAAGAATTAAGAATGAATTCATTTGAGAATAAAACCCTCTGAGTCAATAACTAGTTTGTTATTGAAAAAAACGAGAAAACATTACGCTGCGTTAGTGAACCCCAACAAGTACTTACGAGTATATGTTCAACACATTGTAGTAGATAAATAAAAATATATAAAAAAGAATAAAGTGAACGTTTAGACCGATTCATTCATAAAAATTGCACCGCTTTGTGCTTTCGCGTTATCTTCATAGAATTTTCATGGGCGCGGGCATGACAAATTGTACACAAAATACATATATAAATACATACATACACCCACACACACACAACTAAATAATAAACATCAGCAATGCCAAAAGCAAAAACTATAAACAATAACATGAAATCATAAATAACAACAACATGTTGTTTATCTTTGCTAAAATGCGACACAAACCAACACAAGCAAACAGAATTTGCGCCGAATTTGATTTTCGTATTCAGTTACCACAATTGATCACCTGAAATATTTATGCAATCAGTAAGCAGCAACGAGATTTTTCGTACAGCCGTTGACCCAAGAGGAACATTTGTAATCAACACTAATGGCAACGAAATTATAAATGTGTAAGCGAGGCAGATGACTTGAAAAAACTTTCCATTCTGAAACCATAAAAGTCAATGAAATCACAATTGTTGATTCACAATTGTTGATTTCTGGTTGGTGATAGCTTTGAGCATTCAATTCAATGTGGTTTGGTTAGATAAGTTCAAAATTGATGCAAATTGTATCCGAAAGGAGTACTTTGACTGTGAAGGGTTCATTGTACTGGCGACAGACTTGAAAGCCTTACAGAATAGAGAAGTAACATAGTTTGAATTATCATCTCTTTTCTATTTTTTTTCATTGCCACACATGCGTCAACTTTGAAACGAAGACGTGAAACATTTGTAAAATTGAGTAACTATGAAGCTCTAATTAAAGTGCTTAATCAAAAAAATAGAAGTGAGTGAGTGGGTTCAAATCAAGTGTCAGTCAGATTCTTGCTGTAAAATACTGTCTCCTGATCCCTTCATTCTAACACAACCAACGCAATTATTCACTTCTGCGTCCTCACTCCATACTGAAGTACAAGAATTATGGAATTATTTTCGTTCGAAATCAATAAACATTCCTGACAACTAAAGGGTTAAGATCAGAAGACTAGTTTTTTTAATGTCTTCAATTATGAAAATGCAAGTCCGAAAGCTTATCCAGCCATGTTTGATTGCTTTCAGGATGCACTATAAAATTTTAAATATCTTCAATGTTTGTGTGTGTGTTCTTCTTTTGTTTGGTTTTATTCTCAGCACAGTAAGTTACACATGTCTGGCATGTGAGATAAGTTAGCAACGATGCCATAGGTAGCTTGTCATGTCAGCAACTCGGACGTCATTCGATTTGGCTTTCGGTCAAAGTCAAAGCAGCCGTTAAACGATTGAACGAATTACACTGCACAACAAAATCAATTTTTTTTTAAATAACAAGGTTCGGAAAACGGATTCTGGTAGAGGGGACCAAAAAAAAATATATGTGTATCGGCAAGTTTTCCCCCTTTTGCACATTCTTATGGTGAATCGGCATATGAAAACCATGTAACCTTACATTTTAGGTATATGATCGGTTCAGCAATTTGATGTAAAATACTACGAAGAATATTTTTGTGGAGCATTTTAACCCTGTAGCTACTATTTGTATGGGTCAATTTGACCCTTTTTTTCTAAAATGCCAAAAATGTCCTGTAAAACAGGACTTTTTAAGGAAAATATGTACCACGAAAATATTTGCCATAAAATTCTACTATCGGTCTCTGAATACACCAAAGCTCAGAAATTAACTTGAACTCCAAGATTTAACACAAAATTAAAATGTGTTTAAGTGCTTATTGTGTACTTATTCAAAATTGGTGTTGTGCAGTGTTAACTATCAGTAAAAACCCCAACTCGCCGCTGACACCAGCCTGGCTGTCTGCCTGCGCGTAATTATCAACGATTCCACACCAAAGTCTCGCTGCCTGTTCCCTTGCTCTTGGCCCTATTCGTACCATGCTTGCTTCCGTTTTGAGCCAATCGCAAGAATTGCCATCAACTGTGCCAGTTGGCGCGTTTTCCCCTAACGCCGCAAATTGTTCTATATTTATCAGTCGACTGGCTATAAATACGCGCGCGACCAGTTAAATTCAGTAATGGAATGTGAAATACGCAGTTAGGCAAATTCAGCTAACAGCCCACGTTTACGACCAGTAAATCTTTGACAAAAACTGAAAGTTGTCAGTTTCACAATGGGCACAATTATCAACTCAATTGATGCCGAACTTCAGCGACACAAAAATGTTGCAAACGGTTGCTAGAGTTATGTCTCTCATTCCTAAATTAATTTATTAACAAATTTAATCGTTTTTCTTTTAGATTGATTGAAAATCATAGAATATACCTACATTTTATAAATACTTTTTTTTTAAATATTTATATTTTATATAAATAGTTTTTAATATTTTTTAATATTTTTTAAAATTGTTATAAATTGTTATAAATTTAAAATTGTGTGCAATTGTCGCCTCGATCTGAAAAAATTGTGCACCACATGGCGTATACGCAACAAAATCAAAACATGCCACGCGTCGCTGTTTCGTACTTTTGCCACTTTTTTTTCTGTTTTATTCATTTAATGCTGCTAAGGCAACAACAACTAACAAGAAACAGCAACATGAAAAGTTCGTTTTGTAGCTTGTGGCGCTGAAAGCAGGAAATTCAAGGAATAGTATGCGAAAAAATTGCGAACCGAAAAAAAATTTAATTAATGCCCCAAGACCAAAAGCAACAACAGCAACAACAACAACAACCGCGCACAAGCGCACAACTCGGCAACAACAAAGTGCAACGCCAAATGCTGTTGTGGCTTCTGCTGCTGCTGCTGCTGGCAGCTGACTATCATCACACAAAATGTCAGCATAACAGCGGCGACCGCAATTTCGTTGGCAGTCATTGCATGGTTCGCGTTGCTCTTTTTCACTGCATTTATTTACGCAAAGAAGCCCAGAGGAAAAAGTTGTCAGCGTCCGCTCGTGTTATGCACTTTTAAATCACATAAAATATGCACAAATCAACAGCTTACGCAAAGGACATTCAGTGGCGCTGACGGTCAGCCATTAGCGTCGCGTTATGCTGAGGAAGAGATAGCAGAAAGACGGGCAGGCAAACAGTTGAGTTGTTTTTACACGCGCCAAAGCCGATTCGCTGTGAAATGTGTCCGGGAAGTGGACAGACGTTCAGCCATGCTGCAAACAATGGCCGCCACATACTGAACACGCTCAAGGCTAAACCATTGTAGGCCATTGTAGGTTTTAGGACCACTTTATAAAATGAATCTTCGCTAAGAAGGGAGTTTTTTGAAATTCAGGGTCTGAAGGGGCAAAACATGGGTTAAAGTGTTGTATGAAGACACGTGATTCAATCAGCCTATTGATTTCAAATTGTTCAGTTTTTTGAAAAACAAAATCTCACAGGGTCAACAATGGGTTAAGGTTCGCATACAGAGAGACTATGAAAAAACATGAACCGATGGGCCTATTGACTTGAAAATTAGAAAAAACTTTAATTATTATATTATATTAATTAAACTTAAATAAAAAACTTCGACAAATGTTTTTTATGTTTTCAAAAATCGAAATTTAACAGGTTAAACCAAGGGTTAAAAGTTTGTATGGGGAAACATGCTTTAAGGGTTTTTAACTTCAAACTTGGTGAAAACACTTCAAACGGGAACATATTTAAGACATGTTTCTAATTGTTTTGAAAATCGCATTCTAACTGGGTAAACCAAGGGTTAAAAATTAGTATGGAGAATCATGATTTAATGGGTTTTTTGACTTCAAAGTTGGTAAAAGTACTTCAAACGAGAAATAATTTAAAACATGTTTGTAATTTTTTTTAAATCGAAATTTAACGGGGTAAACTAAGGGTTAAAAGTTTTGTATGGAGAAACATAATTTAATGGGTTACTTCAAACTTGGTAGAAGCACTTCAAACGGGAAATAATTTATGACATCGCAGACGCACTACAAAAGTGACACAACCCAAAATTTTTAATGTTCGGGTTTATGTGTTAATACTGTGCACAATGCATCAATCTACCAATAAGCAAAAGCTCAGTATATTTTGTTGTTGTTAACTGTTGCAAAAATACAGTTAGGTCTCTCTTTATGTCAGAAGTTTGATGCTATTTGATCGCTGAAGCTCAATGCAAAAGTGTCCTAACTCAAATTGTGACACTTTTGACGAAATAAATTTTTGTTGAAGTTAATTTTAAGCAAAGTTCTAACAATTTTAGTATATATTTTCAAAAAAATTAATTTCGAATTCTCAACATTTTTCTTTCGACTTTTTAACTGTAATTTAGAAGTATAAAACTCAGAAAAAGTGACATAACTTAAAATAATTCCGTAATTATTGAATTAAAATATCATCAAAACAGTCACAACTCAAAATTTTGGATTTTCTAGTGTAAAATAAAAAAAATTCTTGTAACTTATCCTAAAGCATAATCTGTAAGGATTTTCTACTGAACGGTCTATACGTTATTTTAAAAAAATGTTTATTTACCTCAAAAACAATTTTTTGCGTTTCCTGAAAAATCAAAAATTTTGAGTTGTGTCACTTTTGTAGTGCGTGTGCGACATGTTTCTAATTGTTTTGAAATCTAATTCTAACGGGTAAACTAAGGGTTACAAGTTTTTGCGTGTTTTTAATTTTTTCGAAAATCAAAACCTAACGATTTCAACAATGGATTAACAGTTTATATGGGAAACACGATTTAAGGTCTATTGACTTCAAATATGGTGAAATCACTTCAAATAAGAAATAATTACATAGACAAGTATTTGTTCTTAAAAATCAGACGATGTCAACAAAAGGTTAAGAGAAACTTGATTTATTGGGCCCATTGCCTGCAAACTTGCGTCTAAATCCGCCGGGCGCTTTTAGTTTGCATATACTATTCAGCTTAAATTTTCGACTAATGCTTCTCTTCCATATGAGCACAGAAATGTAATCATAGAGCATTTTCTATTGTGTTTTGCTTAAGGGAAGGCTCCCCTGGATTTGGGCCAAAATAAGGCAAAGTTTGTAATTTTTTTGTGGGATAATGAAAAGGCGTACAAACTTCCGGTTTTGACTATTAACTTCGTCTATTATTTAGGAGTTTAAAAAGTTAAAAAACTTTATGAACTTGACTTTCTAAAAACTTCAAACGCGTTTATCTCGAAACCATTGTTTCCAATCTAACTGAAATCCCCGGACTTGATCTAATGATCCGATTTTCTTCATCTAAAAACTGCTCGAATGTATTTGATTTTCTGTATGCCTTGAACTAACAATTTGCATAAATAGTTATTTATTTTTAATTTTTAAATGTGGTTGAAATTAAAAAAAGGTTCAAAAAATTGAACTTTTGACTTCAAATATTCATGGTGCAAGAATTTTTCGTTTAAATTTTTTGAGTCTAGTTCAATGCACAGACAATTTTGTTATCTTTAAGTAATGACAATGCTTTTTGATTTCAGTCCACTACAAGAGGCTGCAGGATTACAGTTCTCGAGCGATGTTTGGCGCGCAGAGGCCTACGGAAATCGCCATTTTGTAGCCGCCATTTTGAATTTCATCAAGTTTTTTAACTTTTTGAACTCCTAAATAATAGACGAATTTAATAGTCAAAACCGGAAGTTTGTACGCCTTTTCATTATCCCACAAAAAAATTACACACTTTGCCTTATTTTTGCCCAAATCCAGGGGAGCGTTCCCTTAAATTTGCTTAACTTTTTATATTGAGTGGTATATAAAAAGAAATAAAGCTTTCGAAATACATGTGCAACATATTGATTAATGATTGAAACGTGTGCCAAAAATAGGTTAAATCTTTCTTTCATTATTCACCAAACTTTGTTCTTATAACTCGCAGCACTCAATATCATTGTAAATAACAGCAAAAATCGTTAAACGTGTGGCAGCCATTGCGCCCGATTTGGCACTTCGGCAAAGTGAAAGCACTTCTGGCAACTCGTTAGGCGCTGACATGAAGTTTGCGTTCACATTGCAAAGATATAAATTACAGCAAAAGTCTCAATGTACTGGCGTGTTAAAAAAATTGTTTATTAAATTCCACGAAATTACTTATACGCCCCGTTGGCCATCAAATAACAATGCTTATGTTGCGTAAGAGCGTAGACTGAAGCTTGTATGCAGCTACCTATGTTGCTGTATAACTGTACTAGATGCGAATAATAAACAATTGATTAATTGCTTTGTTCACTCAAGCATGCTGCAAGTTCATAACATCTGCATAAATTTTGCACATGGATGGGCAAAACTTGGACTGCTGTTTTGGGCAGAAGCTAAATGCTGAGGTGAGCACTGAACTATTGAGAGTACACAATGAAGTTCCAATTGTGCAAATACAAACATTAGTCTATATATTTCTATGTTGATTATTCCATATGTCATTCCGCTTTATTATCTTCACTAATTCTTCCCCACTAGTGAATGCACAAATCTGACCATCGCTATGAAAGCGAGGAAGAGACGTTAAAGTATTCATTTGGTTCTCACATGAAATGTGCTGAAACCAGCCTAAAACTGGGAAAAGTTTTGCGGCCATATTGACCATAACAACCATTTCGCAAGGTCATACTGACACAAGGAGTGGGTTTGAGTCTGCAAAAAGTCAGTACTTCTGTTGTACCTATCCAGCTGGTCGAGAACAAAAACACTTAATTATGAAAAGTCGTCGCAATTTGTTAATTGACGCAACGAGCACGCGTTGCATAATTAGCCGAAACTCATGGCCGTTGCCGTTTCATTGGGTGTCAGGTGCGTACGAGGCTTGGCTCGCATCCTTGCGGTTAGCTAAAATTGTGTGTCAAGGCAACCGGTAACCATGCGCACGCAACGTAATGAGTGCAAACGAATGCGGCCGCCATTTCGAACCATAACAAGGATAATGGTGTTTGCGGTGAATTGGAGTGGACTGGAGTGGAGTGAAGACAACGCGGCTGCCTTTACTCAAGTTTCAGCTTTCGATGTTTATTTGATTTATGTATTTTTTTGTTGTTTTTTGTATGTACAATGCCAAAGAAAATCAATTGCGCAATTAAAGTGTCTGAACGATGGCAAATGGAAATGTTTTTCTTAGTGTTTGTTTTCTCAGGCGAACCTCAAGAACAATGCGAACCCTTTTACAGCCACATTTCGTAGAATTTTAAATTGACTTTTACACTTTTCTACAACTCAAGCAGACACGGAGATTTTATATGGCAAACGCTTGCATGACTGCAGCATGTCCATGCAGTCAAATACCAATAAAAAGGAAGAGACATGCGCATGTACATATGTGTGTGTGTTTGTGTGTGGATACGTTGGCAACATAATCACAGACACGTTGTTTGATTCGAATGCTGACTTCTGTTGCGTTTTGTCAATAATTAAATCGCATTACACACACTTCAGCTGTCACATAAAACAACAACACCTGCGCACACACGTGCGCATCAAAATCCCATACATTGCCATACAGCAGCGCGGTTGTAACTTCCGCAGATCGCATAAGCATGCAAAGCGACGGCTTAGTGTGGTTGCCGTTGCCTACTTCAGCTCTAATGAGGTTGACGCAGCACAGTGGCAACTGGCACTCGGAAAGGGGTAGCGACCTTGGCTGCCCGGAAAAGCGAATGAAGCGTGAGGTTTGCTTGACTTTTACTAGACTAAAAAAAACCTCATTTTTTCATTTTCCATCAAATAAAATATATGAAAAGTAATAAAATTTGTATAAGCATTTGAATAATACACGCAAAAAGTCAGCAGTTTCATTCGCTGACAGCAGTGCTCTGTCTTCCCTTTCTGCCAGTGACAACTGCACAGACGAATTGAATTCATAAGAAAATAAATTCAACACAAAAAGCAGCTACAAACGAATTTTCGCAAAATTAAATGTGACTTTGGGAAATTCTAAAGAAATGTTTCTGAAAAACTCTTCGCAAACTGCATAAAAAAGTTCATGTTTACTTGCTTATATAAAGTACTTGGTACTAGTAGGGAGCGGCGGCTTTGCACGAAAATCGAAAGTCAATGGACCCAAAAAATCAAGTTTCTCTTCACCCTTTGTTGACCCCGTCCGATTTTGAAGAAAAAAAAATGAAAAAAAACGTTCAGTGCCTTCACACTATTTGAAGGCTCATTAAATCATGTTTTCCTATAGAAACTTGTTTTAACCCATTCTTGACCTTGTCAGATTTTGATTAAAAAAAAATTTGGACCACTTAAATCATGTCTTCCAGTTTCTCCATAAAAACTTTTAACACATTGTTGACCTCATAAGATTTTGATTTTTGAACAAAAAAAATTAGAAACGAGTGTCAAATTATTTCTGATTTGAAGTCTTTTTTACTAAGTTTGAAGTCAAACACCCATTAAATCATTTTCTCCATACAAACTTTTAACCCATTGTTGGCCTCGCCAGATTTTGATTTTCTAAAATATTAGAAACGCGGGTCGAATTATTTCTCCTTTGAAGTTGTTTTACTAAGTTTCAAGTCAAAAACCCATTAAATCATTTTTTCCATACAAACTTTTAACCCATAGTTGACCTCGCCAGATTTTGATTTTCTAAAAAATGAGAAACGTGGGTCGTATTATTTTTCATTTGAGCTTGTTTTACTAGGTTTGAAGTCAAAAACGCCATTAAATCATTTTCTCCCTACAAAATTTTAACCCATTGTTGACCTCGTCCGATTTTGATTTTCTAAAAAATGAGAAACGTGGGTCGTATTATTTTCCATTTAAGATTGTTTTACTAGGTTTGATGTCAATAACGCCATTAATCAATTTTCTCCATACAAACTTTTAACCCATTGTTGACCTCGTCAGATTTTGATTTTCGATCAAAAATAGAAACGAGTGTTGAATTATTTCTCATTTAAAGTTGTTTTACTAAGTTTGAAGTTAAAAACCCATTTAATCAATTTCTCAATACAAACTTTTAACCCATCGGTGACACCTTCAGATTTTTATTACAAAAAATTAAAAACACGTGTTTTTTTATGTTTTCAACAATGTTTAACTCAATAGGCCCATAACTTCATGTTTTTTCGTAGTCTTCCCGTATACGAACCTTAACCCATTGTTGACCTCGTTAAATTTTTTTTAAATTTTTGAAAAACCAAAAAATACGCGTCGAATTATTTTTGATTTGGAGGATTTTCACCAAGTTTAAAATCAATAGGCCCATTAAATCAAGTTTTTTCCTTACAAAAAAATGCCTTCTTAGCGGAGATTCATTTTTTAAAGTGGATCTACAGTTAAAAATTTTCTGTTTGGGCTGGGCGATGCTGAATCAGTCACTCAGTCAGTCAGGATAGTCAGTCAGTCTAGTAAATGTTTGCAAATTTAAAGAAGGTAGAAAATTATTTTGAAAAGCTTTTAATATAACAGAAATTGCAATATTTTGAAATTATTTGAAAAATGTAGATTAATTGAATATTTCACTCTCATATAATATCAAAGTAATGTCTATTGGATTCGCGTATTGAAGGGCGAATTGATTTGAAAGTATCTCCTGGACGACCCAGAAAATTGTCTGACAGAGAAGAAAAAAAAATCATCCGAAAAGTTCGTGAAAACCCGTGAAACTCGTGAAACGTATCTCAATAAGGAAAATGGCTTTGGATATATAAATAGAATGCGGAACCGATGTATCTCATGAAACTGTACGGCGCCAAATTTTCAATGCAATCTTGGTTTTGAAAGAAGACGAATTTTTTTACAGTTTGAAGTATAGCTTCATTTCCTTTCTTGATTTTTACACTGTTTTCGCGTATCAAATAGACATTACTATTAATCTATATCTTAAAAAAATTTCAAAATATTCCAATTTCTGTTATATTTACAAGCTTTTCAAAATAATTTTTCTACCTTTTTTAAGTTTGCAAACATTTACTTGACAAACTGTACATATATATAGAATGTATTCCAATTAACTGGCGAAATAGATTCCAGATAACATATAATTTACGTTATTTTCTATGCGTTTCACGAAAAACAATTTTAAAATAATTAAAAAATAAATATCTTTGCAATGCACAACAACTTTGTAAATGACTCTTAAATTTATAATTTTAATGTTTAATATTTATATGGCATTCAACATTTACTACAACAAAAAATTTACTGCACCTGCTCAAAGACAAATACAAAAACTATTCTTTCTATCCTTTAAGTATAAATGATAGATTTACATTTGTTCTGCTTTCTTTTGGTCTTGCACAATTTTTTCTCTTATGAAATTCATTTGAAAGACAAATCGTGCTCTTTCGATGTTTTATTAAGTTTATTCAGTTTTTTTGCCATTGTCAGCATTAAACTGACAGCACTCATTTTTCCTTTGGTCGTCTTAGCAAGAAATCCTTTTCATTTCATCAAATAACTTTATCTCTGCCTTTTTGCGCCGCAGTGCCTCGAGCAATGTGCGTTCAGCTGTTAGTCGAATGGATCACAATGTCAAACCGTCAGGCGGCGACTGGCGAGCATTTGGCCCATTCGCCGCTACCAGTGCCAGTCGCACCCTTGACCGCTTGCTGCGTTGCGCATATTGGCCAACGCTTCACTTACTTCAGCAATAATTTATTTTCTCTCGCCAATTTATTTTCTCTGCCGTTTGTTTACTCAGCACCGGTGCTGCGTTTTATCAATTTAGCGCGCCGCTCGTCTGCCATTGCCGCACGTACGGCCAACTGCTTTTGCATTCGTGCGGCTCGCGCTTCAATTTGCTTACGATTTGCAAAGTTTGCTGCCGGCTTACGTGCAGCCGCTGCCAGCTCGCACTAAGCAGATTCTACAACATGCAACTTAAACGGCTCGTAATGAGTTGAAATTGCCTGCGCTACGCCAGTTCGGTGTTCGATAATTTCGTTCTGCTTAGTTTTATTACAGTAAAAAAAAGTTACTGATGCCTACGGCATTTATTGTCGATGTGTCGCCGCGCATCAAAAAGTTATTATCGCACGTGTCATTTGAGTGCTTGTGTGTTTTTGCGAGGATTAATACATGAGTGAGTGTGTGTGTGTATGTGTGAGTGTCGCACTCTACATCTGGCAGGGCTCACTAATTTGCTTGTAATATTTGCTTGTAGCAAACAAGCTGCTGTACTGTGCTGTGCTATGCCAGCGCCGCACAGTGGCTGATTCTGCCGACGTAGGTTGCAAAAGTCGATTTTGGCATGTTCGATTTGGGGGAAACTGTTATACTTGTCCGATAGATAAATGCTTGGACCTAAGAAATCCGAAAACCTTAACTAAAATGGACAAATAGTTTTGCTTGTAGAGCCCGTCAAAGTTGAGCAATTTTTATAGTGTGAAATAATATCAGCAATTTGCACTTTTCCGGCAAAGCTGAAGTTTTAAAATACGGAAAAAGGCAAATTGATTGAAACTTTTTGCACCAGTATCGTAAAAGAAGGCATTTGTAGTAAATAATTAAATATAGGAAAAAAAAGTTGGTTGTTGTTGTTGCCTTTTCATAGGCACTCACTTGAAGCACTGTTTTTATCACTCTTTTTGAACTTTCGATAGACTTTAAAAAAAAAAGGCCATACTTGCCACGGTTCCGTCTTTGGGAAAATTGTTCACTAGTCTTCTGTGAGTACTGCCCTGAAGAGATCGGGTGCCCGATTTAGCCCGACTGGATTTGACAGCGATTTTTCTGTAGCCACCTCGCGCACTTTTGTGCTTTCGGGTGCGTGCGTTCGAACAAGTTCGTCAAGATTTTTAAAGTGAATCAATTACACGCGATTATAATCGTTGCCAGGGCATGCAAATTTGGATTTTGGCTTCATTAAGATATGATACAAGCTTGCAACTCTATATTAAGTCGAATTTTTTTTGGCGTATATTGCTGTAAGCTCGAAGTAAAGAGTACTTTTGCTGGATGCGCAGTTCGCACGTACGAAAAACAAGTTGGCTTTCATTTCCGGCAATCAGCTATCATGTATCCTTTGATGTAATGTTTTTGTTTTTAATAAAATACTAACACTGTGTCTGGCATAAATTTTTTTTTTTAATTTGAGCAAAACTCAGTCAGTCGCCATTAGTCTTTGAGTTGAACCGCGCCATTGAAACAATTAGTTATTGAAAAACAAAAAGCAGACTTATAAGTATCTATGTGCAATGTCTAAAGCTCACTTATGTGTCTGGGCTGTTTAAAAATCCCACAACGCGGGAAAACCTAAGAACTCTTTAGGTACCTGGTAGTACTAGAAGCTTAGTACCTGTTAATTGAATGCATATGCAAATCCTACTTATAAATAAAGGAGTTTGTAGTAAGTGAAGTTAGTTTCGAATTTAATTTGAACTAAACATCACTTCAACTCCGCCACTGCAACTAAACCGAAGAAGAAGCACAAAGATGTTTTTGAAAAATTCGAAGCTGTTTGAAATATTTACTATTTCGAAGACAAAGGAGAAGTTTGTTCTGGCTGTCACTAAAGAAATTGGTTACGTCGAAGGAAGTTTGCCTGCAGCCAACATATCTAATAGATATTATCTATGACTAAAGAGAAGATATCCAGGACTTATCGCACTACAAAGTTTAAATGGATTGCGGCAAACCATACCAAATTCAATTTTGTCCAGAATAATGAGGAGTGGTTGGAAAAAACAATTTACTTCGATGCAGGAGATGCATGTAACATAAGCGGTGACCAACCATCCACATAAAAGGCGGCAAAAGGAAGGCCGAAAAAGTCAATTCAGGACTGTGCGTCATTTAATATAAAAGGAAGCTTATGGAGGCAACGGAAACAATAACTACCACCCACCTGTCAGAAGCTTTGATCAAAAAATAAAATAAGGATCAGGAGAAAATGAAAGGCGTTATAGTGGAAGCAGTTTTACCAGCAAGCCCGGTTCGTGTTAAAAGAATAAAAAACAGTATTCCCACCCCACCCAATGTGCTACCCATCAAATATAGTCATAATAAAACTTTAGCACTGTTTTTGTCCAAAGAAAAATTGACTTTTTCTGTAAATTTTTCGAATTCTGGTTCTAATTTTGAAAGCGAAATTTATGAATTTGTATCTTTAAATTTTACTCTTTCAGCTTATTTCTTAAATTTCTTATTACTTTTCATCTTTTTTAATGCATTTTCATTAATTTTGCAACTAAAACTTATTGCTCGCATTATTCTTATTTACAGTAAGCCGAACTTTGACAAATTATTACGTAGCACCCTGTACTTCGATTGAGTTTATTTTTGAGAATACAATAGCTTGATGAATTTCTAATCAAAGCAAACAATTTTCCAATTATCTCTATTCGTTCAGGAGTTATTAATTTTGCAACCTGAAATGACAAATTGAGCCACTGTGCGCCGTAACAGTATCCGTTATTATAACATTATTTGTAATTATATGAAACTCGATAGAACGTCTCATGCATATTTGTCCTTTAGTTTCCACTCGTATGTGTGACTGTACGTGTTGTTTCGGGTTTTGTATTCTGAATGTCGCACGTGTATTTATCGCTGCTAACTTACATATGTATGCAGGTATTTGTTTTGCGCACAGGTTAATGTCTTTGTGTTGTTGTTCAAGCATACATTTTCAGTTATACTATATGTTTGTGCTATAGTACCTGGAGAGGCTTGGGGACGGCAATTGCATGAATTCATTGTACGAGAAATGTTGCGTATACGCCACGTGGGTTGTTTGGTGTAGCATTGCAAGGATTCGGTAACATTTTAATGCTGCTGTTAAATACGATATGCGCTTTCGTTGACTTAAGAAAGCATTGAGTTGTGCTGCTCGAAATAATACTTATGAACTTAAGCAGTAGTTACGTTTTTTAAGGTGGAAGCGTCAACACAGAAAGTTGTATTTTGCTTGCTTCTTTTTTCTTCGACAATCTATGGGACAGTCACAATCTACTAAGATTCGCAAGGAGATTCCAACTGTAGACTTCAATGAGTGGACGTAAACTCGATTGACTGCAGTACTCCTTTATGACCTAAGTGAGCTCCTCCTTGGAACAGTCACCCCTATACCACCTACCTTCTCTTTTAGACGGAAAGGGAATGCGGTACGATGATATGAAAAGTAGAACTTCAGGCGGCATTTATCTTTGAAAAAATATTAAAAAGCGTTTTATAGTAAAATGAAATTTACTCATTGAGTTCATTTTCTTATTAACTTTTAACTAGTTAAACTATATAAAGCTAAAACAATTTTTATAAAATTCGTACAGTACTGTAGTAGTTTTAGTCTGACGGGGAGAATGTTTATTTTTTTCACATGAAAAATTTAAAATATTAAAAAATTAAAATTTTTAATTTTAATTAAATTTTTTAATTAATTTGTTTGTTTTTAATTTTATATTTTTTATATTAATATATATATATCACTTTCTTATTAACTTTTAACTAGTTAAACTATATGTATAAAGCTGAAACAATTTCATAAAATTCGTACAGTACTGTAGTAGTTTTAGTCTGACGGGGAGAATGTTTTCTTTTTATCAAAAATAAAAAATATTACAAACTTAGTACATATATGAAAAATTGAAAATATTGAAGAATTACAATTTTCAATTTTAATTAAATTTTGTAATTAATTTGTTTTTTTTTTAATTTTATATTTTTTATATTAACATATTAATATATATCACTTTCTTATTAACTTTTAACTAGTTACACTATATAAAGCTGAAACAATTTTAAAAAATTCGTACAGTATTGTAGCACTTTTAGTTTGACGGGGAGGATGTTTTCTTTTTTTCAAAAATAAAAAATATTACAAACTTAGTAGGTATATGAAAAATTGAAAATATTAAAGAATTAAAATTTTTAATTTTAATTAAATTGTTTAATTAATTTTTTTTTTATTTTATATTAATATAAAAAAATCAAAATTAATTTTCAAAAAACTAAAAATACTACAAAATTTTGAACTCAAGTAAGTTAGTAGTAATTATGTAAAACATCGCATTACATAATTTATAAAAAAAAAATTGTCCAATTAAAGAATGAAAAATCATTCCGTCAAACTATAACTACTACATTATATATTTTACAAGATTTTTTTTAGTTTTCTAGATTAGTTATTTTTTGGAATAGTTATGATGCGCAGTTTTTAGTAGCAGTCCGTTTGTACCCATAAAAAATATTATTTATATTTAAAAATTAAAATTTGTAATTTTAATTATTACTTTTGACAAATAATTTTTTTTTTTAATTTTTTATGAATACAATAATAAAGAAAAAATAATGAAAAAGAATAAAAAAGTATCTAATAATTAAAACAAAAAGTTTTCCAACTAAAAATAACAAAAATTCTACATTAGTTTATAAATTTTTATTTTTTTTTCTAGATTAGTTCAGTTTTGTGGTAGTTAGGATGCAAAGTTTTTAGTAACAGTCCGTTTGTACCCAAAAAAAAAATTTAATAATAAAAAACTATAATTTTTAATTTTAATTATTTTTTTTTAGATATAAAAATTTTTTTCATTTTATACCAATACAAAACAACAAAATTTTTTTCCAAAATAAAAAATACTAAAAAATGTTGAATTGTAATAAGTATTTAAAACAACACTAACACAACCAAGTTGTTAAAATTATCGTTTGGCACGTTTAATATATTATTATATAAAAAATCTCCATAAGGCACCCACACACACACACACACGCACATCTACCATATGAAGATTAACACACCGGCGGGTCGAAAAAGCCTACTCACGAATATCTGCGCCCACTGTGGATGGCGAACGTGACCGCCAATTGCCACATGCTCCCCCACTTTACTAAGGAAGACGCAAAAAATGCAACAAAAACTGATCAAATAAATACATATGTATTAAAAATCAACAAAATTAAAAGTATGAGAGACGACACGTTTCGGCGATTAAATGAGATTTTATGCCTGGAAGTGTCGCCGGCCACACATCATCGCGCCGACACCGACGTCTGTCGCTGCAAAGGGTCAATCGAGTGCGGCGATAATTGCGGCGCCAACATGTGCCCGGCCGCCCCCGCACACACACGCGCGCACGTGAAACCACATCAAATGGCAATAACAACAACAGAACTGCGAGTAATTTTGCACACCTGCACGTACCTGTAATCGGCGCTAACCGCAGGCGCTGCACTGCTGACCACCGATGCAACTGTTGCTGACTGGCGACAATTCTGCGAACTAATGTCGTCGCACAACTGAATCTTTGGCGGAGTTAATTCAATTGCACTTTTCAATTGTTGAGACTATCACTTAAAATTCTTTGGCCACTAAGATTTTAACGTTTTTTTGCTTATTCCACATTTGACATATTCCACAGCGCCACAGTCAGCGACTGTTTTTGAGTCTTTATAAAAAAGCAACAAATGTCTCTAAATTCTCACTTGGCCACAACACAACCGCACCGCACGAACGCTGCAACACATTTGAGTTCGTGCTCGGAAGCGCCAATCACTTTTATGGCGCTGGCTGCATGGTCGACACTGGGAACAGTCTGCGGAAATGCGTTGCTATGGTTGTGTGTGTACGTGTGTTCGTGTGTGTGTGAGCGCAAGTGGGAACAGCCGCTGGAAATGTTGCCCATGAAACAGCTGAATCGTGCATAACCGTGACATTGACTTCGTTTGGTTGCTTGCCAACCACAACAACAACAACAACAAGAACAACGACCACAACCACAACAAGTTAGCTGTACGAGTATTGCACGAAAAAGGGGTCAACATGACGCCCTGCAATGGAACAGTTAAAGCACTTCGCTGCTGATTTTTGTCAAAAGGGGTGAGATTCTTTGAATTAGAAAACAATTTTTATATAACTAAATAGGAATACATTAAACAAAAACTGTAAAATACTACAATTATGGAAAATATAAAATATAAAATCTACTTACTCGAAATGAGGAAGGAAATGTTCATCAGGAAGAAAGTCAATGACTACAGCAGACCATTGCATCACTTATCCTCTTCACAAAGGAGCAAAAATGAGTCCGAGGATCTGCTCGAGATGAGGAAGGAAATATTCATCAGGAAGAAAGTCAATGACTACAGCAGACCTCTGGATGGCTTATCCTTTTCACAACAAAGGAGCAAAAATTAGTCTGAAGAGTTTTTTTAGGTAGCTGGGGTTTTGGCATAAGTAGCAAAGCATATTTGCTCCAGTATCTTCCAAAAGATTTTCATCCCCACCTCCTTAAAAAGGGCATATTTTATGCTTAGAAAAAATAACAACAAACTAATTTTAATACTAAATTTACGGAGCTATAAGTTCATGTGTGTCATTCCAATGAAAAAGTCCTGCAAAGGTTCCACTATTGGATCTGATTTTTTCATGATTAGTCTGTGAGTAGTTTAATAGTGAGATTAATGAGAAGGGTGAGAGTGGTGGTCTTGTTATATAAAATTGTTAATTAAAAATATTGGCTGCTGATTGAAAATTTAAATTAAATTTTTCATCTTTTATGACTACTTTCGAGATCCAAAAAAATTAGAACTTTTTTTATTGAGATGATTCTGATAGGAGATGTAGAGAAGTAGTTATATAAAATGTAGTTATATAAAATTTTTAAATTACAAATATTGGCTGCTGATTGAAAATTTAAATTCGATTTTTCATTTTTTATGACTACTTTCAAGATCTAAAAAATTAGACATCTTTTTTTATCGAGATGATTCTGATAGGAGATGTAGAGATTCCAAATTTCATATACATACCAATTCAGTGACGCACACAGGGTTTCATTTGGGAAGAAGTTCTGTACGCAACTTTTGAATCTAATGACATTTGAAACCATATCTGTCACCCCAAATGTTTGAAACATCCAGAAATTTGCTTGAGGTTTCAACTCTCAAAAAACGGCATTGCACAGTGATTCGACTCCATACAACCGCGGGACAAAATTAGAAGGAGTGGTCCGTTCTTCATAAAATTTGGTATACTAGCTAATCATGGTCTGCTGAATTGAAATAATGAAACGACTCACGAATAGACGGTTTTGATGGTTTATTAAGCCATCTTTCTAAAATACAAGAAAAAAATTTTTTTTTACAAAATCCAATATGGCGGCCCAAAAATGGCGGGTCTTGTCAACCTCTGCAAGCGAGACATTGTTCGGAAACGTCAAGGCTGTAGCCACTTGTAGTGAACTGAAATCAATCAAATTTTTTTTTTTATAGTAAAGAATATTAAATTCCCTATGACTTATACCTATTTTTGAATAATTTTTATAAAAAATCATCTAATTTATGCATAATCATAGAAAAAGTTCAATTTTTGCCATCTTTTTTTCGACTTTTCTTTTGTTAAAAGACTATTATTACACATTTGTTTATATTTGTTTTAGGTATAAGTCATATAAAAAATCATACCCTTTAAGAAATGCTATAGATGAAGTAACTCGGATAAGTAGATCATGAGTTACGCTTGACGTTAGGATGAAAGAAATGGTTTCGAGATAAACGCGTTTGAAGCAAATTAGAGCAGTGGAGCGTCCCGTAGCGCGCGTGAGACAGGTGTGTTCTCCCATGAAAATACGCGTCGTATCAAAAAATCCTTTTGCACACATATTCTCGACATTCATACCTTTCATTTCATCAAAAAAAAAAAAAATTGATTTTTTGAAAAAAAAAGAGGAGAACCTCCCCTTAATCGGTAACGTCAACATTGATTATTCCAAAGAGTAACAGAAATTGTATCGGGACCCTCTGGTTTTGCAATAAAAACGATAATAATAGACGTATGTTTTGCTTTTTTGCAGATTTTATCATTTTTCGAGCTAATTGCATACTTTTAGGCATAAATAAAATAAATTTTGTCGAAAAATACGTGTTTAGACCACTTTTCAAATTGAATTATTTTCTGAGATCGGAAGATATCGGAGGATATAATTACATTATCCGACAAAGAAAGAATGCTTCTTAAAATAAAAAAAAATCCAGGGACATACTTTCACATATTTTTTAGATATTTTCGTCTAAGTTTTGCCAATTTTCAGATTTTTAACTTCGAAAAATATTTTGAATTAAAAGTGAAGTAAAAGCCTACGCTTTGCAAATTTTGGGAAAACATTAAAAGCGAAAATGGCCACATCATTTCTTAGTCTATATTGAAAGTTTAAGCAACTTCGTGCCAACGAATTAGTTTTAAAATTGTTTGTACTCAATAGACTAAAAAACAGAAAATATGAGTTTCAATTATTTTGTGAAAACAATTTCAACTTTTAGCCGCTTTTGCACAGACACTAATTGATTTTTTGCACAGATTTTTGCGGTTTTCTTAGTTGGAGTTTTTTCTTTCAAATTACATCAAAATCGTTAAAGTCTGAGACCATAAATTTTTTGAATTTTGTCTATGGAACGAATCACTGTGCATTGTACCGATTTCAAAAGTCTATAGCTTCTATGGATTTTGAGATATCTTAAGAACCGCTTGAAAAAATAAAGTTTCAAATGCTTTTGAAAATTTGCTGCACATATTCTCCTTTTAATTTTTATAAGTCTGTCAGTTTTTTGGATTTTAATCTAACCCGAATGAGCCAAAATCCTTTTTCTCGCAAATTTTGTGAAAACGTGTTTTGATCGATTTAATATGAAGCATAATTGAAAAAATAAATATTTAGCTAGGCGCTACCTGGTTAGTACTTATATTTAAATTCTAAAATTATAGTCTTAAAAAAAATGGGAAATCGAATTTTGATATTCTCAACTATCTTCTCCACCTTTTAACTTTGATGCCATATGATCATCACTTCTGCTATTCAAGAAATCGTAGTGAGCAACCCAAACCCCCGTACACATCCGATTACCTACGCCCCTGACACATTCATTTGTAGTTTTTGTGTGTATTCATGTTGAACCGAACCGTCGAACATCATGTGGAACGCATTCTTATCAGCATCGGATGTTGACGTTGTTATTATTGTTCGGGCGTTTGGTTTGTTTACAATTATCAGCTGCGTGCTGGCTGAGCAAACTCGCCAACAGTGCCCAATTGGATGCTGTTGCTCGAACTGCTGTTGGCATATGGATGTCAACAGCAGTCAGGAAATGTGATACTGAATAGCAGCACTTGCCGCCCCCCAACTGAGCAACGAGCGGAACAGACAAATGGCATTCACACACACACACACATGTACACACATATACACAAGATTAACAATAAGACAGAAGGACATGCATACGGGGTGTTTGTCCTACGTACTCGTATTTGCGCAAATTGCTGTAGAATTGGCAGCTGGTGGGGACAAAGTCATACGCCGTCGCATGTGACTGTAAACTGGCAAATGGCAATCTGCATCGGTTGTGTGCAGTTGGTTGTTGAGGACATTGGCGAATAGATATAGTCAAAGAATTTAATTACACATTTCAGAGGAATTCGAAAACTTGGGGCGATAACACCATCAAAACTAACCCCGAGCGAGATTACAATGCGATTTAACGGCAAACATTAGTCTTAACCGCTTTCGCACGTAGTGTTATTTTGCTGTAGTGGTAGTCAACTTTCAGAGCGTTAATATTGGGTCATCACATAAGTGATGCGCTTTTGGACTGCGTTTTAATACTTTTCCCCAATCGATTTTAATTCCTATGAATGACGGAAATGGTTCATTTGGAGCTCTGCGTTTAATTACTGAAAGATTTTTGAAAAGTTTGGCTTCACTATTGCGCACTACTGTGTTTGAAAATGTGTTAAGAATGGACTGAATAATTCATTATATAACCTTTTACAACTTATAAAACGCTCCCAAAACCTGCCATCTCAATAAAACTGAGGACCTAATATGCCTGTTCTTGGTTCTTATTTGAGACTAGCAGTAAAAAGGAATAGAGCCAATAAATCAAATTTTTCGTTACCCTTTGTTGATCCCGTTAGATTTTTATGAAAAAAATAGTACTTTCACCAAGTTTGAAGTCAAGTTGACGTTTCTCCAAATAAACTTTTAACCTGTCGTTAACCCCGTCAGATTTTGATTTTCGAAAAATTAAACACACGTGTCGAATTATTTCACATTCGGAGTACTTTCACCAAGTTTGAAGTTAAAAGGAACAAAAAATCATGTTTCTTCATACAAATTGGTAACCCTTGGTTCACCCCTTTAAGTTTTGATTTTCCAAAAAATGAAAAACATGTGCAATGATTTTTGATTTCAAGTGTTTTCACTAATTTAGAGGTCGCTTCATGGTTTTTTTTAGTAGTCTTAAAAATATGTGTCAAATTATTTTTGTTTTGGAGTGTTTTAACCAAGTTTGAAATCAATAGGTCCATTAAATCAAGTTTCTTTATACAACACCTTCACCCAAGTTTTTCCCTTTTAGATCCCGAATTTCAAAAAATCGGAGGTTCATTTTTCAAGATGTACATACAGTTTAAGTTTCATGTTTGTAGCTTCAGCGGTTTGGGCGATGATGAATCGGTCAGTTAGTCAGGACAAACAATTATATGTATAGAGATATAGATTTCCGTTGCCCAAAGCAATTCACTAAAATCCACTTCAAGGCTCAATTTACGTTTACTGATGTCCTGATTTCCAAAATTTCCTTGCCCCAACGCATAAATCAAATCACGTCGCACATCCCACACAGACAGCCAGATGATCAGATCACATCTGGTTCCTATTTCATATTCAAATTTAACTAATTTCAAATTAATCACCATACTGTGTAGCTTTCACAATAATTCTTCATTATTCAAGTAGTGATTTGACAACAACTCTAAAATTATACACCATCGATTTCGATTCTATAAACCAAAAGCTGCTTTACTTATGGAATCGCCTTGTGCATAAATCAATGAACGCCAAAACCAAAACCTTTATCCTTGCAGCTAGAAAGCATAAATCACCAACGCACGCACACCACACAAACATGGCCACCGAAACATAAACTGACTAATGTACTGACGCCAGCTCACGTTCGGTCTTAAGTAGCGTGGATTATTGCCAACATTTCCTCACTTATCTGCAATAAAGAAAATAATAAATAAACACAAACCCCAACAGAAAGCAGCTCTACTCATATTTCAGAGTGCCACAACCACACACACACACACACACAAACGCAGCACATCCTCAACAATGAAACAACTCCAGACATTGAACTTCGCACACGGATCCTTTTGATTCGGTGGCTTTTCTCTGCACTCTCACTTACGCTACGTGCGTCGTATTCTTTCCCCGTTTCGAGTGTTTGCCACCGTCCGCTAAGCTCCACCGCTGCCGCTGCAGTGCGTCGCGCCATTGCTTGACCTTTCGTTTCGCAGTGCAATTACCTCCAAGTCTTCGGCTTTTCGGCTTTGGCCACAGCCACGGCGACTGTGGTGGGGACGCATTGCGCTTTAAAATGTAAATCTAAACACAACAACAACATAACCAACAGTAACGGTAACAAAGGCAACATTGGCAGCCGACCCGCAAGAATTCATATTTCAATTTTTCAATTAGCCATGTTTTTCACTACACTCTCCCTCTCTGTGTTGCTCTTGCAATTTGTTGCTATTTTATGTTTTATTTTCAATTTTAGGTATTTTCTCCATTTTTGTTTTTAATCTAATTTTTAGAATAGAACATTTGAAATTATGTGCATGCTGCTCGCGTCGACGAAATTATTTGGCATCTCTTTGTGGCGGCTGTAGCCAGCTGCTTGTGCGAAAAAGTGGTCGCAATTGTTGTGGTGGATTTTAATTAGCACCTCGGCACGGCCATTGTAGGTTACTCATAATTACGGCAGTGAGCTTTGATTAGTTTTTATGTTAATTGCCAACACACCCAGACGACGCGGCCGCTGCTGCTGCCACCAGTTGAGTTGCCGGCTTCCTGCTCTGTACCCTCGTTTTCGTTTGCATATTTATTTTAATTTATTGCTTCGCTCCTTGCGAGTGCACAATGTCCTTTGTGTTATTGTTAATTATTTCTTTATGAAGAAATTTAAGCTGCCGCACAGTAAGCCAGTGGCAAATCATTTTGACAGAAAGCTGCAAAATGAGCTGAGTGCTCAACCGAGTTTGGACAATGCGATGTTGTGGGATACGTTTGCAAACTGCAGACTGAACAGAATTTAACTAAACAACGGAAGGTCGTTTAGTATTAAAACAACGAAGATGAAAATGGTAAACTAAATACAACTTTTTTTAGAGGCTGACCTCAGAGCAAAGTTAAAAAAGGACCTCTCAACAAAGTTAAGGAAACAAAGAGAATGAAACCCATGACTTTCTAACTTGTAGACCAAACTTTTATAAGTTTTGACGAAACGAACACGACAACCTAACAGCAAAATAAAGAGAGTTCTCAACAAAGTAAAAGGACTTCTCAGCAAAGTAAAGTAACCTCACAGCAAGGTAAAAGAACCTCTAAGCAAAGTAAGAGAAGCAGAGGGAATTAAACCCATGTTTCTCTGACTTGTAGACCAAACTTGTATAAGTTTTGACGAAACGAACACAACAACCTCACAGCAAAAAACGGGACTTTTCAGCAAAGTTAAAAAACCTCACAGCAAAGTAAAGGAACCTCTCAGCAAAGTAAAGAAAGCAGAGAGAATGAAACCCATGACTTTCTGACTTGAAGGCCAAATACAAAAACCGCACAGCACTTCTCAGCAAAGTAAAGGAACCTCTCAGCAAATTAAAGGAACATCTCAGCAAAGTAAAGGAAGCCAAAAAAAATTAAACCCATGATTTTCTGACTTGTACATAGAGGTTCCGTGATGTCAGAGAACTAAAATTGTTTAACCTGGTTCGAATAAAGGCTGAACAGACACACAAAAAGTACTCAACCGACTCATCTCTATAGTATACATAAGTACATAGAATTATCCGTCATGTCTATACTCCCTCATAAATGTATCTCGTGTCTCTCTCATATTCCACAGATTTCCTAACCAGTCATAGAAAAAAAGTACGCCATTTGGGTTTGAGCCCAAGAATTTAACAGAGCGCTCATCTTGACCAAGTCACCTTGCTTTCAATCTTCTAATGCCCAACAATCGAAACAGTCTTTTACCTGCCAACAAATTCCAGTCTAAATGATGGATGATGGAAAACAATGGCAATATGCAAACAGTCTCCTCCTCATTGGAAACAGCAATGCGCTCCTGCGGATCGTTCATTGCAATGACATCGGGCAGCAGAATCAGCAAGACCATTTTCCTAGACTTCTGCTTTAGGTTGCCAGCGGTTCCACGCTCAGTCCTAGACCTCTTCGCTTTTTCGTTTTAAAAAGGTTAGGGCGATGTTATGCTGCCGGTCACGGATAACGGTCACGGATAAAATTGTTGTTGCTTCAATATAAATGAGAAAATTGGGAGAGCGAGCGAGAGGATAAAATTTGATCGCACCGATCACCGGCTTTCGATGCCAAATCAAACGATCAAATCAGTGTTGCGTCGTGAGATTATTCACAATAGTTGTGTTTTGGGAACAAATTTGTTCCCTTTTGGTGAAAAAGTGTATGGAATGAGCAAGAAAATGGTTGGTAGCAACCCTCATTACTAGCGTGTGTATACATTTTTATTTTCGGAGAAAAACAAGATAGAAATATGGAATTTTAAATGGTAAACAAATATTGTGATACTTTCACACACATATCATATTAATTTCATGTTTAAATTACACTGTGCAAGTCGAAAATTGCAACAAGCGGGTAACCTACTGAGCGACGTTGGCTGGATTGGCTCTAGTTTATGAGAAATCCGACTTTGAATTTTGCTCATTTCAGTCGAGTTCGTCGCTTAAGTCTTCGAACGTTTAAATGCTAATTAGTCCTAAATCGTTCTGAATATCGCTATGCTGTCTTCGGCAAGTTTGTAGATATTTTTACGACCAACAAATTTGCTTAAGACACCAATCCAAAAAAAATACATTCAAACTGTGTTTTCGACAAAAATGTCCCAAAACCCCCACTTTCTTCGAGGCAAAAATGTAGTATAGCGAACTCTCGTGAAAAAAATAAATGAGTATACTTTTATATAGAGGGTTGGCTCCTGCATGTAACAAACTACAAATTTTGACGTGGCTCGGGGTCAAAGTTCAAACTTTTTATTAAAAAACTCAATTAATGTCGAACTGATTTACACGATATTGGTATCAAACAAAAGGTCTTTTTCTTACCTTTCTATTAATGTACAACATTAGATACGTAAAATGTACTAATAAAAATTTTTAAGCGAAAAAAGTTGTTTATACAATTTTTTTAACGCATTTTTTTCTCGAAAAATACCATTACTAAGGTACAATAAGTTTGTTACCATATTGTAGCCTGTGGAATTCCCTTTACAAATTTGTTGTCGGTAAAAGTAAGCGACAAGCGTAGTGGTGACCGGCGATCAACATGCTTTCGGCACGGAGTAGATAAATTAAGCGTAAAAAGTGACGTGACCGACGATCATTTGACCGGCAGCATAACATCGCCCTTAGAAGATTTCTCAAAGCAAGTAAGATGGAAATTACTCTGCCCTGGCAATGTTGCGAACACGAGTTGTTGCTCTTGTGTGTTCCATAGCGCAACTTGGTTGTGTTTCTAAACAAATACAAAAACAAATAAAAAAAAACACCTGCGTAAACCTACCACACATATCGACGACTTGACGAACTTTCATCCAGGTGGATTCGCTCAGATCTTTGTGTGCATAGCTCGCCAGTCTATGATTGTATAAACATGAATGTTTCCATATCTCTAGCACAAACCTTACATTTGCAGCATGTTCAACTACTTTTTCCCTCGACTAGTAACTATTTACCAACGGAAAAACAACTCGCAACAAATAGCGGCCCGCAAATAAGAGACGAGTAGCTTTAAAAATTTGCTGTACAGCATTGCCAGCATTGAAAAAGAAAATTTTAGAAGCTAGTCACATTTTTTATATAAACACATACTTTTTTGTTAAACAAAACAAAACATTAAACATTTATAAAAACAAAACATAATTTTATATCAAATAGCATTTTATTTTAACAAAAGCTGTATGAGAATCGTATAAAAATGTCGCAAACCAAAACAAAACCATTAAAATGTATTTATGTATCTTTTGTAAGTAAAATACTTACAATGAGTTAAAAATTAGTTTGTGGAAGTCAAAGGCATGGTTTAGTATACAATTTTTCGATTTTGATGTTCAATAACCAAAATATTGGGGGCTAAAATTTCGCATCGAGTTATCAGTTCACGAAAGTGCTTGGAAATTTTTCAGAGGCTGTTATTTTATTATTATTATTATTATTATTATTATTATTATTATTATTATTATTTTTAGATGGTTAGGTTAAGTTTGATGGTAGAACAGATCCGCAATCATTTATGTTTTCACATATTTTTTCAAACAACCAGTTAACTATTAAGGAAACCCAAACCCAAATTTCCCAAACACTTAAAATCCCGCGATTTTAGGTGGGGTTTTGGGGGTTGAAACCCCCCCGAAATATTTTGGATCGACTATAAAACTGCATACAAATTAAAAGGCATTTTATAAATATTAAAGAATTACTTTTTAAACCCCCCCCCCCCCCCCCCGAAATATTTTTCTGAATCCGCGCCTGATCCCGAAGCATTAGCCACAGGATTTCGAGTTGCTAAAATCAGCCGGAACCCCGAGATTGAATGCCTTAATGTTTTTAAATATTTTTAAATTCTTTTATTGGTTTTGGTTGCAAATAACTCAGCAATAAAAAGTGTTTTCATTGCATCATCATTACTTATGTTCAACATTATGCTAAAAATAACAATATTCATGCAACTGAATACTTCTGAAGAGCACTTAATATATAATTAAAACCAGACATTAGTTATCCCATCAATAAATAACAAGCAATTCGAAAAATTATCGTTAATACAATTCAAGTAGTTTTTAAATATTTATTTAAAAGCATTTTCAACTATTTAAATAGTTTACAAAAATATTTCGGAAAATAAGTATCAACGACTTTTTCAAACTGTTTTTAAATATGTATTTATATTATTTTCAACAACTTAAACACCTTACAGTAAAAGTATTCTATAAGTTTACTATTTAACTATTGCGAACATTGCACGATGTTCGCTACTGTCACTTTTGCCGACTCTGTCCAAAATCAACTTGTAGCGCATTCTGTTAACTTGTTTTCCTGCTCGACGCTTGCGACTACGTCGGCGATTGACGTCGACGTTGCCGCTGTTGTCGCTATTACTTTCATTATTTTCATTTTGTGTTTGTTGTCACTGGTACTGGTTTTTACCTCTTTGTTGTTGTTGTTGAAGTCAATAGATATTAATATCATTGCTGTTGTTGTTGGAGTTGCTCAGGTATGCGGCCGATCTTTCGTGCGCTCAGTCGTTCGCTCGCTCGTTGGCTGGTTCGTGTTTGTTAGCTTCTTGCTCGTTTGGTTGCTTAGAGCTGGTGGAGCTCACACAGCCAACTCACCTGTTTTGTTATTTTTTTTCTTATATTAAAAATGTTGTTTTTGTTGTGTATTAACAGCTAGAGATGCAAGCCACAGAGTCGATAAATGTGTTTAGTAACGTTGGAAAAATCGATTTAGTTTAGCTGCATAAAAAATACATTTGATGAAATTTGTTTAAGTCAATCGGGTAGAATTTGTGATCTATGGATCTGTTCTATTTTATTGTATTAAATTTGAGCTGTAATTATAACTCAGTTCAGTGGCGGATCCAGGGGGGGGTTTGGGGGTTGAAACCCCCCCGAAATATGTGGATCGTCTATAAAACTACATACAAATTAAAAGACATTTTATACATTTTAAGGAATAACTTTTTAAAACCCCCCCCGAAATATTTTTCTGGATCCGCGCCTGACTCAGTTCGAAAATAAGAGATAAAAAATCAATTTCGATAAAAATGTGTGAGGCTTGAAGCTATTCTAGACACTAAAACTGACTAACTGAGGGATGATCGAAGATAAAGAAAGATAATAAATTAGATTATAATACAAGGTAAGAAATTTCTATAAATTTTTTTCAGCGGTTTTGGTTTAAAAACAGTTCTTAAACACTTCGAAGTCGCTGATTACGAATACGCAAACCGTTTTTAAAACTTAGTTTGAATTTTCACAAACAATGAGATTTGCCTTAACTATTTCCACATTTTCGATTGTCATTTCCAAACCAATGAACCTATTGCCATGATTTTGACTTGGTTACACTTAGATATAACATCACATTGTTTTATTCTGTTACAATATATAAAATGTCGTGGTAATTGTTAAACAATTTTGAATGTTCATGCATTGCCATTGAAGGAGAAAATAGAAAATCTGTAAATCAGGCCTTGTTGGCTTATTAAAAGTTAACGCATTGTAACAAATTAATCGAAAATCTTTACAAATAATAATAAACAGTAAGCAGTAGCGCATGCAAGGGGGTTTGGGGGGTTCAAACACTCCAAATGTTTGTTTATTACAAAACTTGTAAGCAAAAAATATGGTTTCAAATGGCATTGGGCTCAAAAGTTGAATGCGAAATCTTTGCCCCTCCAAAATGAAATCGTGAGTGCGCCACTGGCAGTTGGGATTAATTAAGTCCTCAGCTATATTTGCAACTTCGTTCCGTTACCTCAGTTTTAAGGTCTATAAATTGCAAGTCTGAGCTCCGTATTTGAGATCCGGAGTACGGATTGATTTTTCGCACCCGATCTTCCTTCATCTTGATATATGTACATTGATATATGTATGCTCCACAAAACTTCTCTACTCTGATTGGTATTCAATTTTGAAGCAATGCACAGTGATTCGTTCCATAGACAAATTTAAAAAAATTTATAGTCTCAGAATTTAACGATTTTGATGCCATTTGAAAGGCAAAACTCCAACTAAGAAAACCCCAAAAAATCTGTGCAAAAGCGGCGCAAGGTTGAAACTTTTTTCACAACAAAATTTAAACACATAATTTCTGTTTTTTAGTATATTGAATAAAAAAAATTTTTAAAATACATGGTTACCAAGAAGTTGCTAAAACTTTCAATCAGATTAAGAAATGATGTGGCCATTTTCATTTTTATTTTTTCTTAAAATTTGGTAACCTGAGGCTTTTACATCACTTTTAATTCAAAATATTTTTTTAAATTAAAAATCTGAAAATTGGCAAAACTTAGAGGAAAATATCTAAAAAGTATGTGAAAGTATGTTCCTGGATTTTTTTTTATTTTAAGAAGCTTTCTTTCTTTGTCGAATAATGTAAACACATCCTCCGATATCTTCCGATCTGAGAAAATAATTATATTTGAAAAGTGGTCTAAACACGTTTTTTTCGACAAATTTATTTTATTTATGCCTAAAAGTCATGCAATCAACATGAAAAATTGGAAAATCTGCAAAAAAGCAAAACATACGTCTATTATTATAATTTTTATTGTAAAACCAAAGCGATGTAAGACAATTTCTGTTCCTTTTTGCAATTATCAATGTTGACGTTACCGATTAAATGTAAAATCTGAAAAATCTAGCCAACACATTTGGTGTATAGCTTTCCAAAAATGACGAAATTTGCAAATTTAAGTCTCAGGCATTGTTAAACTACGACAGTTTAAGAAAAACAAAATAGAGATTTGAATTCAGCAGACCATGATTAACTAGTATACCAAATTTTATGAAGAACGGACCACTCCTTCTAATTTTGTCCCGCGGTTGTATGGAGTCGAATCACTGTGCAATGTAACGAATATTTGCACTACTGATCTTTCTCCTCTAGCCCCAAATTGATTGAGTTTGGCACATTTATCCACTCAGTTGTACAAGGTGCAACCCAAAGTAAACAGGACTTTTATAAAATAAAGAAAACGGATGATTATTTTTGTATAATTCTTTTTATTTATTCAAAATACTCTCCAAAAGCATTTGGAATGAGTGTTTTAGGTCATCGGCCGGCATCGCCTTCAGAATGTTGGTACAAGCCTTTTGGATGTCCTCAACGTCCTTATAACGGTTTCCTTTCATCGGCAAATGCAACTGACCGAATAAGTAGAAGTCACAGGGAGCCATATCAGGCGAATACGGTGAATAATTGATGGTAAAAATGCGATTTTTGGTCAAATAATCGGTCGTAACTAGGGCTCTGTGAGCCGGTGCATTATCATGCAATAAACGCCAACTTCCTTCCTCGCGATATTCTGGCCGAATACGACGAATGCGATGCACCAAACGCTTCAAAACTTCAACATAAAACAAAGCGTTAATTGTTTTTCCCGGTGGAACAAACTCTCGATGAATTATTCCCTTTGAATCGTAGAAACAAATGAGATGAGTTTTGATTTTTGACTTCTCACGGCGGGTTTTTTTCGGATTTGGCTCATCTGGGTGCTTCCATTCGGCACTTTGACGCTTTGTTTCGGGATCATATTGAAAGCACCACGTTTCGTCACCGGTTACGATGTTGAACAAGAAATTTGGATCACGTCTGGCTTCCCGAACGATGTCTTTTGCGTGCGCAATTCTCTGCGCTTTTTGGTCGTCGGTTAAAGTGTGCGGAATGAAGCGAGAACACACTTTACGGAGACCCAAATGTTCGGTTAAAATGCGATCAATTGATGTTTTGGAGATGTTCAATTCCATTTCCATCAATTCCAATGATGATTTTGGCTGCATTTTGATAAAATCACGCACAGTTTTGATGGCATCGTCAGTAATCACAAATTTCGACTGGCCGACGTGTTCGTCGTCATTCAAGTCTTCACGACCATTCTTGAATCGATTCAACCACTCATTAACACGGCCACGGGATAAACAATCATCACCATAAACTTGCTTTAACAATTTAAACGTTTCGGTAAAAGTTTTACCAAGTTTAAAACAGAACTTAATATTAGCTCTTTGTTCGATCGACATTCTCGTACCAAAGTTAAAAACATACTGTCACATTGAGCGGGATATTTCGGCGTCTACTAGACCAAATGTCATGAAATTTAGACAGTATGTGAATGAAAGATGTACCTTTCCAACGCATGTCCTCACACATAGATGGCGCCACCAGAAACGTCCCTATTGCAAAAGTCCTGTTTACTTTGGGACGCACCTTGTAGTAATAAAAACTCTTCAAACTCCAAATTTGAGCTCAGAAAACCCCTCTACACTGATCAATATTTAATTTCGAAACGATAACCACCATTACTTTACACATTGATATACTATATGCATGTAGCTAATAGTGGCATAATGAATACATATTTCATATTTCAATCTGAGCAGTCTATACTCAACAAAACTTTTCTACAGTAATTGGTATTTCATTTCGAAGTAGATTAGTGATCCGATCTTCCTCTTCTAACCTTAATCGATTGAGCTTTGCACATTTATCTACTCTCTTGTAGTGTTACAAACTCTTCAAACTCCAAATTTGAGGTCAGAAAAACTTTCTACACTGATCGATATTTAATTTCGAAACGATAATAACGAATACTGCCCGCCTGATATTCCTTCGATTCAGATAAGACAACTAATCTTTACACATTGACATATGCACGTATGTAGCCTAATGGATACTTCATATTCCAATCTGACCAGTCTATACTCAACAAAACTTTTCTACAGTAATTGGTATTTAATTTCCAACGATTTTTTCTCCTGCTCATCTAGCCCCAAATTGATTGCTTTGCTTTGCTCATTTATCTACTCAATTGTCGAGTTATAAACTCTTTAAACTCCAAATTTGAGGTCAGAAAACCTTTCTACACTGATCGATATTTAATTTCGAAACGATATAACGATTACTGTGCACCTGATCTTGCACCTCTAGTCTCACTCAACTGTTCGCACACTCATACATACAAACTCACACACATATGCAATGACTGCGGCTGCAGTCGATGTCAGTTGAGAGCTCCACCAAAAAACGTAATTTTTTGATTTTAGTTCCAGTTTGTATCTCAAAACGTGCTAACGCATTCGGACGGTAAACAAACGGCCAACGGTGATCGGTGACGTGCCCGCACACCTCAAATTCCATATCGAATCGAACAGTTGCATTGCTTCGCGACTTGCGGCTCTTCTTTCTTTCAGCCGATTTGTGTTTTGTTTTTTTTCGGTTTGGTTGTTGTTATCACACAACGAGATTTGTTGTTGTTTTGACGTTGCTTTTGTGCGGTTTATTTGGTAACGGTGGCAAGCAAGATTTCAGCCTCAACGGTCGCTGCACGACGAGCGTTTTTTCCTGCTGCAAAGGTATTTGAACGAATTACAGAAACCAATATTTAAACGCACTCTCACAACAGCGCAGCGGCATGAAAAAATTCAACAAAATATAAAAAAAGAAAATAATGAGCTGTGTGCTGGCATGTTTTGTGTAATTATTGCCTAAAAGTCTGATAAACGCATTGCGACAGGTTGCGAGCTCGAAAGCAGCGCCTGCAATGCGGCGAAAGGTGACTGCAGCAATTAAACAGAACGGGCTCGTTCGAAAGAAGCAATGAACCGCGGAGAGCGAGAGCAAACAAGCAGACGAAAAGAAATGGACCAATTATGTCGAAAATTGATTGGAGATTGTAAGATATGGGCGTGCAAGATTTCAAAAATTTTTCTTCAGAATTTTTCGCTTCCTAAATTAAGGGGTTTGAATTTGCTGGGCTCATTCATATTTGCAATGATGATTTGCATGCACACGAGTTGTGCTGCCGAATTAGCATTTGAATAATCTGCAACTGCAAATAGACAACAACAAATATACTCGTACAGCAATAAAAAATATGATAATGTGAAAAAATTATTTGTATTGAACTTACGTGCGCTTGATTTGCGCATTTGAACGCATATAATGAGATACTAACATTTTTTGCTCACATAACCACCAAACCGGTTATTTTACAATTTCGATGGGATTTTGTTTTGTTGTTGATGTGTTTTTTTTCCTTTTAGGAATTTCATGTTTGTTGTTGTTATTTTTGTGGTTGCTTTCTTGCCAGACGTGACAATTCAACATGGCCGAAAAGCCAGATATACTTGACTGGTATGCGAAGCTTCTCAGCGCAAAGATGCTAGCGGCCGCTTCCAGCCAAGTCAGTCAGTCAGTCAGCAGTAACGCTGTACCGGTTGCTGTTGCGTTCCAACGCGATTCGGTCGTTCGACGCTTGGAAATTGAAATCTTTATACAATACAATAAAACTACAAATGAAGAAGCGCACAAACAAAGCCAGCCAGCAGTTAGCAGCGCTCACTGACTGGCCAACTGAATGTCTGGCTGATTGACTGACTATCTGGCTATTGTAATTTCATATTGATGTACTTGTACCAATGGTTGTTTTTTTTTGTTTTGTTGTACTGTGCATTGATGGTATGTTTTTTTATTTATCACAGCAACTCATGCTGTGTATTTTTAATATGAGCTCACGCTCGCGGCATTATTTGCTGTTGCTGCTGCTTTTGCTTTTGCTTTCATTGAAGCATTATTATTGTTACTACAAATCAACACACACAAAAAGCAATGATTAAATCAATTATGGAACTTAAGTGCGGTCAAGGTCGAATGTGAAGTTACCCGCACCAAAGGCACTGTCGATCAATTTTGATGATTATGCTGTCGATGCGTTAAATTAGTTGCGAATTTTAAAATGTATTGCTTCTAATAAAACCTTTTAGATTGATTGGAAACCCACTTAACCGACATCAGTGATAGACAATTTCGTTTGACAGTTTTTCAAGCCTAACGGCGCAGTTCTGCACATTAAGGTGTGGGTGCGAACAGACAAACGAGTGGTTATTAATGTAGATTACAGGGGTACAGACATACATAGTTATGTACAGACATATGTACATACTTTCTAGGGATTGCAATCCCGAACCAGTTTTACAATCCCGTGATTTTGGGCACTGAAAATGGCAATCCCGGGATTTATTTGTGATTGAATATATTATTTTGAGGAACTTAAAAGTCTTTTTCAATCAAATAAATGTTATTTTCATATTAAATACAATTCTGTGTTTTTTCCATAAAACTTAGAACAAAATATTCATGACAAATTACTTAAAATTAATGACATAAAAATTTATGTAATTGTCAAACAAGTAAAACAGTAAACTTGCTAATAAAAAGCACCTTTCTGGTTCAATACTAGTAGGTGAAATCGTATGTAAATCTTTATACTATATATTTTTTGGAAGTTTTGGCCACGGTTTCTGCCATTTCAAAATAAGTCAAATTCGGTATGATTCGGAGTGTTCAATAACACTGGTTAACAAAATTTTAACTTTTTTTTGTCACATGAAAACTTATATCAAATTTTGAATGTACTAGGGCCACTAAACAATAATATGTGAATGAAAAAAATTGACACGTCAGGTTTCCTTGTGCCATCAAAACATATATTTTTTTAAAAAGTACAAACATCAGCTACATTTAGAGAAATTATTGCTTAATATGGAAAAAATACTTATGATTTTCGTGAATATTTGGCTTCTGAAAGGTCTTTTTTAAGTCTCCAACAATAATCTGCTAGCATTCCTGCGCTCCATTTCCCTTGATAGCGCTTCTCCATTAAGGAAATGTCCTGATGGAACCTCTCGCCTTGTTCGTCACTCACAGCACCCAAATTTGCGGGAAAGAAATCCAGATGAGAGTCCAGAATATGTATTTTTAAGGACATATTACACCCCAAAACTTTATATGACATTATAAGTTCATTTATTAAGTCTTTGTAATTTTCCGATTTATGGTTTCCTAGAAAATTTTGGACAACGTTCACAAAACATTTCCAGCCGCGTTTTTCCTGATCATTCAGTTTTTCTTCAAAGCTCTTATCCTTTATCAGTTGCCGTATTTGTGGACCTACAAATATTCCCTCTTTAATTTTAGCCTCGCTGAGTTTGGGGAATTTCTCTTTCAGATATTACAAATCCACTGCCATCTCTAGGCATAGCTTTTACAAAATTTTTTAACAGGCCGAGCTTTATGTGCAAAGAATGTCATCAGGGCTCACTAAAGGATCATTTTTAACATTTTTATGGCCTGGAGTCAGTGATTTACGCTTGGGTCACACTTTCTTTGTATAGTGATTTTTTCTGTCCCTACTGTCCCATTCGCAAATGAAACAGGAAAAATTTTGTGTAACCAAGCAAAAGTGCAATGACTTTAAAATCGCCACAAATTTTCCAAGCGTGTTTAATGTATTAAATTTTTTCAAGAAGAAATCTCATATTTTCGTAAGTCTCTTTCATATCAGAACCATGACCAACCGGCACTGAAGGAAGTTTATTTCCGTTATGCAGCAACACTGCTTTCAAACTAGTTTTTGAGGAGTCAATCGCCAGGATCATATTCAAAATTTAATAAATCCATCAAGACAGGAACGTTATTGCAATAGACTAAATCACCTGCTTTAGAAAAGTAAAGTTTTATTTCATCGTCACGATGTCGTTACACAACATTTATGTGGAACCCAGGATTTATCTTGATTCCTCACAGGAAATCTAAAATAGTCTAAAAAGTACTGTTCAATTAATGACGTGAAATTTCGACGCTGAGATTTAAAAGTTAATTCTCCACACACATAATAAAAACTGTCGGGGTCGTAAGAACACTTTCGTGGCATGTTTACGATGTAACAAAATTATATATGATGTAAGTTAGTCGAATGCAATAGTTATACAGTCGTATAAATGAAGTTATTCAAAAAAAGACACGTATACAAATGAGGTCAGAAATGAATATGTAGCTGTCACAAAAAACTGGACGTGATTGAAACAAAATTGTTAGATATTGTTAATGAGGGTACACCAACATAAACAAAAATCATCACAAAGTTCGTGTGACAAAAACAGTGTTGACCAGTGTAATTCAAGTTTTCAGCTTTCAACCTCGAAGGAAACTTTTATACCAGCTATTTCGTTCTTTAAATCTCCTTATTAAATTTTTTATTCACTTTCTTATTATACTTTTTTTTTATTTATTTTTATTTTTTTACATTGTTTTTACATATGTATTTTTATTTACATATTTTTTTATTAATATATTTTTCCCTGTGTATTATCACACTGATTTTACCAAATCTAAAACTTGCAAGTTTTTAAAAATTTGGTTTTTGGTTACTTTACTTTTTTGGACGGTTTAATTTTTGGGAGCATAAGCTCTCCTCTCCTGATTTTAACTATTGACAAATTCTTACTGGAAAAGTACCCAAACAGAGCTAGTTTTTACAAAGTATCAGTACATAAACAGACCTTGCATTGAACTTTATTCCAAACCTCACAGGCAGTATGCAATTTATTTTTTGTAAGTACTAAATAAGACGATTCGACTATTTCGAAATTAAGGTGACAAAAAAAACTAAGCTATTTTTATGTTTCAATTCCGGAATCGAATTTTGTCAATCCTATGATTTTTCGGCATTAAATTGTCCGTGATCCCAAGATTTTGAGATCCGGGATCCCGCCATTGCAAATCCTAACACATACATACTTATACATATGACTGGCACTACAACTCGATGACGAGCTTAACTTCTTGTATCCATTCGTATTAATTCATTCGTGTTAATTTATACACAGCTAAAAGATTTCCAATGGCAAGCTGGGTGCTTTTTCGTGTCTAATTTTAGTCTTTAAGAAAACCCTCTGATGAGAGCGCAGCCATTGAAAGAAATAAATTTGTTTTCCATCTTTTGGTGCTGAGTAGAAGGGAGATTGGAACCTGAGGCCAACCATTGCTTTAGCGTTGCGGTCCAATGCACCAACCAACCAAACCACGGCGACCGCAATCACAAAAACTTGCCCAACTTTCACAATAAGAAATAAACGTTTCAAAGAATTATAATCGCTACGATTATGAAATAGAGCTCAAAATGAGTAGTTGGTATTAAGTAAACGAGTTGGTAAAAGAAATACTCTTATTTCAAAAGAAGAATTTCTAAAGAATTGTTTTTAGTCTGTAAAGTGATTTGTTCAGAGAATCAGAATAGTTTGGACAGCTTCAAAAGTACAACTTGCAAGATGACAATCAAAAATATATTTTAAATCTGTGTAACTGTCCCTAAGGAGCGTCAACGCTCTTGGGTGAGGTATTTTGTGAAATATTATTATAAATAATTTTGACTTGAACTATTGTAGGACAAAATGCTTAGTCCAAGACTTGCAAATTTTTTCAAGGTTGCAATGTTCCAGCCACTTAAAACGTTCGCGGACCTGAATGCTATACATCCATTTTCGTAGTGTTCATAGTTCATTGTTTAATCAGATTTCGGATAGATAAAAATAGATAGATAAAAATCGCTGCGTGTCTATTTTGCAGCTTACTGAGGCTTTTACTGTACGTGAATGTATTAAATGGCCAAAAATCACTGCCGCAATAGGTTAGCTTAGGTTCTAAAAGTGGTTCCACTTGGAGACCCTGTTGGGACGTTTGTGATTACCTTCATTAAGGATTCGGTGCTCTTAACTATTTGGGAGAAAATTGAGAAAATTGTGTTGATCAGTAATCAATGCATTAGCTATTACTGCAAGTTCATTGACTAATTAATAGACAATACTAATTAACTAAACACCTTATACAAGCCAAAGATCTTAATACTGAATACAGACAAATTTGATCAGGTTGGGAAGAGTTTGAGTGCAATAATAGGTAACCATTGTATTTGCCTTTTCATAATCTGTGGGTCAACCGTAAGTAGGATTATAGCCCTTAACATTACCTAATGTAATTCCATTCAATTCGTAATCTAATTCTGGCATCTACTGTTACCAATTCTATGGACTAAAGCTAAAGTTCTAACTTTTAAAAAAATTTCTAAACTTTCTTTAAAACATGCTTTTTAAACGGATTTTCATTAAATAATAGTGTCCGGCCGAAGCCGAAGTATAATATTCAGCATAACTAAAATATTCGGCCGAAGCCGAATACTAATACAAATTATTTTAAGGAAAAAATTTATCAATTTTAGCCGTTATTCTTAACTCACTTCTTTGTCGTAAAGATATAATAAAAAAAAATTTAGTAAATAAAACAAAAACCATCTTAAAGCTCAGTTTTTAACAAAAAAATCAAATCAAAAACCTTAACAATTCAATTGACATAAATAGCTGATTAGAGATAATTTTTATTAATCGCAATCTTGATGTCCGAAATATCGAAAAAAACCCCATATTTGATCAAATACTTCGAAACAGAGCGAATTGACTAGCATTACTGCGCGAAAATCTTCGGCTAAAGGCCAAAACCGCATCGAAGCAGAAGATTTAAATTTGGCCGAATAAGCCAAAAACGAATATTCGGTCGAACACTACTAAAAAAATACATAGCAGTTAGAACTTTCGACCAAAGATTGACTTTTACTTTGAGTAACAAAACAAACCCATCATAAACAAATTCTTACATTTCATATAAAGAAGCAAAGTTTTTACTTTCTATAGAAAACACTCAACTTGTATTTATTAATGAAACCCATAATCCAACTAATGGGAATTTTTATGACCACGCCTTTCACCCGATACTACCAATAATACGTATGTCGTGCATAACCGTTCGAAACCTGCATAACTGTGCGCAAGCTTTGGCTAATAAAATGCCAAAATGTTATCAAATTATTGAAAAGATGCCAAAAAATCGTATAAATCGTGTGCGTGTTGGAGCATTTAAATAAGCGAAATTAAACAACAAAAAAAATAAACCAAAAATAACTAACATTATTTCATGTTTTCAACGTTTGTTGTGATGTTCGTTCAGCGGGCGCACCCTGCAATCGGCAATTGAAGGCGCGCACATAAGTGCATTTGAATGCAAATATTTAGTACTAACAGTTTATGGCAACAATGGATTGCAATGTGCTAATAACGTTCATACAAAACAAATATGCAGTTAAGTTTTAGTTTGGTTAGTTTAGTTTTTGTAGATCACTTTTCTAGGCTAGATTTCGAGTTTGATGATTGAGTAAGAGTTTCATGATTTTTTAAAAATTTATAAAAATTGTTTATATAAATAGTTTATTTAAACTTATTAATCGAAACTTGAAAACAAAAAAAAATTTTGTGTATTAAAAAATTTGATATTTTCAAAATATTCATTATTTATTTATTATTTGAAAAATATTCAAAATATTCATTATTTATAGGCTCCCTTATAACGTTTTGTAATAATAATAATTTTCTTAGCAATTATTAAAATTTTCTAATCAAGTTGTTTTAACATTTAACCTTTTTTTCGCATAGCTTTGCAAATTGTTTACAATATTTTCTATTTTTTCTTTGCATTCTCCTCACTTTCTATACAAATCTCACCCTCCCACACCGCATTATTCGGTATTTACTGACGTTCTCGCCATTTACAACAAACAAATAACTCTCCACCAATGCCTAAAGCACTTGCAATGACCACAATGAAAATTGGGTGCAGCCGGCATGCACTAAATTCGGTCAAGACCGACCAAACAGAGCCTCTTCATTGTGGATGCACTGTGTTTGTTGGCATTTGCAGGCTTTTGTGTTTTTGTTGTCATTACCTGTTTAAACAAACAAACCACACAAAAAAAAACAAAAAACAAAAAGACCATAAGAGGCAACAACAACAAAAAACTACTCAAGTTAACTCACGATTTCTCTTTCTTACATAACCGATACGTTGTAGACGTTGCTGGCGTTGTTGTTGCTATTGCTGTGACTCTTGTTGCTATTATTATTGTTATTGTTTTTGTTGTTAACTTTGTTTTAGTTGCTGCATATGCGAGTACATTGTTGCATAAGTCAACTCACATGCACAACGCCATGCGACACGCGATTTCGCTGCACTGTGCAATTTTTCCACCAGTCAGTCAGAAATCTTCTAGAGAAGTGTAAAAGCAGCGGCAATTGTTGCTATCTACCTTCGACAAGCTATATTGTGCCATACTTAAGCGCACTTAGACATTGGCCAGAATCCGGAAACTGTTCAGGTTGCACAATGCATGGCGCAAACAATGCAAAGAATCTCGCTGCAGCCGAGCGTCCCGTCTAGCAGTTGCAGTCATCAAAACCCAAATTCAAATATTGCACAGTGCACACGTCCGTCCAATTGCATTTGTAGCTGACTGTGTGCGCCGCAATTGAGTTGATTTCATTTATTTGTTGTTGGGTTAATTTAATGTTTAATTCGTTTCATTGTACAACGTTGACAATTAGAGGCAACCCAGTGCAGCGAGCAGTGACAGGTGCAGGTTTTTGGGTCAAGAGGGAAGCGGCTTTTATGGGAACAAATATTTGTATAAATAAATTATATTGCATTTGTGAAACCTTTAAAGCATTGCGAATTACCCAGCCAGCTCATGCTCACACCTCCCCTCACTTCTCGCGATAGTCTCCGATACCACATTTTTTATCTCGACCCAATCTTGTAGCTATGCGGAAATACTTGTCAAGCTATTTATAAAAAAAAGAATGCACATGCCTGGGAATTTCCGGTACATGTTCATAGCTAATAGTACCTGCAATAAATCTGAGCGTCTGCTGTGAATCACATCAATGACTGGGCACATGGCTCGCCTATCTTAGCAGTTCACATGTACAATACTTATCTAAATATTTGTATGTATAAAGAATGCTCAGTTTTCCAATGACTAAAGTTTATTAATTCATATGAAATTCCACAAGCAAAAAGCAAATATATTGTCAGAAGTTAGGTTAGGTTAGGTTAAGGTGGCTGGGATCTGCTGGAAGGGGCCCGTTGTGATACCACAAGTTGAGGGTCTGTCTTACTGCCAATCGAGAAGCCTATTCAAGCCACTTTGTATTGTGGATGAACTCAAGCAAGTTTTTGATGTGAACTGAACTGAGGTCATTCAAGAAGTCAGAAGTTAATTATTATAAATAAATTAATAAGCAGCAACTAATAACACCATGAAATAATTCCATTGAGAAGTAAACTGCTTGAAGATTTTATTGTATGGAAATCATGATATTTTTTTAATCTAAGTGCAGCATAGGTAGGATTAGGTTAAAGTTGCTGTCTTGGCAACGAAAGACACACTTGGACCACGAAATGAGTCCATTGTCCATTAATTTGATTTGTAGATAAATCCTAGCAAGTCGCTTATGTTGACTGATTTCAGATTGTCCAAGTTGTCAAAGAAGAAAGATCGCAGTGATTTCCATCTTTGTCCAAAGAGAACCAGACAGTGACATAGAAGATGACTTATAGTCTCTTCCTTCTCTTCATTTTGGCAACTGCGGCTATAGTCCCAAATGTCAAGACCCAATCTGTTGACATGTTGACTATCATTTTGATGTGTTGTCCGTACGTTGTCTGCTAAGCGAGACAAACTTTTTAGTGTGCCTGGTGCAAGTATCCAACAACAGCCAGTCTACGAGACCTAACGTCAGCTTCACGCAACCATCCATGTTGTTGCATATTAATATGTACACAAAAGGAAGAGACCTACAGTGTTATGCTAATCCCGATCGGCAAGCTCCCGACTTTTTTGAGATTTTTCTTAGGCATTTTATTTTGCAACTGTTTGCCATTTCCTGTTGAGAGAGCAGTCATCGAAACAAATCGAATCTGGGAATCGAGCCTTGCTTCAAACCAGCGACCCAATGCACTAACCAACTGAGCCACGGCAGCTGGCGACAGTCTTTTATTTACATATTTCATTGAATTTCTTTATATCAAAACGTTTACTATTTTTCATTAAATGCTTCATAAAAAAATTCCCCCTAACTCAAATAGCATTCCATTCATTGAAAATTTTATTTACATATTTCATTGAATTTTTTTATATCAAAACGTTTACTATTTTTCATTAAATGCTTTATAAAAAAATTCCCCTAACTCAAATAGCATTCCCTTCATTGAAAATTAAATAAGTTTATTTTTATTAAAAATTCATTACTAGCTACTTTTCGTTCGATCGAAAAATGTCCTTCTCCAATTTTTTTCAATATTTTTTTTTTTTTAATTTACTATTTTTTTTTACCTCAAAGCTTTTAATATTTTTTACTAAATGCTAAACAATTTCCCTAATTTTAATAACATTCTATTCATTGAAAACTAATTTAGTTTATCTTTTTAAAAATACATTCCTAGCTACTTTCCAGTTGGACACTTTACACGGTCTTTTATTTACACCTACAGAAAATTTTCCTTCTCATAATCCTCCATTTTGTATGACGTTTTTTTAATAATTTTCTTACCTCCAAATTTTTACTATTTTTCATTAACTGCTAAACAAATGATCTAATTTAAATAACATTCTATTCTATTGAAAACTAATTCAGTTTATATTCTGAAAAATAAGTATGTACATTCCCAGCTACTTTTCAGTTGGTCGAAAATTTTTCTTCTCGCAGTCTTTCAATTTTTATGCATGTTTCATTCAATTTTTTAATATTTTTCTTACCTCAAAACTTTTACTATACTTTTTTAATTAAATGCTAAACAATTTCCCCTAACTCAAATAACATTCCATTCATTGAAAAATAATTCAGTTTATCTTCTTAAAAACACATTCCTAGCTACTTTTCAGTCCGGCGCACCAAAAATTCTCACACCCAACTCGCATTCCATTCGCTTGAAGTCACTTCTCGTGCAAAGTGTTAATATTAACTTTTTTATCTCAATTTTCAAACTTTTCCTTTGCTTATTTTCCGCACAAAATGATTGTGGGATTTTTAGAGGTATTCCATATTTTTGTTGACAGCGCCGTGTTAAAAGCTTAAGTCATTTTAATGGGCCATAAGTTAAAAAGATTTCAACCAACATGTATTCGTGTTCAGCACAAACAATATGTAGGCATTATTTTATACTCTCCAACCCAGACTACAGTAGAAAGTACGATCCACACAAAAACATGAACTTGTTAACAACCGAAAACAACAATCTTGGCATTTTTTAGCGTTTTAGGCGAATTCATGTGACGAAAATAAACACGTAGAGCCATTCGAACACGCACATCGTTCGCCGAGTCGCGGTGCGCGGGCATGGGCGCATTATTTCGCGCTTTACTGTTTGAGGTTTCATTAGCAGTCGGCAGTTCAAGTGCTCGTACTTTCGACTGTAAAGCGGAAAACTTTGGGGCCTCTGCGCCCGTCCGTACGGATCGATGTGCAGTCATAACACTTAAGGTAAACGTTGTCGATTGGCACAGCGCACTACTCACTCGAATTGCAGGCATTCAAAGTCAAATTCGCCACCGATCAGCGTAGAGAATTCATGCGGCGCACTTTCAAGTTTTCGGAAAACGAACATTCTAAACATTGCAATTATTAACTAATACAAGCAAAAAACAAAAACGGCTAGATTCTTCTCGGCTTTCAAGTCAACTACATTTTGTAGGCATTTCATTATCTTTATCTTTTATTTTTGTGTTATTTATTTTTTTTTTACCAAAGTACACAGTTTGCTCATAGCAAATTGCTTACGATGCGCTCGCGATGAGCGTTTAATTGCAATTTTATAAATATTTCCGAAGCCGTTGTGTCACCAGCGAAAAGTACACTTAATTAGTTATGTAAATGTGTGCATTCAAATGAAAGCAGTTAAGCTTTGTTTGCTGTCTCATCTTCGTGCCGCGCTCACAACTTGCAGCCATAAATGCGAAAGCGCCAACATGCAAAAAATCTATTGTACGAGTACATATATTGCACGGTGTACATATATATACATATACATATATTCTGTGCAACAAGTAGCTGGAATTGTTAAGTGATTAGGGTAAAGTGGCCGTTGGCGCACAGAAATTACCCAAAAGACACACATGGACGCACAATTGACTTGGAGCAATTAATTAATTAATAGCAAATTTTTGCATCGACTTTGCAAAATGCGCCAAGTAAAAATTAAACTTTTCGTACCTTAGTGCCTGAGACAATGAATGCTTCATTGTCCATTGCTGGTTGGTTCCAGTGGCGATATTTTGATACCACTGCACAGTGATTCGTTCCATGGACAAAATTCAAAAATTGTATGGTCTCAGAATTTAACGATTTTGATGTCATTTGAAAGAAAAAACTCCAACTAAGAAAACCCAAAAAAATCTGTGTAAAAAATCAATTAGTGTCTGCGCAACAGCGGCTTAAAGTTGAAACTTTTTTCACAAAAAAATTTAAACTCATATTTTCTGTTTTTTAGTCTATTGAGTAAAAAAAAATAATAATAAATTGAGTAAAAAAAAATATAATAAAAAATTTGAAAAATACCTAGTAACCAGGAAGTTGCTTACACTTTCAATATAGAATAAGAAATGATGTAGCCATTTTCGCTTTTAATGTTTTCCCAAAATTTGCAAAGCGTAGGCTTTTACTTCACTTTTAATTTAAAATATTTTTCTAAGTTAAAAATCTGAAAATTGGCAAAACTTAGACGAAAATATCTAAAAAGTATGTGAAAGTATGTTCCTGGATTTTTTTTAATTTTAAGAAGCATTCTTTCTTTGTCGGATAATGTAATTATATCTTCCGATATCAGAAAATAATTCAATTTGAAAATTGGTCTAAACACGTATTTTTCGACAAAATTGATTTTATTTATGCCTAAAAGTATGCAATTAGCACGAAAAATGATAAAATCTGCAAAAATGCAAAACATACATCTATTATTATCGTTTTTATTGCAAAACCAGAGGGTCCTAAGACAATTTCTGTTACTCTTTGGAATAATCAATGTTGACGTTACCGATTAAATGTAAAATCTGAAAAATCTAGCCATCTAACACATTTGGTGCTATAGCTTTTGAAAAATGACGAAATTTGCAAAATTAAGCCTCAGGCATTGCCAAACTACAACAGTTTAAGAAAATCCAAATGGAGATTTCAATTCAGCAAACCATGATTAACTAGTATACCAAATTTTATGAAGAACGGAAAACTCCTTCTAATTTTGTCCCGCGGTTGTATGGAGTCGAATCACTGTGCACTGGTGTGCTGTCTCCTACACTATATATATCCTCTATATCTGGTCCGAGAGGTTAATGATAAGCGAAATTTCGCTGCACTTTGCTATCTCCTCGAAATTCTAAAAAGGTGTCTTGTCCAGCACTTTCCATCTCCTTCTTAAAAGAGCCAAAGAGGCGCAGAGAAATTATGAAGGGTTTCCTTTTCGTTTGGATTCTCACAGCTGCAGCTCGTATTGAAGGGAATCCCCATTTTAGCCGCATGCTCTCCAATGGGCCAGTGACCTGTTATGACTGCGTTCAGTCCTGTCGCATCCCGACGACCCTTCTTTAAGAGCTCTGCGGTCCTGTTCTTGTGGTACATAGGTCAAAGTGATCTGCTAATTTTAGAGGATTCCAAACTCTGCCACCTAGTATTGGCTTTGGCCAAGAAGTCCTTGGAGACTTTGCTCTTAAGGGGGTCTTCTGCTTACGCGCCCGGAATTTTAGTCTATTTTTGGAAATTAATTGTAAGGAAACTATACAAGATAATTGAACAATTTTTTTATTATTTTTGTACATGTTTAAACTTGAAAAATGACAAATGCCTTATGTGTGTGGTGAATTCTGCGCCTTTGAGAAGTGGTCAAACTAGTACTGACGAAAGTGTCCGAGTCAACTTTGTGGTATGACATCCACCCCCACAGTTGTCTCAAATGTGAAAAGTAAAATAAATTTATTTTCAGTTTTACGTTGGCTGTGCTTCTCCGAGTACGAATTTTTTTATTTTGAAAATTTTTCAAATTATACGGTTTTTTGTGAAAAGTTGTATTTTCAACCACGTTTTTTGACCTGTTGAGGGTCATAAAAATTGAACAAAACAAAATTTCAAAAATCGTACTCGGAGAAGCATAGAGAAGTGTTTTATGAAGAAGTGAAAAAAAAATTAGTCAAATCCGATGAAAATTACTTGTAGAAGTCATACCACAAAGTATAAAAAAGGTGATTTTTGGGAAAATGCGTTTAAAGATAAAGAAATGCTCGAAACGGCTGGAGGCGGCTATGTTTTCGGCTTCGAAAACCCAAGAAGGAATGTGTTTTTCACGAAACCGTTTATAAGACGTATTCCTTATATCCTCTATATTCAAAAAATGCAAAAAAAAAAATCGATTTTTTCAATCCGCGTAAGCAGAAGACCCCCTTAATAGAGCCCAGTAGAGCAGGTACCGTCAGCGCCTCAGTCTCATCAAGAGCGGAGCCTCTTGATTGGGTGGTTAGCTCCCGTTAATGTTATTGTGCCCTGGCACCCATATCAGGGTATCGTTGAACCGACGGGTTAGCTCTGTAAGGACCTTCCTACATTCCCGCACTAGTTTTGGCAAGAAAACCGACGAGTCCAGTGAATTAATCGTGGATAGGCTGTCGGGAAGTATGGTACACTATGTTTCATATACTTGAGCCACTTCGCTTAAGTTTATTCAGCGAATTCTTCTTTTTTTTTATAGAGGGTTTCAAAGTTGAGAGAGACCAAACATAAAAAATATCCACAACATCAAAAAATCAAAATTTAACGACATTGTAACTTTAATTAAGTTACGTTATTTTAAATTAAGCTCGACGAGATTTTTTGCGATTTGATTCATTCATTTCGATTCATTTAGTGCTCATTAGTAATAAACCCATTTTTCACTATCAGTTGAAACACTCTACATAAAGTTAAAAGCTCCATAGCGATCTGAGTATTTTCGAACAGTTTCACTTTTGAGCACAACCCACAGTTGCGTCAGACACTTTGGCAAACAGATGGTGTTTCAACTTAGTTTACTTACTTCATACAATAGATTAAAATCAACAACAAAAAAGCGAAACTTTCAATGTGCTAAGCTATCGTATATATATGAATATATATAGATATATATGGTATATGAACGTATATCATCCAGTATAGCCGCTCTGCCTCATCGGGGCCCTGTCCCACAACAACCACACACAACTGCTAACAGCGTAATGACTTAAGAATAGAAATTTTGAAGAAAACTTTTAACGTTGCATCCCCCAACGTTGCATACCCCTACTCTGACACGTGTGCCGCACAACTCTGTGCAAATGTTAATTATTTTTCAGCGGTTACTTGGCACAGCAATAAATACCTCAGCGTGCAGTCAACAGCACAACAACAAAACCACCAATACAAAAAATTAGCAATAATTTTTGTTCTTGCAAATTCTGTCATTGGTTGGAGAAGTAAATATTGTACATGTATACAAAATAATAGTACATCATTTAAAATTAAAAGGATCAGTGGAAAAAAATCAATTCACAATAAATTCTTAGTGATTTAGTCAATTATAATTTTGTGTTGTTTCTTATTAGTAATATTTTTTGCTACCAGAACCCATGCAAAACCGCAATATTTACAAAAGTAAACAACAACAGATGAAATTAAATTACCGACAGACAGCACAGAACAGACGATTCCACGATCCCTTAATGACTTCATGCTTTCTATGAAAAGCCAACTTCGGATCGGCTGCTGTGTTGTGGCTGTCATTAATAGTAGAGTGCTGTGAGTAATAGCAAAAGTGTGACGGAAAGGAGGAGTGCCCAGACTGAGTGGGACAGTGGTGCATGCAAGAGGAATTTTGGGGGTTCAAACCCCATCAAAGAATTGGTTTTTACAAACATTGTGGACAGCAAATATAGTTTCAAATGTTATTGGATTCATAAGTTGTGTACGAAACCGCTCTTCCCTGCCCAAATTAAATGCTGTATGCGCCACTGGTGACAGCAACCAACTTTCATGAACCTGAGAGACGTTCGAAACTGGTGATTAACGCAGAATGAACCAAACAAATGCTACGTAACAGAGAATTTGTGATAGTTAAAAAAAAACGTAAAGCATTGCGTAATTGTTTAAAATGATAAAGAGAATGAAGTTTGTTTCATTCTTTAGTTTACTTAAACGAGTTGTTTACGAGCATGTCTCAATATTTAAAATATTTAAATATTTAAATTTTCTAGAGACATGACAAAACTTTACTGAAGAGTGTTCGTGCTCTCCTCTCCGTTTAGATGCTAAATCAATCTTTTTTGTTTTGCTATAAAATTGTGCTATAACTAAAATAATTAGAAAACACGATCTTTGATTTAACCAAAGTGTATAGAAAATAGTTATTTGTATTTTATTGAACTTGCTCCTCTTTATCACAGAACTTTAATTTTAATACTACACTAAATTTTGTTGATAATAAATATAACACTTTATTAAAAATATCTGCCGTAATTATGATAAAATCTGTTTATTGTTAATTTTGTTTCACCTTCTAAAATTTATAAAGTTGTTGGCGTCTATTTCAATTAATGGTTAAATCTGATTTTTGCTTTTGTTATAAAATAAAACACAAGAAAGTTGAGAGATTAAGAAGAACGATAGTTTCTTCCGTGTTATGACAAAATGTTTTGCTCTTTAAGTAGAGCAAAGTCCGAAATTTATTGTGACGTATGTTTAGAAAACTTTTGCGATTTCGACAAAAAAAAAACATATTGTTGTAGTAGCAGGTAGCTATTCCAATTAACAGGCTAAGGAACGAGAAACACGCCCACTTCTGTTGTTCTTTAGATGAAACAAACTAAAAATAGGACGAAGTAACTGCTTGAGAACACCGAGGCCAACATACTGCGGTTCTTAGGAGTCATTGGCCGATGGGGTAACACACGGCTCGCTTACAAATATCCTTCAACAATCGTTGTGGCAGTTGTGGGAAGGAATACTTACCAGAGAAGGACATGGATATATTTTCTGTGTACATGCCCGGGTTTAGCAGGGAGCAAGCTATGCTCTCTCAGACTCCCGGCCCGGAAGACCTCAGATCAATTTCAACCATGGAGATCAAGAGGCTTCTACACTTCCTGGATCTTACAAAGTGGATTTAAAAGTTTTTCTTCGCTTCGCCCTGCGCTGCCTTCGACGATAGTATCCCCTCCTATACCTCGCGGCTTAAGCTCATTAATTTCTCTTAATCTGTCTGCCTTTAGTCACTCAATCTCGCCTTTAATTAATTACATAGTTAAATTTTTTTCAGAGGCTTTTAACTTAGTTTACAGCGCATTATCATGTGTAATTTTTTTATAGTCTGTAAGAACTCTTGTTCATAGGTTAGTTTAGGTGAGGTTAGATAGGTTTACGAAACGACAATAGTTGGCTTTCCACTTATAGGCCATTCTTGTCCATTGTAAGTCCCTTTATAACGCATTGAAGTATCGCTTTCGATTCTTTGCTGAAACCACTTTGACCTCTTCTCAAAGCTGGTTGCATTCCTTTACTGTAGTTTTCTCCTACCTTAGGCCCAACAAAAAGCCAAAAATATGATATCATACGACAGTACGTTAGGTTAGGTTAGGTTTAAGTGGCTGATATACACCAAACTAGCCTATTGTGATACCACAAGGAAAAAGTAATCTAACTTACTACAAGTCCAAGTGTTTGCACAGCCGAATTTGTTTTGTGGATGAAACCTAGCAAGTTTCTTAGGTTGACTGATCTGAGGTCGTCCAAGTTGTCGAAAAAGGGAGAACCTAGTGATTTCCCACATCGTGTAGAGAGAGCCGGGCAGTGACAAAGGAGGTGTTTCAAAATCGAAACGATCGTACTGATACTTGTAAGTTGTCTGCTGAGCGAGACAAGAGTTTCAGTGCGCCCGGGATTGAAAGTGGGCCATTGTTGTTTGGTTATAGAGCAAATGCTCTCTTCCTGCCACCGCTTGCTGGCTTGTTGTCGCGGAAGGAAAGGAATATTATGGGTTTACATGTAGCGAGAGGGATGCCTAATAGTGGTGTCGTAGTCTGGTAGGGTACGCAGTTTTCCCTGATGTCACGGTGGCCCGGTACCCAGCTCCATTTGGAGCTCCTGGATAGGGTGCAAAACCGTGCGATTAAACTTATAGGGGACAGTAGGGCATCCAGCTCTTTTGACTCCTTGGAGCATCGTCGAAACATGGCATGTGTGGTTTTATTTTACCGATACTTTTTCGGTAATTGCTCAGTGGAGATGAGCAGCTTACTGCCATCACTCCGGGTATTTCCCCGGGCAACCCGTTCGAACACTGGCGCCCATGCATTCCACGTCGAAACGATGTTCCAGCGCACTACAGAGGAAGTACGTTCCTGACTCGTACAGCGCGATTGTGGAGTGGTCTCCCTGCAGACAGGGCCCTGAAAATGGCTTGTACTTCCGTTTGGAAGACACTGCCGGAGTCTTGAAGGCGGAAACTGTCTTCCATGGGTGGGTCGACACACATAATACCACACCCTACTCTACATCCAACTTCGAGTCGTCTGTGTAGAAACATACTTCTTAGTCTTAGACACCTTGTCTTGTTTCCACTGCTGTCTGTGAGATATGTTGAGAGGTTGAGAATGTGGTCAAAAAGGTACGATGGTAGGGAGTAGTCTAAGTTGTTGGGTATGCCTGGTACTTTACCTAGAATACGGCAGTGACCGAAATCAGTGTGTGCCCATCTCCTAATGGTGTTCAATATTACTGCAGAGAGGGTTGCAGCTTGTTTCCCATAAAGATCAACAGTGAGAAAGTGGAGCAAGGTATAAAGCCCCTTAGATGGTTTTAATCGCATGGCGCCAGTTATGATAAGACAAGCCAAGCCAGCATACAACAATGTCATAACCATATACCTTCAATTAATCTTGTCTAGCGCTATAATTAATACCAACTTAATTTTGGCAATTTTTCAAAATAAATCAAGACTTATTTTTGAACCTTTAAAACTGATTACAAGAACTTCAAAGCAACACACATCTCCCATTAAATAATAAAGAAAATTAAAATTGACTTAATACAAGTCAAATGAAGAAAGAATTATCAGGAAATTACGTCAACCCTTGAAATACCCACACGACTCCTGCTAAATAACTAAACTCGGTGAACAACAAAAATAAGTTATAAATTAATTCACTTCAGTATGCAGTTTTTACAAATAAATATTTCATGTCTAATATGTGCCTACCGAAATAAATAAGAAAAAAAGTCAATAGTAGAACAAAGGCCCGCGCAAGATTAGATATGCTGCCGAAGCGCAAATTGCTATAAAATTTATGCCGGCCGCAAATGTCTGATATTTCTCACTGGTTTTCGTTTCGTTGTGTTTTATCAGCGGCCCTGGAATTTCTGTGGGTATTCGAGAGATTCGTGTAAATGATAAAAACAAAGGTAGAAGGCTTAAACGAAAACCGCAAACAATTTCCCAATCAGGCAACTACTCTAATCAAGAGTCCCAAGTACACACTGTGAATGCAGCAGCCGAAGAGGAGGAAATTAAATTCCAATGTGAAGTGATTACATTTATAGCTGCGGCATAGTACTTGGCGAGTTTAATGATTAACAACAAAAATCAACTTAAACTGCAATATGTAAGAAAAGCTGAAGATGGAGCAAAGCTATAGTTTTTGTATATTTTTTTTGAATTTATTTAGCTTAGGTTTAAGAAGATTTCTATGAACAGGGTTTAGTGTAAATAACCAACGCTGAGGAAGAGCACTGCATTACAGGCAGCTGCAACTAATAAGAAAGCTACAGACTATACTCGTTGGTGGTAGATAGGTGAAAGTGGGAAAGTGGGACATCTCATTCCAACCTTTAGAATTACGAAACACGAGTCTTAGCAAAAAATAAAGCATATGAAAGACTTCACTGTTCAATGGCAGCTGTACTGTTAGCAAGAACACAAAAATTTATATAACTGACACCACAACGCTAAGGAGACATTGACCAAGCTTTCCGAACACATTGCAGTTGTGTATGTAACTTATAATCCCTATAAATTTAAGTGAGATTCGCACAAGTTCTTCCTTCACTTTTCCATGACCACCCAAAGTTGCCTGGGAGCAACTTCACCTATTTGTCATTTTATAGCAAAAGCTACGATTGATTTATGGGTTTAATTTAAGTGGGCAAATTAATATTTTAAGAAGTGAATTCAAAGCAAATTACAAAAATTTTACTGTTATCGCCAAAATAATTTCCAATAATTTGCAGCGATATCAGGGAAAGTTTGTGTTCTAATTGAAGTCTACGAATTGGGCGCGTTTGATTAAAACCATGTTTCTTTAATAATGGTTAAATAAAATCAAAAAGTGATAATTTTGTATTATTCCATGAATATTGATAGAAAATTTATTTAACCCGTTTTAAGCTAAAATTGTTCAAAAGTAAACTAACTCTAGAACCCTAACAAAGAGGCGTGGTGACTTCAAATGTCGTGTGCACACTTCTTGGACAAGTGTTTCATGATTTAAATACCAAAAAGTAATATCGAGACAAAGGGTAAAATTCGGAGTCGAAAGGGTTAACCTATCACTCCTTCTAAAACCAACCCAATGTTCAGTGGGCATCCCCTGAGTTTTAGTCTCAATAACAAACTTTGTGCTAGAAGTGAAAGAAAAAGTAGCTTTCATATGATTTTGTTTTTTATCTCAAAGTCTGGCCGTTTCCTGTTGAGAATGTAGCTTAAGCCTCGAAACTCAAAGCTACGACCCTCTGACTCATAATCCAACGTTCTAACAGTCTGAACCACAACGACTGTAGAATGTATGTACAGTTTTTGCTGACTAACCGGCGAATAATGGTTGCTTCCTCCTCTCTATCTCTCTGCAAAAGTCATTGGTTAGATGACCTAAGCCAAGTCACCTGACATTGCGCACAATTTGTGTGGAGAACTAATCTTCAACTCAAATCTTACGAATACAATGTAATTGGTCATTTTCGTTCCATTCAACAATATATGATTTTTAAATGTTGCGCCTTTCGCCTCTGCTCACTGTGGCTTTTAATACTTTTCATACTTGATTGTTTCTTTTTTGTTGCTATTGCACAGCTTACGTACTCATTAGGCTGACATTATCAAAGCTGATAAATTGAATTTCGCTGTAGCTGCGCCGTTTTCGTCGTTGCGTTCTCAGTTGGCATTCACAGTTGACTGAGCGTAGTGTGCGCCCAGTGATGGAAATACATTTAAATTGGAATTGTTATTATTCAAGTGGCATGTGTACGTTTAGCTGCACTCAAAAACGTATACAAAAGATAGCATTTCGCTTTAGATACGAAACACTTTCTCAACACACTTTTTACAATGTTTTGAATATTTCTTCTTTCAGCCACGTAAACAACTCGTTCGTCTTTCTGCACGGGCTGGCACTTTCAGCAACGTTCGTAGCCCAAAATGTCGCGCGATGAGGGCAGCAAGGGCGCCAACAGCAAGAACGGCACCACGCCGACTACGCCCACCACTCCCGCCGCCACAAAGTTCTGTCACATCTTGAAGCGGTCCGACTTCGAGGGCTACGGCTTCAATCTGCACACGGAAAAGGTTAAGCCGGGCCAGTACATTGGCAAAGTGGATGCCGGTTCGCCAGCCGAAGTGGCCGGCCTCAAGGAGGGCGATCGCATTGTCGAGGTGAACGGCGTCCACATTGGCCAGGAGACGCACAAGCAGGTGGTGCTGCGCATCAAGGCCATTGCCAACGAGGTGCGGCTGCTGCTGGTCGACGCCGACGGCGTGGGCAACATCACTTCCGTGACGGCAGCCGCCACTGCTTCGCCATTGTCGAGTCCGAGTGCTGCCACAACGAACGGCAACAGTAGTAACGGTAACGACAAATCGCTGAGCAATAACAACAACAACAGCAACAGCAGCAATAACGGCAGCGCAGAGTACCAGGGCACCGTGCAGGAGATGCCCGGCGCCAGCGCCAACATCAGCAGCATCAGCATGATCAGCACGAAGCGCTCGTCCAATGCGAGCGCCAGCGGCAGCGGCAGCGACAGCAGTTCGCAGCGCAACAGCAATGCAATCGATGTGCCCGACAGAGCGGCCCTGCCGCTGCCCGATGCCGATGTTCATAGTCATAAAAATTCCGCCGCCGCCGCCGCCGCCCACAACAACGACAACAACAACATGAAGAACAAGATGTCCACTACGCCACCGCCATCGGCCGCTATTGCCACAGTGCCAACAACGCCGCCGCCCAAACTGCAACCAGCGAGCGCCAACACAATAACAGCGACGACTCCGAACAGTAACGGTGCCACGCCGGCAACAAACCGACCGGGCAGCCTGCAGCTACAGATGACGGCCGCCGAAATGCGCGCCAAACTGATGGCGAAAAAGAAGTACGACCCGAAGAACGAAAATGTCGATCTGAGGAAAAAGTTCGAGATCATACAGAAGCTTTGAGGGCGCCCGCAACCGTAGTGAGGATAAAAGCTGAAAGGAATGGAAGTGTTTGCCTAGAATATTTGTAGCAGTACATGCAGCGAGCATATGAATTGAACAAAGTCGATAAATTCACATGGGCACCGAGCAGAATATACAACAAGTCATACACAAATAAAGGAACGAAACAAAAAATGAAAACGTACTTAGATGCACAACATGTCGATGAAAGCCAGAAATAATTATTTAAGTAGCAGAAAAGCGTTAAATTACAGAAAACGTTGTTGTTGACCCACACACACACACACACACACACACACACACTTACGCAAATAATGTTGAAAAACGTAATAGCAATGAAAATACAATTTATGAATACAAGTAGAATTGTTGTTACTTGCAGTTAATTAATGAAATATTTAAGCAATCAAAACGAGTAAATGCAATGACTATTTTATTTAAAACTGAAGAGCAATAAATACAAATATTATTGTGGATGAAAACCAACAGCGAGTTTATTTATTATTATGAAATGCGAACAAGACTATGAAAATTTACAACATTCAGCCTAAAAGTATGCAACACGAAGCATATTAAACTGACAGTGGCATTCCAAATAGCTGTGGTCGAGTATGGCATACTTTAGAGCGTACCTAATTCTCGGAATATTTATTAGACAAAAGCAAATAATTACTTATGCAGCATTGAGCAACGTTTCAAATAATAAATTTCTCAGATTTTCTATTATAACTTAATCCATTCATTGTCAGACATTGAAACAATCAAAAGATTTCTTCTAAGTTTTAATGATCAGCTTAGTGTTAACGAAAGAGAAAGCACATGTCGATAAGATAGAGTTCACTTTCTATACACATATTGAATATTTTTTGAACGCAAGAAAGGCTTTTTCACTTTTGATGAATTTATGATATTTTGTGCAAACAAAAACCTGAGAAAGCAATAGTTTAAAATTCAAATTCCAAGCTAAACAAAGCCCAATATAAATCGGAGCAACAGAAATATACTGTTGCGAAGAAGCAATGTGCTGAATGCTTGTCTATGCACGAACGCTTTTCCAAGCATACTTTTAGGCATGCACTTTCAAGTACGGCGAATTTGGTATAATTCGCTTGGTGTTATTCCGATATGGCAAGGATGGTTCGCGAACTGTGCGAGAATGGTCGAGCGTGTTCCAATTGGAAGTTGCAAGAAACTTCGGCGCGATAAGAAAACTGGTATATAAGCAGCGCTGCGCGGCGCAACAAGGGGAGTCTGTGTTGAGCAAGCAAAGGGGAAACATGCAATAGTAGTAGTAAAGTAGTAACAAGTGTAAAATTGTAAATAAAGTGATTGTTGATTTTTGCCTGCGTTTGCGCTGAATAACTGAAGTAGTTTTATTTTCAAGCACAATCCAGTATACGAACTTAGAGAAGTCATTTTCGTAACATTTGGTGTCAGAAGTGGGATTGTGCTACTGGAAATAAAAATTGTAAAACGCAGACATGGTTAAACTCGGGCAACTGAAGGTGGACCAGCTGAAGAAGGAGCTGGCTGCCTGGAATTTGCCGACTGCTGGTGGAAAGGTGGAGTTGCAGCTGCGCTTGCGAGAGGCGTGCGAGGCACGAAGTGTCGATTGGACTGCGCACGAGTTCGGGACGCAGGAGCTAGATTCGTCGGCCAAGGTGGAGGAATCGCCTGCTGGTGCTGCGTCGCTGCAAAGTACGGCTGCAGCGGCTGCGCCACTACAAGCATTGGACATGAGCCAGCTAATGGTTGCACTTAAAGGCATGTCGGCGCAAATCGAAACTGCAAATCGAGAAATGGCAGCGAAACTGGAAACTACAAATCAGGAAATTTCGGCAAAAGTCGAAACTGCAAATAGAGAAATGGCAGCGAAACTGGAAACTACAAATCAGGAAATTTCGGCAAAAGTCGAAACGGCAAACCGAGAAGTGGCAGAGCGAATGGAAAACAAGCTTCAGGAAAATTCTGCACGTTTGGAACAGAAAGTGGAAGAAATCTCCAACAAGCTCGATGTGAAGGTGGAGCACCTGGGAGCTCAAGTGGAGCACTGGGATAAACGAGTCGACGGCCTAGATGATTCTCTGAACAGACGAGTTGACGACCTGGATGAGTCCTTAAACAAACGAGTTGATAATCTGGAGGATTCAGTGAACAGAAAAATCGACGAGCGGCTTAGAGAACTACAGCTACGAGCAAGGGTGCAGTCAGTTGAGGAAAGTTTTGCCATAGAAGTGCCTACTTATGATGGTACTACGTCGTTCGACACATTCAAACTACAATTCGATATGGCCGCTTTGGAGAGTCAGTGGACCGATGTTAGGAAAGGTCGGAGGCTGATACTGGCTCTAAGAGGTCCTGCGGCTGAGGTAATAAAAACCGTTCCGGAAGGTTTCAGAGGTGATTACGACACCGTCATAAGGGCACTGGCAGCCAGATACAGTGACGAGCACAACAAAATGCTGTATTATTGCGAGCTGAAGAGCCGTAGACAAAGAGCCAACGAGGCGCTGCAGACGTATGCGGCAGATATCGAGCGGCTGGTACCACTGTCCTACCCAGAATTCAGCATAGAAGGTTTGGAAAGGCTGAAGATTGAGGCGTTTATTGAAGGTCTTCATGACCCGGAGACACGTCGCAGTACATTGATGATGATGAAGCCGACATTCCGTGAGACGGTGACAAGCGCATTGACGTATGAGGCGGTCTGGAGGGGAAGTTTTCGACATTCATCTGCGGAAAGGAGCCGAGCCCAATCTGGTCGTGTCACGCAAAGCAAGACAGTGAGCTCAGAGGCACCAGCGAGGCCGCGGGCTGTTTCATCTAGAGTCAGTTGCTGGCGATGTGGCAAGCAAGGCCACATATCACGAGACTGCCATCTGCGGGGAAAGCGTTCCGGACAACAGACGTCGCCAAGATGTGCTGACGCTCTGACACATCATTCTTGCAAAACCGAGCGCAGGCATGATTCGCAAGCCGAAAACAAGGGACAAATTGTGGATGTTCGGTCGGTAAGAGTTCTACAAGAGGAAGATTGGCCTGCGGGAAGGCTACAGAAGGACCAGCGCGAGGATACGGATCTCGCAAAGATCATCAAAGGCAAAGCGCGGAGAGTACGGCCGGACTGGCAGGAGATGGCTGGTGAGAGCCCGATCGCGAAGGCTTACTGGGCGCAGTGGCAAAGTCTACGTCTGAAAGACGGCTGCCTATACCGCGAGTGGGAGAGCAGGGATAGCAGGACCAGAAAATCCCTAATAGTGGTCCCGAAAGGTCGGATCGACGATGTCATCAAAGCAAACCATAACGACTCCAGTGGAGGACACCTAGGCATCGCAAAAACTGTCGCCAAGATAAGAAGACGGTTCTATTGGGTGGGATGCCAGGGGTCTGTCGCCGAGTGGATAAGAGGCTGTGATCGGTGTTCGGCTGCGAAAGGGCCGATGAGAAGATCGCGGAGCCGCACTCAACTAGTCGGAAACAGGTTAAACGCCAGCTATGGTCTACGGGCTAACTCAGAAGGGTTTAAGGAAGGCGATCTGGTAATGCTCAACAACCCGCAGTGGAAGGAAGGTTTGTCTCCAAAAGTTCGAACATCATGGGAAGGACCGTACAAAGTCGTGACAAAGATTAATGACGTGGTGTACAGAGTTCAACGCTGCTGCAACAGAAACGCTAGGCTGAAAGTAGTCCATTTGGAGCGCTTGGCGTCTTACTCCGGCGGAGCCTCGGTACTTGTTCGGGACGAACAAGTCTAAGTGGTGGGCAGTGTTGCGAAGAAGCAATGTGCTGAATGCTTGTCTATGCACGAACGCTTTTCCAAGCATACTTTTAGGCATGCACTTTCAAGTACGGCGAATTTGGTATAATTCGCTTGGTGTTATTCCGATATGGCAAGGATGGTTCGCGAACTGTGCGAGAATGGTCGAGCGTGTTCCAATTGGAAGTTGCAAGAAACTTCGGCGCGATAAGAAAACTGGTATATAAGCAGCGCTGCGCGGCGCAACAAGGGGAGTCTGTGTTGAGCAAGCAAAGGGGAAACATGCAATAGTAGTAGTAAAGTAGTAACAAGTGTAAAATTGTAAATAAAGTGATTGTTGATTTTTGCCTGCGTTTGCGCTGAATAACTGAAGTAGTTTTATTTTCAAGCACAATCCAGTATACGAACTTAGAGAAGTCATTTTCGTAACAATACCTATTAACGTTTACAGATAATCAAAATTACTCCTATGAGGCAATAACTTTACAACAACTAGACGGAGCTTGAATGGATGGATGGATATGAGGGGAGCCGAGAAATTGAACCCTAGAAGGTCCCATTTCTTAAGCACTCAAACTAGGTAACCCATTGTACTTCAGGCTCAAGAATTCTGATAGAGGAAAGTGATGTGGGATTATAAGAGAGAAAGAAAGTCGTAGGAAAGGGAAGGGAACTACACGTCTTCCTGCATAAATTTCCTGGATTCTTTAATGAATCTCAGGAGATCACGCGCGGTAAGAGAATGGACCTTGTCCATCCTCATAACATCAGAACCCAAAATGCACAATCTCGTTCTAGCGAAGACGAGACATAGATATACAAAGAAAATGCTCTGTGCTGTCTAGTTGGATGTGCAAGTTGAATCCTCGATAATGCCCACGTTGTCCATATGCCGCACCCATGGATTGTGTCCTGTGATTAGTCCGACCATCCGGCGAAGATCTTGCCTCCCTAAACTCAGAAGGAATACCCCTGCCTTCCTGTTCGGGCTGAGCACAAAACGCTTGGCAGTCCTACAGCTTCCCCAAATTCCCAAACCAACGCTACCTATGTAAGTTGTTTACACAGGGTTTTGATCCGATTGCCGATTATTGGTTCTGGTCCCAATGGTGTACACCCTGATCCACAGTTAGTCAATTTATCGGCAGTTTCATTGCCTTAAACACCACAATGTCCAAGAACCCAGATAAATTGTAACTTACGAGTATTATGTCGCGCAACCGAAATAAGCTTCATTTTACATTCTTGGACAATTTTCACTACAGACTCCATTACGTTTTCCACGCCATTTCTTCCCAATTATTCATTCCGTTACCTTCAGTATGGCGAAGACGTCGGACTTGTAGACGGTCAGCCCTCCTAAAGAATAGTAACAGTTGATACTTTCGTTAAGGCGTCATCCAGCTGCAGTACCTCTATCGGTCTTGGAACCGTCAGTGAGGAAAATGTCCGTCAGATCCCTAATAAAGACTCCGGACTACACCATTGTTTGCGCATCGGGAACATAATTTCAAAATTATTCCCAAAGGATACTACATGTATTTGGCAATTCTTAGGGGCCAGCAGCAATGGATATTGCCCTGACAACCTTTTGAAGATTTCTCTGTGACCCGAGTTTGTGGAGCTTAAATGGTTAACCAAAACGACAAGTTACACAAGTTTTGATCTAAACACATTTATCCCAAATGTTTCAGAATCGAACGAATCTGCCGGCCTACGAAAACCATGTAATCTTACATTTTAGGTATATAATGTGTTCAACAATGTCATGTAAAATACTACGGGCCCCTAGCCCCTATTTTTATGGGTCAATTTGGCCCTTTTTTCCTAATATGCCAAAATATGTCCTTTAAAATAGAAATTCTAAGAAACAAATGTACCATGAAAATATGCGCCATAAAATTCTACTAATGATCTCTGAATACACCAAAGCTCAAAATTTAACTTAAACACCAGAAATAAGTCAAACCAAAAAATGTGTTAAAATTGGTGGTAAAATGTTCAACAAAACTGAATTTTAGACAGTTAGTGTGTATGGAAAAGTCACTACAAGTCACCGAACACCAGAACATTCAGGAGATTTTAGCAGCAATCTATACTTCTATATCCGTCCTTTTATATTAACACGTTGGGCCCGTCGCCGGTCCCTGGGGACCGGCAGTGAACTTTCCGTGTGGCCGCCGTCGGTCCCTGAGGGCCGGCACTATAATTTTCCGTGGGACCGACAGTATTAAAGTTAAAAAATAAATATAGTCTCAATGAAATGTGATCAAATGTAGTGTTAATGAAATTTAATGAAACATTCTAAACAAGAAGAAGAATTCTTTATCTCTTGGCGATGCCCTACAACATTGTATCGCTCGCCGGCTGCCGGCTGCCGGCTGAACGGCAAGGACAGCAAATTCGGCGCCGGGCTCAACGTGTTAAAACCAATGTGACGTTGTTTTTATCAGCGAATGCATTTGTCAAGTGAAAACCTTCTCTTAAAAGTCTCAAAAACCGGAAACAATTTACTCTTTGATCTACGAGTCTTCACCACACCCGAATGCGCGTTTTTACTTGAACCAGCCCACAAATTATTTCTGTCTTCAATTCTGTTTGTATAAAGAAAATTCCAGTGTTGAGTGTCTTTCGCCTCTAAGTCAACGTGCCCGGTTTCAACCTTTTCGATGTCAATGCAATCTAAAAGGTGTTTGTCAACAGTATTTTGATTTATTTCCAACAATGCCCGAAATTCAAGCAGCTGCCACCACCAGCGCCTTCATGCTGCCGAACATCAAAATGTCCGTTGATATATGCCAAAAAGTTTTTCCTCGCACCAGTTCCCAAAAAAGTTTAAACGACGCCGGCAGGAAGAGTTTGTTTGCGACCTGTGCACAAAACATTATCTTCTACGGTATAATCCGGCATAATCACCAGGCCATCAGCAACACATCAACCGCATCCATTGTTCCCAGGACATGCAGGACAATCAACTCCGGTCGTATTATGTGCTATCCATGTCTGTCGCGCTTTGTGAGAGGTGGGTTTTGGCATCACAAACGCACGCAGTCGCCCGAAGATTTATTCGATTTTCCACATTTGCCGCAGTGGCTGGTGCTGCGAAATGGCCTGGAAAAGTGTGCGCAACTAAAAGTGCAGCAGCGGCTGCCAATGATCGCTCGACGAGTAATTGTGAGAAAATGGAATTGAAAATGAATGCGCCATACAAAATAAAAAGCGTTTCACTTTTCAATGCTTCAATCATCCTCCCCCTCAGAAAGTTAACAAAATGAAATCCAACCAATCCAACGCAGTGGACAACAGGCAAATTTACATTGTTAAGCTTTAAGTGTGGCGCGCAAATGTATGCAAAGATTCCTATCATTTTTTCATTATGGCATTATGACCGACGACGACTAGTGAGAAGAAGACAAACACCAAAAACAACTGCAGCCCAAACAAAGAAAGCAACAGACAGCAGCGTAACCGAAGAACCAACAACTGCACCAAAAAACTGTCTGCCACGAAAAAAAACAACCAACAATTTTATAAATTATTATTATTGTTCGTTTGCTGTTGTTTTGGCGCTCGCGAGCCATAATCGAAATGGGTACCAGCTCGGCGTGCGGCAATAAGGACCCTCGAGGGATTCGACGGCGACAGGCAACAAGCGAACAGCGAGCAGCGCAGCAAAACGAGCATAAATCGAAATACAAAAACACAATGGAAACTCTGTATTAAATGATGAATCTACATTTTCCCAACGCAATTTGACAGCCGACAACAAAACAAAACACTACAACACTTTGCACACAAAGACGGCAAGGCTGTGGCCCGAAGAGGGAGGGCGAAAGTGGCGTGCGGGCGTGAACGAGATTGACAGCGAATTGGAGTGGCAATGAGTACTTGAGCAGGTCATAAAACGCTAAAATGCTGCCCACATGTCCAACAAAAACGCCTCACGAGTGGGCTTTAAGGGCTTTCCTAATTATGAGGATTTCCGGCATGTGTGTGCGTGTGTGTGTGTGTGTGTATTAGCTTCAGAATGAGAGCGTCATTATTACTGAAAGAAGTTCGAAAAAATGTTCAAGTGAAGCATACAATGAAGGCCAGTTTCGTCTAGTTTTTCGTTTTCCTTTTTCTCATTCTTTTCTTTTTATTTTTTTTTGTTTTTGGCAATAACGTTAATTAAGAGAAAGTAAAGGAGTTTGTTGTGTTTTATGAGGGCCTCCAGTCGAAGCATTACGCAAGATTGATTGCGCGCCACCAGATCAGTGCGTGGTGAGAAGAAATTGTAAGAATGTAATTGATGTGGGTAAGTCAAACATTTAAGGGAGTTCAATTTGCTGTAGGATGAGAAAAAAACAAGGTTGAAAAAGTTGTGGAAGAAGCGAATTGTTTAACCATGCTGCAGGTTAAGGTTTAGTTGGGAGTGGCAGCATTCTATGTGAAAAGCTCACTTATGCACAATTTATGGCTCATTGTGATATCACAGTGGATGGCGCGACTCCTCCTTAAAGCGCTGGGAACCATGAAGATTCCGTTACGAATCTGGCTATATCGCTGATATTCATGGGTGATAGTTCGGGACACTAATGCGGGACACTGATACACGTGGAGGACGGTCTCCTCCCTCTCCTCGTAAGTAAGTCTTAGTCTTACCGCATGCTGACCCATAAGACAGTGACCCGTGAGCACCGGGACTGTTGTGCTTATTGAGTGACGGCTAAGGTTGAACAGCTGGTTGGTCCCTTTTTTCTTATAGGTTGGCCAAGTTAGTCGGTTGTGTGTCTCAGACCACAATTAGTTTGTTTCCTTATGATAGAATTGCTTGAGCATCAGTTTAACCGATGCAACTGGAGCCCCCACTGAAAGAGAGAACAAAGCCTCGGCGAGCAACATGACCGCTCTGGCTAGTTCGTCCGCCTCGCAGTTGCCTATGATACCCCTGTGCCCTGGAATCCAGAATAATGAGACGTTAGGGCATCTAGCCAGGGTGTTTAAGGGTTCTCGGCAGTTCAACATCAGCCTGGAGTAGATGTGGACACCCGCCTTAGGCGCTTTCTGGCGGATAAGCCAGATAGAGGCCTGGTATATTGGCATTTCTTAACCCTCAAATGCATATTGATGCCTTTAGGCACACTAACATATTTGTGTGTATCTTCAAATTAAACCCCGATATAATATTTTGAAACGTCAAGCACATTCGAAATCTGTTAGCTTATATTTAGTAGTTTATTAATATTTAATTCACTTTTCTGTGGTTTCCTGTGCTAAAAAGAAAAACCTATTTTTATTTAGCAAACGTGAAAATAATTCATGCATTTGAGGGTTAAGCAAGGAAGACACTGCAGAAAATCCCGCAGCCAACCTTGTACGCCAATTTGGAGCCGTCGGTGTAGACATTTATGAAGTTGTCGGTGGATAACTCACTACCGGTCCAATCTTCTCTACTAGGGATACAAACAGTAAATTCTTCCTATAAGATTTGCATCATTTGGGCATAATTTTCGGGTTGTAATTATAAAAACAGTATTATACATACCTATATACTATATACTAATATAATTTGCTTATAAACTGTGTCCAACTATACATACAGTACATGCTTATCTCACTTAGCAGACATCACCTCAGTAGGATCGTTGCGATTTTGGCAGAACATTGTCTATTCAAATGTTCTGCCAACAGATTAAGTCCTGCCAAAATGATGCCACTGTCAGGCGACAGAGATGGAAATCCCTAAGCTGTCTTTGACAACTAGGATAGCCTCAGACCAGTCAACATCAGAGACTTGCTGGGGTTTATCCACACATTGGCTCTGCGACTTGCAGTAAGGCCGATTACTTTCTCCTTGTGAGCTTTTTTTGTGGCAGCTGTTGGGAAAGGTCTGAAGCAGAGATTATGCGGGGCAATTACCCACTCATCTCACTGTGAAACTCTGCAAATGTTCTTTCAATAATGCGGAGTGAATGCAGATCTTGGAGTGGAGTGAATGAAGATCTTAAACAGGACTTAGCGCCGATAAAGTTTCAGCTCAGCCGCCACCTGTCCTTAAGAATAAAAGTCACCTCCTTTCACTACCCGACTCTCTCTACAAAAAGATGGAAATCCTTAGACTCTCGTTTCTTCGACAACTTGGACGACTTCAGATCAATCAACATCAGATTGCTAGGATTTGTCTACAAATCGATTTGGCTTGTGTAGGCTCTCCGACTTGCATTAGACAGATCACTCTCACCTGGGGTATCACAATAGGCCCATATTGTGTCCAAAGTGTGTCTTTCGGCACGGTCTCGTGATCTGACAGCCACTTTAACCTAAAATGACCTTTTTAGAGATATTGTCTTTTAACACACATCTGGGTTTACTACTTTTCCAAAATTGTATAAAAATGTTGACTGCCTTAAATTCTATACTGCAAATCCCCACGAGCGTTAAATTCAACAAATCTTGCATGAAAACTTGACTCGCAAATCGTATTGCAAACACCACAGCTTCAAAAGTAAATCGCGTGGAAATTACACGCAAGTAAACAATGTTATTTTCAAAAATTGTTGTTGATGCACATTGCAAGTGTAAACAAACTCAACACCTACTCAAGTGTGAATTGAAGCCTTAAAATTCGCTGCACACGAATCAAACTACGCAAATTTGCAAAATCAAGATTTCTGCATACACACACACACACACAAACACTCAACAGCCATAAAGCAGCCGCTTTGTCTCAAAGGATCGTGCGAATACCCTCAGGTCCTTCACACTGTTCAGTGCACAGTTTGCACTGTCGACAAAGTAAACAGGCCCACGTACCCATAAATGCGCATCGAAAATACTCGCGTATGGATTCACTTGTAACACACACACACACACACACGCACGCCGTACACACACGCAGTACTGCAACGGAGAAGAGGAATGTGCGGACCATGTAATGACGAACTGCAGTAGATTTACCGACGCGAGAAATAACTTAAGACGACGAATGCGGATAGAATCTGAACCTCTGACGGCAAAGTTGATAGTTCAACTCATGTTGACAACCGAGGACGCGTGGAACGCTTGTATGGAGGTAATAACGATGATGATGAAACGAGTCAGAACAGACGAACGGCTTAATGCTAACATGACGCGGTAACTGACCAAAGCCTGCCCTGCGAAGGAATACCTAAACAGGTGGTGCCGCAGGGACTCACAGGAGGAGGATACCAGGGAGGTTGGTTTAGTACGTAGGCGCTGGTAGCTAATCACTGCCAGTGAATCGTGCAGGCTGACTTGTACGGACAAGGCAGTTTCTTTTGAAGATTCCAACCTTCCTACGTAAATCAAATAAAAAAAACAAAAAACACACGCAGTACACACACAGTACTGCGCGCCATCTCTGATTTGATCTGTTCGACCAAACCGTTGACCCCGCCTCTCGTCTTCAGCCGTTATACAACGCCTTTCTGTGCCCTTATTATATGTCAAAGTAATTATGTTTCCATTATATTTTCGACTAGTATTAATTATTGTTTCGACTGATCCTGTCGCACATTGTTGTCATTGTTGTTGTGCAAATCAGTCCCGTCCGTACATAACCGTCGCGGCTATTATTATTCCCACCACTGTTGCTGTTTTTATTGCGGAATGGTTCGCTGTCACAGACACAGGTAGCGTCTTTGCGGTTGACATAGCAAATAACAACAACACACTAAAAGGCCAAACGCAATTGTGTGAATTGAGGCGGTTGGCAATGTGCGGCTCGGCATTTCGTCGCCTGAGAAAACGATTGTCGTATGTGCTATTAAATTCAACGGAATATACGACATTCGTTTTCTCAGGCGACGATTTGTAGTGCCGCCGTCGCCATTGCTGCAACGCAGTGTGCGCCCATCTTTGTTATTTATTACAGCATCAAAGGCTGACAGGTGCCATTCAATGCCGCAAGTTCACCATTTGGCTTTTGCATGGAAACGTCAACAGCTACCTACATTTGATTACAGTAAAAGAATAATGTCGCTCATTTAATGTCGTCGCAAAACTGGACATGTCAAGCGGATGGTGGCCTATAGGAGAAACGGAAATACCAGCGACCAAAACTGCGTTCCCTTTTTTAGCTGGAAATAGCTGTTGTCCATTGGCAAAACAACCGCTCTGTCAGTTCGGCTGTCAGTTATCGTGCCAACCTTAACGGACCGCTGCAGCCAGATATGGTTGCCTGCATGTCTGACCTTGAAAATGGTCGCCCATGTCAACACTGTTGTGTGTGTTGTCATGTTAAGACTCTTATGTACACACATACATATACACCTATATAAACGCTGCCAAGCGTAACGCGGCACACATAGAAATGTGTACAAAGTGTCCAATTTAATCAATTTCACTGACAAAAATCAATATTTCCGTCTGAAAATTTTGCCTGCCATGGCGACGGCAGCAGAGCAGTGTTTTTTTAGTAACTGTTTGCATAACATGTGCGTTGTAGAATCGATGACAGACACCTTCTCTAACTAGTACCTCCACTCTACCAACAAGTTTGAAAATAAATTGCAGGGCTTCAGGCACTGCAGATCCCATACAAACCTCTCACCTACTTAGACATGTATCTTTTTAACATAATTCGTTCAAGTCAATATTGTTTTATATGTATGTGTGCGTGTGCATGTCTATATGTAGTCAACATGTGTCCGCACGTGTCAGCGGACTAAAATTTTGTGCGAGAAGCGTTAATCATTGAACTTGAAACAGATGAAACGAAATTGTGTACACTTTTTTGCACAACAACTTCATAAGCAAAACAAAAACAAAGCCAACAAAGCGAATTTTTTCACTTTGAAATGTTACAAATTATTTCAATGCACACATTTTTGTATTCAAGTTGGCTTTTTTCAAATAAAATTTTTTTCTTTAATCTTTGGACTTTGTCTTACAAGCCGAGGTCACAGCAATCTGTGCAGCCTCTGATTGGCTCAGGGTAAACGGGATATCGGCAAGAGATATCCTGATACTATTGGACAGCCCATCCGCTCTTAGGGCTCTGGATGCGGTCATAATAACATCAAAGACTGCCCTCAGCTGCCTCAGCAAATCTCTCAATGAGACTGCCAAGCAGCTTCGAATTCGCCTATGCTGGGTCCCGGGACATAGGGATATTCCAGAGAACTGTAGAACAGACGAGCTCACTCAGCATGGTACAACTGAGCAGTTACATATATCAAGACATGATTCTGTGATCCTAATTTAACCTGAGAGCTTCGTACCCAAACGAGCTCTGTACACGACACTAATTTAAGATGAGCTGAAGGCAAAACTTAAACCTTCGACGTTCTAAAGGACTCTTCTCACTAAACAGACCCAAAATTAGAACCATGATCGGGGTTCTAACGGGTCACTGCTCAATTGGCACCCACACTGAAAGGCTGGGGCTGTTTTCAAAGGACTTTTGTCGCAGCTGCATGGACAAGGAAGAGGAATAAAATATACCTACCTACTATGCACCTGTCCTGCTGACCTTTTTAGGCAACTTCTCCTTCGATAGTGTAGGGGATCTTCTAGCTAATAAACCGTACGCTGTCTACTAAGCTTCGTTAATAGCTCCAACTAGTTTAACGAGTGAGCGCTTCTATGCTCGATCGCATGTGGTATCACAATGGGCCGTCATGGCCTAGGGACATCCTCAACTTGGTCCTTCCACCGGAGACACGGCTCCACTTTTCGCTTGAGTGAACATTGTTTTGTCGGTCGAGTGAGGTCTCTACTACCTAGTTGCCTACCGAGACCGTAGTTGCACCTATTGGCATGAGTAATACGTCGCTTTACCTCCAGGCTGGAAGCATATACCTCATCTTGCCCTCATTTATCATCAGATCCATTTTGGCATTTAATTTTTTCAAATCACTTCTTGTAAAAACACAAACTATTTACTGAGCTACTGATTGATTGATTCAAATGACATACTTTCATACCAACCACTTAGCAATACAATTCCTTTTTAACTCGTGATTTCAAAAAGTGCCACATATCTTTGACTAACTTTAAGCGCAAAATCATCACAGACAGCAAAACAAAAATACAAAATTTAATGCCAAAAGTTCGTACACTCTGGCTGCAATGCCTTAAAAAATTGCCATTTTTTTTTTGCACGTACTTTCCTTTGTCTGGAATTTTGCTGCCGTACTCAACAGCACCTTTGTGTTGGCTTAAAGTTTCGTGTTGCTGTATCAAAGCCTCAACTACTCTATTAAAATTAAATTGAAGCTTAAGTAAAGGGTAAATATTTTCACTTTCCAGCAACTTTTATTATCCGCAGGCAGCGGCAATCAAACGCACAACGCGCGAAAATATGCTGAAGCGCGTTGGGGCACCGAGAAAGGAGGCGGAGAATACCAATTCGTCTACTTTGCATTTTCCCCGCCTAAAAAGCACTGTCGAGCAGCAGTCTGAGATTTATCCATTTGATCGATTTAACATTTCAGATTAAAGAATTTGCATGATAATGAAATCGCTTTTACATTGGTGCATGTCTCTTAGTATTTGAAATTAGCTGAAAATGTCAGTATGAAGAAGAAGAAATCACAGAAGTTTTGTGTATGCAAATTGTAAAAGAACGTGATTTGTTTTCAATAGAATTTTTGATGTATTTTATGAAATGAGGTGGTGGCTGTAAAAGCAGCTCTTCGACGTTTCGTTTCAATTGTACAAAATGCAAATAAGTTTCACAGTTTTCGTTACAGATTTTTACTGGGGAGTTATCATTGTAAAATTATTGCATTATTCTTCTATGTGGAACAACATTCCATAATATATTTTTTAAATTTTTGTATTACTGGACCCTGTTCTTACGAAGTTTGTGATATGACCACAACCAAGGTTGCGGCTTTAATTATTACTTAAACATAAAATTGTTTACACATAACTAAAAATCGCATATTTGTTTTTTTACTTCAACTAAAATTATTTTTTTTTAAATTATCTGAATTAAGGAAAAAAGTCAAATTAAAAATGCCTCTTTTTTGCTTCTTCTTACTTTACTATGTAAAGATATAACATGCCAAAAGCGTGAATACTTCTCTTCTTTAAACTTAAATATTCAGTTCATTAATTTCGTATTATTCCTAAAACTTCAAAGTATTCTAAGGAACAACAAAAAAACATATTCTTGAAACCATAGATCGATCAGACGTCCTTAAAGAAGCAATTTGCCATATGACAATAAAACAGCAAAAGGGTTAAACTTGAGTTCGTAAACAAGAAGGAAACATTTAACTTGAGTGTTAGAGAGTTCGTAACCAAGAAACGTAAAACGCAAATTAATTGTTACACATTTGAGCGTATTTTCTTGTGATTGAACACTCATTCATTAGGATTGTTGTAATTTTTCACATTCGAGTGAGTTTATAGGTAAGAATTAAGGAACAGAAAGAGAATGGATACCGACTCTGTTGTACTCAGAAATTGTCTTCTCTTGTTTCCATAAAAACGTTTGTTGACCCCGTTCGATTTTTATGAAATAATGCTTGTCTAATTATTTTTCATTTGAAATACTTTTACCATATTTTAAGTCCATAGGCCTCTTAAATCATGTTTCCTCATGCAAACTCTTAACCCGTCATTGACCCCATCAGATTTTGATTTTCGAAAAAATGAAAAACACGTGTCTAATTATTTCACATTTGAAGTACTTGCACCAAGTTAAAAGTCAAAAGGCGCAAAAAATCACGTTTCTTTATACAAACTTTTAACCCTTGGTTCACCGGGTTAGATTTCGATTTTCAAAAAAATTAAAAATGTTTACGTGTCTAATTATTTCTCACCAAGAGTACTTACACCAAGTTTGAAGTCAAAAGGCACATAAAATCTTGTTTCTCCATACAAACTCTTAACTCACCGTTGACCCTGTCAGATTTCAAATTTTAAAAAAGTTAAAATCACATATCGCATTATTTCGATTTTAACCCTCGAACTTGTAACCCTTGGTTCACCCCTTTAAGTTTTGATTTTCACAAAAATGATTTGGAGTGTTTTCAACAATTTTCAAGTCAGTAGACCCATCGGTTTATGTTTTCTATAGTCTTTCTGTATATGAAACTTAACCCATGGTTAACTCCGTTTAATTTTGATTTGCGAGAAACTGAAAAATACGTGTCTAATTATTTTTGATTTGAAGTGTTTTCACTAAATTTGAAATCAATGGGCACATTAAATGAAGATTCTTCATAAAACACTTCAAACCATGTTTTTCCCCCTTTAGACCCCGAATTCCAAAAAATCCCGTCTTAGTAGAGATTGATTTATCGAGATGTACCTACAGTGCAAATGTCATATTTGTATTTGATTTTTCCACAGTAAACACATGGAACTCAAAGAAAAAATTTCTTGAGCTTAGTGTGGAGTCAAGAAATATCAAGAACATTCTCGCAAAACTGATGCAAGTAAATTTTTTGATATTTCTTCCCATTCCTATCTATTTTTTCCGAATGACTTTACTCTCATAAGTTATATCCATCAGACATAGAACGCATACAAATAATTTCCCATACAATATTCTCATAAAAAGAAAGAAAAGAGAAACCCAAGAAAATTTGCCATGTGGAAACCGGGTCTAACCCGAATTGTGAGCAACAAAAATGCATTCAATATTTTGAAAAATATACATATGTGTCAAATAATCACTTACCGCTCTTAATTCCTGTACTCAGTTTGGCAGTCTGCGCGCTCTGCAAGCGATCACAGCTGGGGGACGCGTCTGATTCCAGAGAACTGGCGAATGTGATCTCTGAGATACCCCAATCCACAAACGGGCGAGCGAGAGTGAAGCCATAAATGAGCGCACAACTGAACAACATATCGTCCCGAGGCACAAAACTACGCGACGAATCGCACACAACTCAAATTGAAATATAAACTAGAACGCGTCAAATAAATGAGTACGCTGGAGTCCAGCGCATTGCCGGCGATTCGCCGCAAATCAGTTCTACATGCCGCACCGGCAACACAGCACAGATCACAGCGTCGTCCAGTGTGTCGATCAGCAGATTGTGGAGCAGTGACACCTAAAAATAGAACAACAACCACAAAAATTATAAAACATCATAGAACAATAAGGCAACACAACGTTAATTGTGTTTGATATGTGTTGAAGAAAACATATGTGAGAACATTTTTTGTGGCAGAATTGGCGAGTGAAGTGCAAATATTGCAACAAAATTATGGTAAATTGAAAAAATCTTTATAGTCACAAGAAGATTAGCCATTAAAGAAATTCGGCGCACGAAGATAAGTGTCGCTGATGTGTTCGATTTTCAGTGGCCGAGACTTTATGTTCCGGTCTCACAGATGATATCTCTGTTTTGTTTGTTGTTGCTTGCTTGCGACACTCAATTCGCCTTCGGTCGCTGCTCTTAAAAGTAATACACATTTAATTAAATAGAAACATTGCTCATATTTCGAGGCAAATTTCGCCTTTAGGATACACTTCCGGCAGCTGCATGTTTCACTAATTGATTTGACTGCGTATTGAGGCTTTCTTTCGTGACCTGTAATTAATTTATTTTGTTGCAACCTTTTCTGCGCTCAATATTAGAGTTTATTTTGCCTTTAAAGTGTGTAAATTTCCTAAAGGCGGCTATCAAAGGCACAAATTAGATTTCTTGGAATTGAAGCCTTTTAAATTCTTTGCCGGTACACTGAGCGTATACACGGAGCATAGAAAGAGAGAATACGAAATGTACTCGAATTGCATGAATTAAAGGTTCACATATCGCACAGTAAGTAAAAAAGAGTCACAATTAAAAAATCTCAAATTTTCAGGAGAGTCAAAAAACGTTTGATCTTCCAGAAGCAACGCAATTAACATTGAAACAGACATACAGTATTTTTCCAGTTAAAGAGGTTCCAGAAGAAGTGATAAAAATAAAAATTTTAAGTAGTTAGAGATTATTACTGTGAATTGATTTGTGGAAAAAGTTGATTTTGGAAAATTTTGAGTTGTGACCCTTTTGTATTTAGTGTGCAATCTATATGTGAAGGAAATTGACACAATTTTTAACGACGTGAAAAAAGTATGCAAAATTACTTCAAATTATGATATTTCTCATAAAGAGTACTTTCCCCAAGTTTGAAGTCAAAATGCGTAAAAAGTCATATTTCGTAATGCAAACCTTTAACCCTTGGCTCACCCATTTAAGGATTCATTTTCCAAGAGGTTAATTTTTCAAGATGTACTTACAATTCAAAATTCATATTTGTAGCTTTAGGGGTTTGGGCTGAATCAGTCAGTTAGTCAGTCACTTAGTCAGTCTGTCAGTCAGTCAGGACAAACAATTATATGTATAGAGATTATGACACAAAAAAACCATATAACATTATCAAACAGAGCAGAATATACTTGTAGATTAAGTTGTGTTAATGGTAGATTAGGTTAGGTTGGGTCAATTTATTTTTAGTTAGGTTAGTTTAGATAAAGTTGGATTCTGTGTTAAGTTAAATTATGAGTAATTCTTTATAAGTCATTAGCAAGTATTAATATTGATTAAGTTAAATTGAGGTGACGTCAGTTTATGTTATGTTAGGTCAGTTTAAGTTGAAGAAATTTTAGAATAGATTGGCTTGAATTAAACTAAATGCACAACTAGATTAGGATAGGACACAAAAAGAATTTGGTTAGGCCTTCTTAAGATAGAAGAAGACAGATTCTAATGATAGAAGTTTAATTCTAAAGATAGAAGAGTGAATGAATGAAAAATGAATGAATGAAGAACTATGCCTATTACTGTAAGAATTATTTCTCCCAGTGCAACACACATTATTGCCCGTTTTCATCATTTACTGAGCAATAACTTATTTTAAAAGTGCTCATATTGAAATTTTCGCAGTCCTTCTACGAACTTCGCCCCAACCGACACAGCGTCCTAAAAGGTATTCCGCTTTTTCCATCATTTCAATACAATTTGAATTGAAATTCAATTTTAAATTCTTGCCAAAACAACACTATTTTCTCCCCGCAAGCAATAATGGCGCGACAAAATTTTCACACTTGACGACAACCAACCGAGCCTAGCGTGCCATGACCCAAAAATGGGTGCCCTGCCAAAAATATCTGTGGTGGTATCTGGGGTGAAATTATAAGTGAATTTTTCGCTTTTAAGGCAAACAGGCGTGCCGTAGTAACACAGCAAGAAAAGCGCGGAAGGAAGCAACAAAGCGCATGGGAAGCATGGGTCTGTCTCAAAGAGTTTCGCCATCAAAACAGCGGAAAATGCCAGCCATGTTGCCAAACGACGTGGTCGTCGTGTAGCTTCATTGTTGCCGTTGACATTGTATGCCATGTCTGAGCTTTCTAATTTCCGTCTCGGTTGGCCCAATTGGCAACGTTTGCATTTTATTTGGTTGTATCGCGTTGGCACGGAGTTCTTATTCAATTTTAGCTTTGATATGATTTATGTATATTTTCTTATGGTAAAATTTTCACTTGTATTTCACTTGTATCACTCGTACATACACACATACAGACAGTTGCGGAGGGGTAAGGGAGGTTAAACCCCTCAAATACAAAAAATGCTAATACAAAATAAGGTCTCAATTAGTATTGGGCTTAAAAGCAAACCCCCCAAAATGATATTCGGTGTACGTCACTGTAACCACTGAAAGTTGCACACTGTGCAACTAAGATTTTCGCACATTGAAAGATATAAAAATAAAAAATGAAAAAATAAATTTAAAAAAAATAATAATAATAAATTAAAAAATACTTACATATTAATAAAAACACAATAATAGTAAAAAATAAAATAAACAAATAAATAAATTTAATTCACATTGTCATGTGTTAAGGATAAATGGATGTTATAATCGATAGAAACCAAATTTATAGAAACGCAAAAGCTGACAACTTTATAGAAGGCCAACACAGGTACTAAATTTTCTGTGGATGAACTTAATGAATTTTTTGTATTTTTTGCAGTAACAAATGTTTTCCAATGTTAATAAAATCGTTCAAATCGGTTGACTAGTTTTCGAGATACAACCTTTACGGATTTGCAGCAAACTTTATGGAAAATTATCACAGCTTCCTTAAGAATTAACGATAGATGGTAGGTATGTTTGGGAGAAATTGTTTAAAGGAAAAATATTTCTCATTTTATAAAAAAGATACCTACTTTTTTTTGGAGATAGAAGGTAGGCATGTTTGGAAGAAATATTTAAAAGGAAAAATAAATGGGGATCGGTCTTACCTTTGACTCATTTCGAGGAAGTGGGAGCTCATTTTATAAAAAAGATAAATTTGTGTGGGAGTTGGAGATAGAAGATAGGCATGTTTGGAAGAAATATTTTAAAGGAAAAATAAATGGGGTTTGGTGTGATAGAAGGTAGGCATGTTTGGAAGAAATATTTAAAAGGAAAAATAAATGGGGATCGGTCTTACCTTTGACTCATTTCGAGGAAGTGGGAGCTCATTTTATAAAAAAAAAAATAAATTTGTGTGGGAGTTGGAGATAGAAGGTAGGCATGTTTGGAAGAAATATTTTAAAGGAAAAATAAATGGGGTTTGGTGTTACATTTGGCTCTTTTGTGGGAAGTGAGAGCTCATTTATATAAAAAAGATAATTTTGTATGGGAGTCCCAATAAGAGTTGAAGTTATAATGTTATTATATTCCAGAGAAATGTTCAGAAAAGAAAATTAGTGGGCACAAGTCATTGATTTCAACCGTCTAAGACTTACATGTGGAGCAATTTGTGGAACGTCCTAGCACTTTTGTAAACTTTGACTTCAATGCGGCGCCATTTACTGTACTCTTACCACCAAATATTTCGCCACATGCAATCTATAATCAAACCTTATTACATAAAGTGTATCCGAGTATCGAGAACCCATTATTAAGAATCTTCATAAAACACAAAATCATGTTCAATGTAAATATGTAACTTTGTTTTTCATTAGTTCCAAGAAAAGCCATAAATCAATCAATCAAACTTGATTTAAATAACTCTCGACTCTCTTGCAGTTTCTTAAGAACTAAACACTTTTTAAATTACTAAAAACTGAAATAATTTTTAATCAGCTAAAAAACTGAAATTCGTAAAAATTTCAATTTATTTATTACCATTAGACAATTAGACATTAGATCAATAACAATAGAATCCAACAATTTTCCACTATTTTGAACTTTGATTCAAAACGTTCGCACACAGTGTTACTTGCGCGCTATTCGATATTATTTAAAATCGTTGTATTGCTTACACTCCGCATTACAGCCGAAATTGTGTCAAACATGTTTACTGCCGATTTTGCTAATAATAAACGCCGTTTCATGGCCGCCGAGCGTGCAAGCGGCCAAAATTCTCGGCTTGTTTGCGCATCCCAGCGAAAGTCATTTTGCAGTCATGCGTAGCCTCATGATGGAGCTGGCAAAAAGAGAGCACAACGTAAGCAAACAGACTCCTTTCCGTTCTGCCAGCTCATAAGTTTCGGCTTTTGTTTTCACAAGGTGACCATTTGCAGCAGCCATCGCCTGAACGAGCGCATTGACAACCTGCAGGAAGTGATTGTCGAGCCGGAATTTCCATTTTGGTCCAAACGTGCGTTATAACCGTCCACTCAAGCCAATTTGATTACATTTGCATTCACTTTGACAGTACAGGAAACCAGCGGCACACAGACCGATGGCCTGCTGCAGCTGAGTCAACTGTCCGCCCACACCCTGCAAAGGTCATTGGCCAGCGTTGGCGCGGCCGCCGTTGATTACTTTCTCAGCCACAGCAGCGTGCAGCGGCTACTCCAATTACCCGCCGCCCAGTTCGATTATGATTTGGTGATTGTGGACTTATTCTACACGGAAGCGCTGCTCGCCGTGGGCCACCTGCACGGCACACCCACTGTCGGTGTGGTCAGCACGGACTTTGAGAATTACATGCAACTTGTGCTGGAGCAGCAGGTGCCCATCGCCTGCTCGCCCAACGACTTTGAAACGTACAGCGCGGACGCCGGCTACTGGCAGCGGCTGGCCAACGTGCGCGGCTGCATTGCGCGCAGGAAGCAATTTGCCAAATACAATTGGGTCGCACAGGAGCAGCTAATCAAAAAACATTTCGCACATTTGCCAGGTGAGTCAATGTTAAATTAAATTACGATTGCCAATTGCCGCATTATTTGTTCCATAGGCGCTTCCACTCTGACCATATCGAGGCTGCAGGCCGACCTTGCGCTCTTGCTGCTCAACAACCATGTGCCGCTGGTGCGTCCCCGCCCACTGCTGACCAACACCGTTGCCGTGGGCGGCCTGCACATACGCCCGACACGCGAGCTGCCCTGGCAAATACGTCGCTTTCTGGACGAGGCGCGCTCCGGCGTCATCTACATGCATCTGGGCAACGAGCAGCTCTGCGCCGCTGTGCCAAAGTCGACGCTGCAAACGCTCTTCAACGTGCTCGGCAAGTACAAAGAGCGCGTGCTCTGGACCTGCCACGATGTGCAGCAACTGGAGGGTCTGCCCAAGAACTGGATGATCCAGCACGCCGTGCCACAGACCGACATACTGGCGCATCCGCACGTGCAGGTCTTTGTCATGAACGGCGATCTGCTCGGCCTGCAGGAGGGCATTGCGCGGCACGTGCCCATGATCGGCATACCGATCTTTCGCAACGAGCTGCACAACATGCAGTTGGCCGAGCGGCTGGGCGTAGCCGTGCGCCTGGACTATGCCAATCTCACCGAGGCTTCACTGACGTGGGCGCTGCAGACGCTGCTTCACAGCGCCGACTATGCCATCACCATACGCCAGGTTTCGGCAACGTTTCGCGATCGGCCGCTGGGTGCACTGGAGAGCTGCATGTACTGGATTGACTACGTGCTGCGCCACGGCGGCGGTGCCGACATCAAGACACTGGGCGTGGCCATGCCCTCGAGTCAGCTGCACCTCTTCGATTTGTTCATTTTCTACTTTGCAATGGCGTTGCTGCTGGCGGGCACGTTGGTGGGCGTAGGTTATGTGGCGCTGTTGCTCTGGCGGCGCCGCCAAGTGGAGAAAATATACGCGAAATTAAATTGAAACTTATTCCACTGCCGGGACTGAACTGTTTCGAATGGCTGCAAAACATTTTCATGTTAAGTGTTATGACGGATGCAATTTTATGTTGAAGCAGTCACAACCTATCGCAAGGCGATAGGGGTAATGAATTTAAAGTTAATTACTCGCTGATTTTACTGCCACGCAATAATGAGTGTTTTGTGTATAAACACAAAAATGTGTATGTTAAAATGCTCTCAAAGCAATTGTTTTTATACTAAACAAATAATTTTGTACTAAAATACATGCCAAAAATTTTTATATCTCCAAATGTTGTATATTGTTGACTCGACCATTAATCTATCGCTTGTCGCAAGTAGTCATTTACATTTAATTAGAATTAGAATTGAGAAATCCTGCATTCCTCTTAGACATTTCCTTCTTTCTTTTGCAAAAAATCAACTTTGAAAGCAATAATTGCTCCAAAGTTGCTAAAGTCAAAGAAGCTAAAAGCTTTCATTTTCACTCTGAATCAATTATAATTCTAGCTGAGGTAAGATTAGGTTAAGTGATTGGTTTTTCTACTAACTTAACCCAAAATTGACTAAGTTGTTAGAAATTCCCACCCGTCTAGTAAGTAAAGATTGAAAAGAACAAAAAACTGAATTTGATTTATTTAAAGAAGGAAATAAAGTGAACATATCTGCTGATTGATATACTGTAATATAGATATACTATACTATATATATATATACTTTATATATAGAAGCACGTATTGAAGCAATACGTGAACGTTTTTGTTTTTCAAGTATTGTAGCGAGAAAATTCAATTGAAAAGGATATACATACATAATAGAAACTTCCTGTTTCTTTTTCTTCCTTAAACTTAATATTCGTGGTGCAAGAGCACAATCCAAAGTGAACAATTGGTCCCAAAGAGGAAAGTAGGGTTAGAAATTTGAACGTTGAAGAAGAGCATTGGGAAGTAACATACATTTATCTTACATATTTTATCTAAAATAAAATTAATAATAAAATAATTGACTGGCACGACAGCCCGCTTACGCGAGACTAAGGCCTAGCTTCCCGCAACCACCCGTGTTGTGCGTGTGAATTTGTACGCGGGTGGAAGGGACCTACAGTTTTATGCCGGTTCCGAACGGCAGGTTGGGAGCTTTTTCATAAGCAATTTTTACTCTCAGAGGTTTGCTATTTCCAGCTGAGAGGACAGCCACCGAAAGAGAAAACGAGTTTCCCGTTATTTTTTAGGTGTTATTACAGGCAGTATTTGAACCTGAGGTTGCTGCCTTCGACTCGCGGTCCAACGCACTAACCAACTGAGCCACGGCGGCTGCAAAAAAAAATTATAAAAATAAAATTATAAAATTAAAAAACAACTGCAGCTTTAAACTGGAAAAGTACCAATCAATTTTCAGAAAAAAAACAACTAATTCGGCCTTTCTGTGTAATTACAAATCTCCAATGTTTTCTTATGAAAGATATCTTCATTCATGTGTTTTATTATTTAGAACAAAGTATTTATTTACATTTCCCACATTTTGCCATTTTGTAGCCGCTGCAAAAAAGGGCCTTCGGTCCGCTAACCAAATCACAGTTTCAGCAACCTGAAATCACGTTCGAAATCTCGCCCGAAGTGCGTCGCACAGTGTTGCGAGTAGTGACAAAAATGCCAAAATGCAATTGTATAAGCGCAAAAATCTGAGTACGAGGTTTTGTTGGAAATACTTCAATAAAGAGAAATCCGAAGTTTTATGAAAAAATATTGGATAACATAGAAGTTATGAGCTCCTAAAGTACGCTCTTCCAACGTTGGAAAAAAATTGTGTGCAAACAGCAAATTTTTGCTTCGACTTTGAGGTTGAATATTTCAAAATAAATTATGAGCAGGTCCCTAAAAGCTACTATTGTCGTAAGTTTCACCTAATTTTGATCTGGCAAGACCAAAATTTTACTGATCACTCTCACCTCTGAGCAGTACCGTTATAATGAAAATTAAGTAAAGAAAACGAGTGAATAAAACGTGAGTTCGAACTTTAAAAGCGATTTAAAAAAATACGTCAAAAAACACTTTTTAGATTTTTTGATATTTGGTTTTGGCAAGTATATAGATTATGCTGTAAAATTTTTAGCTGCGCATATTTGCGCGAATGAAAGTTATTGGCATTTTTCGGTGAAGACTTGAGTGCAAATTCGCGATATTTTCACCGTTTGGGTGAATGCCAATAGCAATTGGTCAAATAATGCTCTGCTGCTGATGGAAAAATTTGTTAAAGATATGTTCGGAAAATCAATTACGATTACCATTATATTCGAAATAGAGGGGTTAATGGAGTTCGACAGTACACTGTGATTTTTTTTCGTACAGAACCAAAAGTTGACAACCTTACTACTTCACTTGTATGGGAGGCGCCCTCTGGTGGTGAATTTTTTAAATTGAATTAATTTTGTATTTTTGGCATTCAGGAATGTTGACGATTGTTGAATAAATCATTCAAATCGGCTCAGTACTTTGCCAGATACGATGTTTCTTCGTTTACTTTACTACATTTACATGTATGGAGCCAGTTCCATTGAAAATGACTAGTTTTGTATGGCAGCCACCTTAAGAGTTGGATGTAGCGGTTAGATGTGTATAGGAAAAATATTCGGAAGGGAAAATAAATGGAGGTCAGTCTTACATATGGTACGTCTGGGACCAACCTGAGAGCAGCGGGAGCCCACTTTTAAAAAACGATGATTTTGTATGGGAGCCTCATTAAAGGTTGGAGATAGAGGGTAGGTATGTTCGAAAGAAATATTCAGGAGGAAAAATTACTGGGAGTCAGTCTAAGATTTTAACCCTCTAAGAGCAACTTCTGAGCAGCTGTGGAGCAATTTATCGAGATTTTATTTTCAATCACTTTTGAAAAAAGCGCATTTTATCTATATACACATTTATAAATAAATTTAAATTAAAATACAACTATTTTGAATGCAGCTTTTATGAACTAGGATAATTTTCATTGTTAATATGAGGTTTTTTCAAATCCGTTTGTATGGGAGGTGGTCGAAGTTTTAGTCCGATTTCATTGAAATTTTGCACAGTAAGTTCTTTACTCATACAATAACTGTATACCAAATTTCATTTATATACGACCACTCCTTCTATTTTTGTCACTCCGCAATATGAACTCGCAACACTGTGCGTCGCAGCCCAAAAGCAAGCGACGCAATAACATGCAACATGGCTAAAAATAAAAAGCTGTAGCAAATTTCGTTTGGGTGCACATCGTGGAAGGTCGTTCAGTGAAGCGAACGGACCACGCAAATTTCTACTTTCCAGCGAAAATTTACAGCGTCATGGAAGAATGGCACAAAGGATTTCATGAATGAAGTCGATTGTAAATCGACGCAGAACGCGCGCACTGCTGCCAGCCAGCAGTCACGTTTGGAGCCAACGCAATCAACGTTCGGCTGCGACATGTGCCAGCGCGCTGCCTGCAAACGAAAAGGACGCGTTGGCGTTGCGCTTGAAGGCGACTTCCTCATGGCAGGCATCAGTGGATCAGAGCGAGTAACCAGTGCAGCAACAGTCGCACACTCTGACTGCAGCGACTCACATGCGAGGCGAGTGCGAGTGCGAGTGCGGTGGGATGCGCCTTTCGTAAACGTTGAATACTTTGTGACGAAATCACAACCCAACGGTTGGTTTGGTTGTTGTTGGCACTGACTTTAAATGCTACGGAAGTGACGTCTTAATTGAAGGAAACGAGGACGTGCAAACGTGTGGAAGATGTATGCCACATGGGCAGATGGTTTTTTTCGTTTCCTGTATTCCTTATTTTTCCGATGTGTATCCTGTTACACGTGATTGCCTTAAAAAAAAAGAAGGATTTAGGCGTATTCAAGGCACGCATATCGAATCGAAAAGATTACAAAACATCGATTACATCAATTGTATCCTTTTACAAATACACTTCTATATGTTCAGATAGGTTTGTGTGTATGCAAGTTAGTGCGTAGCAGACTGAGTCATTCAGTCATTTAATCATCAAGTTTAATTCAAATGCAGAAATCGTACTCGCAACTCAATCGCTGTACATATTATTGAAGAAATGCTCATCAATCATTCACCGTAAAGTTGAGACGCTACTACGCATCACTTGAAATTGTTGTGGCCGGTTTTAACTAGTTTTTGTATTTAATTTCTTCCAATGCAATACGCATTATTACTCACAGAACTTTTCTGTAAAAGCAAAAAACAAAAAATTCACAATTATTTGACTTGCCTGATATAATTTCTTTCGTAGCACACTACCCAGTAGACACATTATGAAAAGAGTGCGCGAGTTAGAGTTAGTGAGGACCTGAATACCAGACAAAGTGACAGTGGTACAAAAACAATGATAGCACCAAAACTACATAATGTCTGCCTTGGGAGAAAATTGGAATTGAAAATTTCTTATTGAGCTGCTATCAAACTTTGTGGGGATCCAAGAAGAGAACTGATTTTGAACATTTTTAAGTTTCAGAGATCCTAAGACTGAGGTATTCGGTTTTAATCAAATTGGAAATTATTAAAGTTAGCCAGGTAGAATGACCAGTATGGCAAAATGAGAGACATTTGAAAAATTATTTGTCATTTATATTATAATGCTCAAAAAAATTAAGCCTGAATAATAGAAAATAGTTTCAAACTTGATGGGGTTTCAAACAAAATTTAAAATCCAAGAAAGTTCTAGGAAATTGTTGCTGTATTGGCAGCAGCACATCTAACATAACAATTTTTGTAGTGTCCAGCGTAGTAACGAATTCGAAAAAAAGTGATCGAAGTGTGGGCTGCACTTCAATATATCAGAGAACTGTTGAAAGCTGTTGGGTTAAGGATCTGCTCCTTTTAAGCCTTCATCAAACATTGTCAAGGCACAAATATCAGATAAGACAAGTTTTTCGCCACTTGAGGGGTAAACAAGTCAGCTTGTGATTCAAAAAAGTTCAATAAACCTGGTTAAGTCTCATATTTGAAAACCAAAACAATAAGGCACTTTTAATGGTGAAAATTTAAAAAAATTTATATTTAATAATTTATTTAATTATTTCATTAATTTATTTAATTGCTACTCGTCTTTTTCGGCATAAATTTCACTATAAATCGGCATAAAACTAAAACAAACAGACTTAGGCATGTTAACACTAGAAAGACCATTACGGTTATTTGGACAGTTTCTCGTTTATAAATATCTGTATTTTTTTTATAATTTTATATTTCTTTTTTAAATTAATTTTGTGAAAAATTAGCCAAATCCGATGTGTACTTTTCGAGATATTAGCGGATATGTTATGTGGTCTTTGTAGGTATGGAAAACTTCCGGTCTTTCTTGTGTTAATACCAACACTCATGGTTGCCACTCAACTAAATATTTTGTATCAACATTTTCCAAAAAAGGCCCAAAGTGGAAACGAAAGGACCAAACGAAAAAAGAAGATTTATATCGAAATGTTTAGCGATGGCCCGATTAGTCTTTTTCTTTTTTTTTGCTTATACACTTTTGTATAAAAAAGGCCCAAATTTCAAAAAAGCGGCCCAAAGGTCCAAGTGAAATAAAAATGCCCACTTTTGGTCTAAATGGACTGCATGGACCAAAAGTTTGGTCCGAATGGACTACATGGACCAACAGTGGCAACCGTGCCAACACTCACGGATTAGATGTGCAATCATGGTGTTCGTTCTAGATGGACAGATAGATTAACCCAAATGTGCAGAAATTATTTTTCTCTCGAATTTTGCGAAAATATGTTTTGATAGATTTAGTATGAAGCCTAATAAAAAAAAACATTTTTCTAGTACATGTATGTCAAGCAGGGGCGTAGCCAAGGGAGGGGTTTTGGGTGTCAGAACCCCCCCCCATGGCCTATAATTATTTAAAATTTGTAATCACTATGCATGGTATATACGTTCCCACATTAGTAAAAAAGTCTTTTTACCTTTAAACATTTAAAAGAATAATCAACAATTTTTTGTAACACCGATATGGTTTTTTAAATAGTCCCCTTCAGGCTCAGTACAGCTATTTGCATGATCTAAAAGTATGTCTAATGAGTGTTTTAGATCGTCGGCTGGAATGTCCTACAGGATGTCAGTACAAGCCTTTTGAATGGCTTCTACGTCATCAAAACGCGTTTGTTTAATCGGTAAATGCATTTTTCTTCTAAGGTGAAAGACGCAAGATGCCGCATCAGGTTAAAACGAGGAGTGGGTGATGGTTAAATTCGTCTTTTAGTCAAAAAATCAGTCACAAGTGTATCGTTGAGATGCCGTCTCTCGATAGCCAAATATTCAGTTAAAATGTGATACTTTTATGTTATTGAAATGCGTAACCTTCGCCTTACCAAAGACTTTTGTATGCGTCGTTTACCAATACCCATAAACTCACTCAGTCGCAATAAATAAGTAAATAATAAATAATTTTTTTCCATACCTCAGTATTTAGTAACGCCCTCGGGTGATAGTCAGTTTTTCGAAAAAAATGCCTAAATTTAACGATTCATTTTGCGACTAAGGAAAATATTAAAAGATTTCTTTCCAGAGGGTTTATTGAACAATTTTTTTTATTTTTTTTAAATTTTTTATTTTATTGTGAGTTTTATTCAAAATGGTGGCGGAAGCACCTGATCCCTGTGTGGGTATTCGGTATACAAAATAGCAAAAATAAAAACAAAACATGAGTAATGTTTTCAAATAAATATATTTGTTTATGTTATTGAAAACGACTTTCGAATTTATTCAGTAAGTCGAAATCATAACTATTTACATTGGATAAATACAGATGGCAGATATTAGACATTAATATTAAAAATATCACTCGGGTGGGTATAAGGAAAGCGAAGGTTGAATCCAATTTCAAGTAGATTTTGGCTGATTTTTTATGGAATCTACGGTGGTCGCGGATTTCAGTTGGCTAAGACGGTGGTCATCATTTATGTCCTGACAATCGTTTTTAAATCGCGTGTACCACTCATGAAGTCTGCCACGGCATAAACGATAATCACCATAAACTTAGTTCATCAATTTAAATTTTTCGGCTAAAGTCTTACCAACTTTAAAGCAAAACTTAATATTTGCTCTTTGCAAATTAGTATCAAATTTTTGTACCACTGACAAGAACATACTTTTACTTCGGACGCAATAACTTCGCAAATTTCATGAAATTTCCAATGCACTGGGTGGCACCACCACAAAATGCCCTCTTTGAAAAGTTCAGTTTACTTTAAAAAGCATGTAATACTAAATTGGTCATCAATTTTTTTTAAAACCCCCCCCCATGGCAAAGTTCTGGCTACGCCCCTGATGTCAAGTATGACCATATGGCCACGCTAATAACTACCGGGTTAAGGGGGGATCAAAAAGTAGATAAGGAACGACATTGTATCAGGAAAAGTGCCTGCAAGGAGCCTTTTCCACGATTTTTGTTTTTGGCAGCAAGACTACAAGATTTTTTGGACCATTTTCCTTACTATATATTAAGACAATTCGAGCGATTTTCTGCACTGGGTACACACATAAATAACCGCGGTGTAAAAGAGGAAGGGGTTGTGCAACCTCAGCTGGTTCGCTGGATGCTGACTGCTGCCGTTGCAGCACTACAAACGAGCACAACGCTCCCACTCGCTCAACCACAACAAATACGAAAGCAGCAACAAACAACCATACATAGTGCGATAATTAAGTGCCCCCTTATGCATGAACACTGCGATGATCAGTGATAGCGGAAACTGCATGGAAATGTATGCAGCAGTCGCAATTTGGCACTCGGCGTGGCACAAGAGGCCAGCACGGCAGAGATTAGAGTTGTTTTGATTTTTGGATTTTAAATGAATTGTGTTGGACGATAATCGGTGACTGCATATTTCATTAGAATGCTGCGAAAAATTTTACTCACAATTTGGCTGCTGGCAGCAATTGTAAGTACAATGAAATTATCAAATTATAATATTTTCAAATGGTCTACAAATGCTATCGAATTGAATTGAATTTCAGTGTCAAGCGGAGCAACAGGTCGCCGTTGATTGCTCGAAATTGCCAAAATCGATTGTAAGTGCCATAGTTCTAAATGCTGCTAAATGCTATTTAAGAATTATTTAAGAATATTTGAAATATTTGTAAATTTGTTCTACTAAATCCAGTCACCGAAGAGCTGTTGCCGTTTTCCGGAGCTTTTTCAAACGTCCGCTTTCGATTTGTGCCACAATATGCACAGAGACGTCAGCCAGGTACATGCACACACACACATGCAATCCATGTACAGCCACACAACTTTCCAATTGAATTTTGCTAATTAATGCTTTTCCATCGCTTATCAGTGCTTTGTGAACTGCATTTTCACCAGCGCTGGCATCTGTCATCAGGGCAAATGCAACTACAACAAGGCCGTCGACTATTTGGATCGAGAGCTGACGCTGAAGGGTTCGCCGTTTAGGAACATCTACAAGCGAGCCTTCAAAAAGTGCATAGCCAAAGGTGAACATTAACGATTGCGACCAATTAGATCTTGCGTTGATTTGTTGTTGTTTGCTTGTATGTACTTACAGCCAACGATATGCGCAGCAACATGGTGCAGCGTTTCAAGCGTCACGGCTGCGATCCTTTGCCCGAAATTATTCGCTTCTGCGTGCGCAACGAAATGTTCACTTCCTGTCCCAGCGAGCACTGGAATGGGGAGGTCATCGGTTGCACCAACAAACGCGACTTTATACGGAATTGCATACGCGACGACTGAACCGAGTTTTAGACCAATGCATGAGAGCTTCACGAGTTTCACTTCCTGTCTCAGCGAGCACCGGAATGGGGAGGTCACCGGTTGCACCAACAAACGCGACTTTATACGGAATTGCATACGCGACGATTGAATTGAATGTTATACTTATGCATGCGAGCTGAACGAAATTCTATTAACACTGGTGAATTTTAACACCAACGTCTTTGCGTTTAATTTGGCACACAAAAAAGCGGGAAAAAGCCAATATGGCGTATTGTCGTTTTACTGTAAATCAGTGATGACCATTCTGCTACTCGCTAGAAGCAGCGAGGCTGACGTTGCTCATATTCGTATATGTGTCATCACTGCTGTAAATAGACTAGATCAAAGTATATAAAACAAGGTATAATCAATATCGGGCATGCACTCAGTTAACTGGGATGAATCAAGTGACTGGACACTGCAAGTCGTTATCAACTTCCTTTGTTGGCCATACCCACTTTATTATTGTGTGTGGTCCGACACAGACAACTTTTGATTTCACTCTGGACCAGATCATGGAACATCTTTTGCACACCCAAAATGTGTACTGCTTTAAAGTTTCTTTTCAAAGGCCCACAGGTGATAGAACCATAAAAAACTTCTTGGAGTCCCACCTTCATAAAACTTGTTGCCAACCCAATAAGCGAACACACCCCACGGCATATATAACCACCCTGTGCTCGAATCCATTCAAATGACATTTACAGTTCAGCCAACTTGCCAAACGTCAACCATATCCATCTTTCTTTCTCAAAAAGTCGTTTCTGCGCTGAAGACGTGTTTGATCACTTTTTAAGTGTTTTAACAGGTAAAGAATACCAGAATTCGTTCAAAATGTGTAAAAAGTGTGTCCTGCACTATGCTGTAATGCACTGAGCATGAATTTTCCCCCGCAAATGACCACAAACTGCGCCTGCGGCCAGCATACACGTGGAGTGCGCGTAGAGCGTTTCGTACACAAATGTCAAATGCAAAATGCGGAGCACCTACGATTTTGAGGTTATGTGTACGGCAGCAGTGCAGTGGAACGCCAACAGCAATACTTATGCTAGATGTTATTTCTGCCTGCAGTAATTCAATATTAAAAATTTTCTTTGTTTTGCAGTTCTGCCACTAAAATGTCTGGAACAACCGCTACAATTCGCACCCGCAAATTCATGACCAATCGCTTGCTGGCGCGCAAACAAATGGTCTGCGATGTCCTGCATCCAGGTTTGTCGTCGGTGAACAAGAAGGATATCCGCGAGAAACTCGCCGCCATGTACAAAGTGACACCGGATGTCTGCTTTGTGTTTGGTTTCCGCACCAATTTCGGTGGCGGCCGTTCCACTGGCTTTGCGCTCATCTATGATACACTGGACTTTGCCAAGAAGTTCGAGCCCAAATACCGTTTGGCGCGTCACGGTCTCTTCGAACAGAAGAAACAGACACGCAAGCAGCGCAAGGAACGTCGCAACAGAATGAAGAAGGTGCGCGGTACCGCCAAGGCAAAGATTGGCACTGGCAAGAAGTAAATTTGCCAAAACGGCAAGAAAATGTGGATTTTTTACTGTGTTTACTTTTGGAGTGATTGTGTCGCTAAAGCAATTGACTGTTCGTTGATTGCTGTTGGATGGCGCAAGGAGACATTTGTTTATATTTTAAGTAAATAAAAATCACTTTGAAAGTAAAAAGTATGCTCAAATGGTTGATATTTTGATACCAGATTTACAACGAATTGGCCAAATTTTAGATATTTGAGAAAGACTTGACGGTTGATGTTTGCTGAAAATCTTAGGTCTACTCATAAAGTAGAAAAATGTTGATATGTTAGTGTAAAGAAAATGTTAAGACTTTTATAAAAGGATTGGAAGTGCAAGCCATTGGTTAGTAAGGAGATGGTTAGCGAGATGTTCAAGTGCGTCCGGTAAGGATGTCAACCTGGATGGTTTTTTTTTACACTTGCGTTACTTTCCATATGCCATTTTTCCTTGCAAAATTATGAGTAGGATATTTTTTGTTAAATTGTGATTAAATAAGAAACAGTTTTACAACCATTAAAGTATATCTGCATAAACTATATACGTGCTTCTGTAAGCTCTTTCTGTTATTAAACTATGGATTAACTTAATCTCAACCTAATCTTCATAACATGAAGTTTCAGACACTTTTTTAAAAATATTTTCATAATTACCATCAAATTAAAGCGAAAAAGAACAATAAACCAGAGAGCTGGCAACACTGTTGAACAGCTGTCAAAGACAGCGCACGTTTTACCTCTGCGTTTTGTTTACGATTTTGCAACCAGTAGAAAATACAACTTATTCGCTCAAGGAAATGCAGAAAAAGGACACGAATCCTTTTACCACCTTGGGACTACGTCCTTGGCTTGCCAAACAACTACAGAAATTGGGTAAGTCAATTGGATAACTGCGACAAAACGAAGCATAAAAGTTCTATTTCCTTCGTAATAGGACTCAAAGGCGCTACGCCCATACAACAAAACTGCATTCCGCCCGTACTCGCCGGTCAGGATGTTATTGGCGCGGCCAAAACCGGTTCCGGTAAGACATTTGCCTTTGCGTTGCCCATACTGGAGAAGCTGAGCGAGGAGCCAGTGAGTCACTTCGCCTTGATACTGACGCCAACGCACGAGTTGGCCTATCAGGTGCGTGTCACAAGCCTGTACAAGTCCTTAGTTCTTCCACAATATAAACTATTTGCCCGCAGATTTCAGAGCAATTTCTTGTAGCGGGACAGTCAATGGGCGTGCGCGTTTGCGTGGTGTCTGGTGGCACCGACCAAATGATCGAAAGCCAGAAGCTAATGCAGCGACCGCACATAATCGTGGCCATGCCGGGTCGTTTGGCCGATCATCTCACCGGCTGCGACACATTCTCCTTTGATAATCTAAAATTTCTAGTTGTCGATGAGGCTGATCGTATGCTGAACGGTGACTTCGATGAGAGTTTGGCCGTGATTGAACGTTGTCTGCCAAAACAGCGACAGAACCTTTTCTTCTCCGCCACCATGAAGGACTTCATGAAGGAGTCGAGTATCTTTCCCATAGCAAAGGATGTGAGTTTACACCAGTTGACCGTAATGGTCAGGATTTAATCCAAGTCCTTTTTGTCTTTCAGTGCTTTGAGTGGTCCGAGGAGTCGGATGTGGCAACAGTGGACACGTTGGAGCAGCGTTATCTGCTCTGTGCGGACTACGATCGCGACATGGTGCTGATTGAGGCGCTACGCAAATTTCGCGAGGACAACGAGAACGCCAACGTGATGATTTTCACCAACACCAAAAAGTTGGCATCGCCTAACATTTCAATCATCATGCAATAGTTTTCACGTAATTATCTTTGATGTCAACAGATACTGCCAGCTGCTCTCCATGACGCTTAACAACGTCGGCATCGAGAATGTCTGCCTGCACGGTTTCATGCGCCAGAAAGAACGCGTGGCAGCGCTGAATCGCTTCAAATCGAATCACATACGCACACTGATTGCCACCGATGTGGCGGCCCGCGGCCTGGACATTCCCAGCGTGCAGCTGGTGCTCAACCATCGGCTGCCGCGCACGCCCAAGGAGTACATACATCGTGTGGGCCGCACTGCGCGTGCCGGACGCAAAGGCATGGCCATATCAATATTTCGATTCCCGCGCGACTTGGAACTGCTGGGCGAAATCGAGCAGGCCATCAACACCAAACTGACAGAACATCCAATCGATCGTAAGTTCTTGCGATAAATAAAGAAATCTAATATAATAACCCGCACTGCATTCAGAACGCATGGTGGAGCGCATTTTCATGCAGGTGAATGTGACGCGTCGCGAATCGGAGATTCAACTGGATAACAACGATTTTGATGAGCGCGCGCAGAATTACCGCAGAAAGCAGTGGATACTGGAAGGCAAAGACCCCGATGAAATGGAAGCAATGTAAAAGAAACAAAAACCTTATGTTGGAATAGTCAAACAGCAAAACAATATTATTTTCAGATACCGCAAAAAGCAAAAGGATCATTTGCGCGAGGCCAAGCGCCGCCGCAAGGAACGGCTCAAGGAATTAGCCGAAAAAGAGCCCGCTGCACTGATATTGGACGAGCGTTTCAAATCTGTGGACGCCGAGCGCTTCGAAAAGCGCAAAAGACCTATGGCAAAGCAAGACAATCAGGCAACTGGTGCTGAAACGCCGCAAAAACTGCATAAACCATACAAACTGAATGCCGAATCGAAGCACAGTAAGTTGCTGGGTGCGGCAACGAGTAGTAAAAATACGCACAAGAATAAAGAGAAAACTACATGAAACTTTCAATTGTCTTTTTTAAATTTATTAAATGTATGGCTTATGTATATTGATTACTTTTTAAATAAATTGTTTACCATGTAAAGTATAAACAGTATTTCGTGAAATTTCACAAGGCGAAGACGCACACAATCGGCTTAAGCAACTAAACCTCGACCAAATTCATCGTGCTTTTTGCAGACTTGCTGCTGTATTTGAAAGCTACGCGTTAGGCACACTACATATTTACTCGTAAGCGTATTTAATCACATTTTTACAAATTCACTTGTCCGGCGATCCATCCAGCGATATGGTGAGTAACGCATCCTCGGGGTGCACCTCGAGCAGCGCTCTGGCGCCATCATTGAATGGATAGGAAATGCTGCCGTCAATAACCAGATCTGCAAAATAGGAAAGGTGTGTAGAGAATGTATTAGTTTGATTTGTCATCGTATGGAGGCTTCAAAGAAACCAACATGCAGATGGCATTTAGGTTAATCAGAAACATTGAATTAAAAATCAAGTTAATCAGTACAATTCAATGCTCGGATGTGGTGAAAATGCGCCTGTGGTGAATTAACAAGGCAAAACGTACTTCCCACTGAAGCAAGAAATGCTTTTCTAATCACAATCACCGAAAATACTTGAGAAAATGTGAAAAGGAATGACAACACAAAATCGAAGCGAATCAAAATATGTTAACAGAACAACAAGAGGAATCGTCATTCGCCAAATGCAAAAAGTTACTGACGGTACGTATGCACGCCGGCTTGTCGCCGGCCCTCGCCTCAATCCACTAATCGACCGAGCATCATTTCGCACGCGCGCCAGAATCCCACATTGACTTTTGAATTTCGAACGGAGACGATAAAACTGCTGGTATACAACTATGCCATTGTGCTGCTGATAGCGAATCAAGACATCGGCTGGAATTACAAATTTAAAGGTACGTAAAGTATCCAAACGGCCAGCGCTAAGGCAATTCAGTGCGATTGTGTGTGTCGACAGGTGTGGATATAGCCAATCGCTATGGCCACGAACTGATTGAGCCCACCATTCTGTCCAAATTCGGTTTCTGTTTCCGCATGCTGACTGTCATCCTCAACACGTTGGCGGTAAAAGCCGTCATAACGCCGGTAAGCACACATTATGGTTTCTATATTTTGCACCCCCTAAACGCGCATTTCCATTGTCAAATAGCTGAGAGAAAATCGCAAATTCCTGCTGCCGTGCATACTATGGAACATCTACACCATCACGGCGGTGGCGGAGAACGTACTGGAGATCGTGTGGACCATGTACGTGCTGGAGGTGCCCGCCAACCTGTTCTCCACCATTTTTATGGTCGGTATATTTATGGTTTGTTTACAAAGTAAATTGACTCTGCAAGTGTTGCGTTTCTACGAGTATTTAAATTATGTAAGCGACGCAGACAGCCAAAGTACGTCGGCCAATTTTCGTTGATTGCAACATATATCAGCAACAAATTTATACAAAACGCATTCGCACACTTACTGGCATCGAAGCAGCGTGATTTCACAAATAAATTCTTAACAAACTTTCGCGATTGGAATTCTTTGGGGCTGGGCCACACGCCGACACAGATTTGCTCGCGTATTGAGTAGCACAGACGTGGATCATCTGAAAAGAGGGAGCCAATTAATTTCATATGTACGCACTGGGGTGCACAGGCACAATAACCCACCTGGCGCAAACAACAGGTTCCGATTATACTGCTCTACGATCTCTGTGGCGTTAATTGAGGGCATCGGAGTCTGGTTGGGGAAGGGCAAAATATTCACCAACTCCTCGACATGTCGGGCAGTAATGCGATTTATGCTGGTGGCGAAGCGATTATTAGAGACAAACGTAGGTGAGGGGTGTACTTGAAACTTGCTTACCTGGTGTGCCACGATGTGGATCCGGTGCCGGTGCTCACACACAGGCCGGAACATTTTGTCTTATTGGTGACTTTTGCGTGATCGATGACTAGCTGCAGGTGTGAGACACGTGCTGAAAGCTGCTCCCCGATAAATACCTGCAGAACGAAACGAGCGAATACATTTAGCAAGTGGAATAAGGAATGTGTGCAAATATAGATCACAATTTAAAAAAGTGTTATAATTAGTCAGTTCCTAATTTTGCATTGTCCACACATTGTGCAAGTGAATTTAGTTACATAATCAAAATATGGTTTATTGAAATATTCAGATCCTGGAAAAATTATATGAATTGTGACGCGATTAAGTGTCAATCATTTAACATTTGCAATAAAACTGGTCAAAAACTGATCAAAATAAAAAAAATAAATAAAAAATAAATATAAATATGTTTTATTTATGCGTTTAGCATCTTTTACTCTCAACAGAAAGAATTTTTGGAATTTGTGGAAATCACAGTACACTATTAGGCAAAATTTTAAAGTGTTTATATTGCAATTATATATTTGTGATGTTATTCTGATCTGTACGAGCTATATCGGCTCATTTCCCATACCCAAAGTTCACTTGAGCTTTTAGGTCTATTACGTTTTAAGTCTCAAGTGACCAACTTTCAGAAACCTACCTCGTTCAGCGCCAAATAGGGCAGTACGCGCTTCATTTTTGCTTTATACCTGTGAGCCATTTCTTTGCTCAGATATTCTGGTTCAGTCTTTTCTTGTTCCATTTTCGTCACGGTGTGACGATATAAGTCGGTGGATTCTGGTATTTTGCCATTACTACCCAGCAGCGAGGTGCGAATGCGCGTGCGATGCATCCACTCAAAGTCGCCCTGCAAAAGACAAAATTGAGCTTAGCACTTGCACTCTCACTCTCCAATACATATACGATATACTTACACTCTTGATTTTGGCCACCGCTTCGCCAGGATTCTCCGAGTAGTGTTTGGGCAACATTAGTCTACCTTCCGAACGCTGTGGATCCGAATTGAAGCCAACAATCGGCGTCTTTTGCTGCGACTGTGCAAAGAGGGGACTGGCGCGTCCAGCCGCCAGCAGAAAAGTTCCATCCCCTCCCACCGGTACAATAACATCGGCCCACTTCATGATCTCCTTGCTTAAGGAACTTCTAAATTCGACTCTAGTTTTAGTAAAATCAATCAATACACGCAGGCACACATGGAAGTAGGAGAAGGTGGCGACGACGACGACAAAGTTTATATGAAAAACAACAAAAAATACACGAGTGTCAGCTAGTGCAATGCAGATGTGTATATGTATGTGTGTGCATGTGTGTGTTTATAGTCGACGATCCGTCGATGCCGGCATTTGATGCAGTGGGATGCAATGACGCGCATGCTAATGCAAATGTGTGTGTGTGTGTATGTAAACTTTGAGTAGGGCAAGCGAGTTAAATGTACCTGAGTGTCTACTTAATATGAATGAGCCGCACACGGACAACACGAAATGCGCGATGCTTACCTGTTGGTCAGCTTGACATGACAGCCCGCGTCCACGAAACTATCGACCACGCTGCGTTCAAAGTCCTTGTGCAGATTGTGCAGATACATAAGCATCTCAAAGTCGGTGCCGCGGTCGCGTAGCCGCTGTTCCAGTTGCTGCTTGCTGAGATGCGGATAGCGTATCTGTTCGAATTCGTAGCGCGAAAACTTGGTGATGACCAGTGCGCGCTTCAGCTTGAAGTTTGTCGGCGTGTACTTGGCATGCTCGCGCTTCTCCTGGCTGTATTTGCGAAGGGAGCGGAATTCTGTGAAATTAAAAGATGTAAACAAAATAAATTAAACGAGCGATTAAAACATTTGACATTTAGATTTTCGAGCAATTCAAACTTAATACAAGTTATTATTTTTTGTTATTAAATATTTTGCACTACAAATGTACTGATTACGCAGAATTGCCAAGCAGCCAAATGTTAGGCGCTTAAAGGGATTTGTTTTGTATTTTTGCTTTCATTACCATTAAATCTTATCAATTATTTGCTATTTTTATTGTCGCTGTCAACATTTCACGTGCATATAGTATGTGATGTTATTGTTGTTCATGTAATCTTTCTATCTGTATCCAAAGAAGGGTTGATGAATTGGCAAAAAAAACAGTTTTTAAGTTCAAAAATTGTATGTTGCCAGCTAAAGATAAGCGACGCTGGCAAATGTGTGGCAATCTGCACAGAGGGCAAACTATTTCTGTCAAAAATAGCGTTGATCTTGTGGCCCACTTTGCTGCATACAGCAAACAAACATTTATTTTTAACAATGCCAAAGTATTTATAGCATTTTCGCATTTGCGGCAAGCATATTTACAACTACATGGAGCCTCACACAGATGCATATAACCTTCCTAGCCATTAACTTGATTGCTGTTTATTCAGCCCATGAGTGAATGAGTGAGCCATTCGTTGATAAGACGATTTATTTATACGCATTTTTGCACTTTTTGTGCTTCTTTCTTTCCTTATATTCTTTACTGAATATTTTTTAAACAAATATTATTGTTATTATTACGTTTACTTTTTCGATTGCGTGTTTTTGTTACCAGCATTCACATGGCTGAGACGTAATGCAAAAATATCTTTGCTCGTTTTTTATTTCATTCAACGCTTATCACGCTGCATTCATTTAAATTTTTTGGAGTCGTTCTTATTATTATTGCAAAAAACAAAGGCGCAATACATTCGTTCGCTGTGCTTTGTTAATAAGCAAAAGGCATATCTGCGCGTGCGGAACATGATTGGAATTCACATAAAAGTTAGCTGCCAAAAATAGAAAATTTTTATCAATGGTCAGAGCAACGCAAAGTTTAGAAACTAAGAAATTGCCAATAACGTCATTAGGCGGCAGTTTTCAATATGAAAAAACTTTATATACATATATGTAGATATGTAGTTATGTTAAAAAAGTTGCTAAGGCCAAACCCATGGAAGAATTACATTTTAAAGACTATTTAATGAATAAAATAACTTCCCAGAACAGCCTCAGAACCATGGCTTCCTGCACTGTGCACTGTCTGTTAAACGTTCATTTCAGTAAGCAATAAGCTTGTTAAGGCCCTATATTCCCAAGCGAAGTAAATAAGAAGATAAAATAAATTAAATAACTTTTTAATGTCTTAGACCAGTCTAAGAGAGAGAGATTTTTGTCTTACTGCACTGTGACTTCAACTATCACTTAAGCAATATAAGTACATCTGGTCCTAAACCTTTGTAGCAACGTACAATGCATGCCATTAATTCTGATTGAAATATTTAAAACGTCCTAACACACAGACACATTATTATTATTATTTTTTTTTTTTGTGATCCATAAAATCTGATCGGTTCTTTCATTTACAACATGCCATTTCATTCAAAAGAATTACATAGTGTTTCGAAATTGAGAGCTTTCAACAAACGTTCAACAATGCTTTAATTTTTTTAATATTTATTGTCGAAAATCGTTTCGCTGTCCACTTTGGAACCAGCATTTTATAAAATTAACACTCGGCAACACGTGAACACGTTTTGTGTCCACTCTCAGAGCACAAATAAAATGCTGTACGTATATTTAAGATGGCAAATAGCAACAAATTCGGGTTTACCTTTTCCGAGCTGATGAATCAAAGTTGTCGACTTGAACATGACTGGCGTTTGTTACAGTCTGTTGGACGCGCTTACTTGTTGATAAACAGCTGCGTACTGTGTGAGCAGCCAACGTCAGGCGTTGATGATTATGTCGCAGCGCACCGGATACGCTGCCTGTAAGCGCCTTCTTGGTGAACGTTGCACGCGTGTGCGGTATTGGTGGTGATCAGCAACGCAGCAGCACGCAATTTTATGTTGCAGTTTTGGGCGCCAATCAAGTCAAATCAGCATTGCACGCACACCATCAATCCAGCCGTTACAGACACTCTGGCAGTCAGTTGGACAACCTTTACTTTCCCTGCTGTACGCTCTGTGTACTTTCCCCGCATTTGCACTTTGACCGGCAGGCATGCAATTGCCACTTATGGCACTCCACCGCGCTCTGTTTTACTCTTCGACGTTCTTTTAGCACTGCACATCTCAAGGGCGAGCACCTTTCAGAAGTTTTGCAGGTCCAGGCACCAATCGCCACGGTCCCGGAATGCAGTTGCCACGCACACCGTTCACAATTACAGCGCTTGAATTCTTTCTTGAATATTCGCTTCAGGCAGCAGCAGCAACAGAAGCAACGCGTCTTCGCAGCTCACTCTCGATTTTAATGCAATACGCGTTCTCGGTCGGAATATGCACGTCTTGCAGATTTTGCGGTTTGCGCCGATTCTCTCTCACTTCCAAACTGAAAGCGCAAATATCACCACTGTCACTCGGAGGTTCAGCATTGGCGTCTTTCCTCGCTTGTTTTGCCGTCTTGGTTGCGGTCGGTTAGCATCTCGTTGTGCTGCGGCTCGTTAAGCCACTTGCTGCCGCCTGATAAGAAACGCCGCCACGCATTTGTTGTTGCCGTCGTTTATGTTATCAGCGCCAAAAAAGCGCCGCGACTTCGCTCACTTTCTACTTCAGCTGACAATGTGTTTTTGTTATTGCTGCGATTGGAGCGGCTGATGGTCAAGTGGAATTGTGCTGTGCTGGCCCCTAAATGGCCGTTTGACAGCTGGCAGTGTTGCTTGTTGCGTAGAAGCAGTGTCGGTGTGTTAGCTTAAGGAGCAGAAAGCGGACTGTTGTTGAGGTTTCTTTTAGTAATTATAAATCTGCAGAAATTCAAGTGTCGGTTAACCCAGATATGCCAACCGTACTATATGTAGTAAACCTATTTGATGGTGCTCCAGTAACTGTGCTATACATTTTCTAACCGATGCCCTAAATTGTAAGTGTAGGTGCATACAGGACCTTCGGTATATTCGGGTTAAGTAAAGTTCTTTGAAATTACTTGAACATTTACGACGTAATTTTCTTATAATTCCCAGTAATGGAGAAACTGTTTACTGGCTTTTCAGTTTTGGCGTTGACACTATTTTCCTTAAAAATCATTTCCCATTAAACTTTGACAAGTAACTTTTAACCATTCCAAACATTTCTACATCATCGAAAGAAAACGGCATTAATTATTTTTAAAATTTTAGTTATTTAGTTAGTAAGATGCCGTACATTTGTGGGTGTATTTAAAAATATTAGTATAAACAAAAATGTATTTCAATTTGTTGTCATGTATTCACAAAAAAAATCAAAATAGTCTCAAACTAAATTCGAATGCAACTCAAATGAAATTGCACCCTAATCGAATGAAAAATAACGCAACGTCTCAGAAATTCATTTGGCCATTGAAAGATGGCAAATTAATAATAGTCGAAAGAGCGAATTGACTTAGAGCATATTATAACTTTTTCTCCCTTCAATTCGGTTGTCCTTGTTTCGGTGCTTGCCTAGCCAAATCGGTAATTGAGAGTGACGCCGCTGGCTCGCGGTATAATTGGGCAGCCTTCGATGCCCGCACCATCGGAGCTGACCACTTCGCCGCCAGGGCATTTGTACATCATGGGTTTTTTCTGTTCGGCAATGAAATCAACAAATCGACAAAAAGTAAAGTGAAAAGTGAGCAGAGTGTGCGACTTTCTCACCTGCAGCTCATGTATTTCCTTCTGTATTTGCATATCGTAGATGGGTTTGTGCATAGTCTGCTGTGTGCCACTTTGCAAGAAATCCAAGAACTTTGAGGCCAACATGGGCATCATCTCTGTCTTGAAGCTATTGTCGCTGACACCTAGCAACGCCTTGAGACCTTGGTTCAACGGCGACTGCGTTTGCGACGGCAATTGTGCGCTCAACTGCGGCATTGGTTGCGGTGGCTGCTGCGCCTGTGGTTGTTGTGGCATTCGATTTGGCGATAGAGTTATTCCCGCACTGGGGCACTCGATAGTCAAATCGCGCACAGAGCCCGTACGACTTCCAATCAGTTTGTGGCAGTTGTTGTTATGGTTGGTGCTGTTAATACGCTCCAGCACCGCACTGATATTTTTACTGAAATATAAATCAATTTATCAATAGAAGTGATCTGGCGCGTGAAAACAATTCATTACTTAAGCATTTCCTGAGTATAGACCGGATTGAAGCGTTGTACTCGCCCATTGTTGTTGTGGTTGTGATTCACGTAAAGCCCGCCATTGTTTTGGTTGTTACTCAAATTACCGTTGCCGGGCTGACCACCAAAAGTGCCACCACCGTTACCGTTGCGTCGACGTTGACGATTCCTCCAACCACGCCGTCTCAGCCCGTCCCACATCAACGCCTTATTTGTCGAGCCGATTTGTGCATTGTGCTGACATTGCAAGTCTCCCGGCATCATCATATTCGGTCGCGTGAGACGCCACTGCTGCGAACTGCAATTGCCGTTCGGTGCATTGCTAATGCGGCTGCGCAAGTCCACTATGGGTTTTTGCTGTAGCTGGCCAGCAGCTTTTGGTGCGCGCCGCTGCAACATTGGATCGTTTATCAATTTGTTGGGTTCGTCTTTCACGTGATCCAGGTCAAGGTAATTCGTGTTCGTGCTGGGACCTCTCCAGATGCCAAACGATTTCTCGCTCCGACTTGCGTTCAATTCAGTTCTGCTGCTTTCGTTCAAATCTTGTTCTTCCTCCTCCATGTCTATCACCAGCGCAACGTCATCGTCATCATCTTCCGCCTCCTCGTCTCGTTTTTGACGACGCCGTTCTGCTTTAAATACGCCATCGCTGCAACTGCTGCTGGCGCCACAGCCCACAGACACGCCGGCAGCCTTCAATGGTTTTTTTGTTGCTATATACTCGTCTAGGAACGCAACCAATTAATATTTGCTTGCGGCATTTTATGTTACGAAATTTACCCAATGACATGCTCATCACTTCCTCCATGTCAGTAGCCATCGTGGCAATTTTCTAAAAATTCTAACAAACGCCGAAACTGGTAGCTCGTATTAACCGTTTTAAATCAATTTGAGTTAGTTGCTTAATGCGACCAGGGTTGCAGCGCTGACGGCTGTGTGCAACAATATTCAACGATTTTTAATGGTGCAAATTCTGATGTGATTGCAGAACAGCCAAATATGTAAATATGTAAAAATCCGGAATAAATCCAAGCACACAGGCAAGAAGAAAAGTATTTAAACAATGCAATCGATATTTGAATAATGAAGATGTTTTTAGCAGCAACCTTGCGTTTTGAACCATTCACAGTGTACCGTTATTGGTGAACACACAGCAGAATGTGCTTTAGGACATAAGATGCCACACTGCGATTTGTTAGTTTTTTCAGACGATTTATTATCAGTCATAATCAGTTAAATGTTTATCATCATCATACGAATCAGGTCCACGAAAAACAATTCTGTATAATTGGTTAAAAGTGTAGCTCAACTCGTTCGAGTGTTTAATATTCAATCAACTGAAACAGCGCCATCTGACGGCACTTTACAAGTACAGTAATGCCGGTAATCAGCTGTTCTTTACACGTGCCGGCATTACTTTGCGCAGCCAACGTTCGGGAAAAAGTCATTTCCGTCTTTCTTCGTTCACTTTCAACTCGTGAAGATGTGCGCTTCCCAGTCCTACAATTTAATTGCTGATGTTTTCAAAAGACGGCCACCGTAAAATTATTTAATGTAAGTTAAAAATATTTCAACAAAGTAGAAAACGCAAAATTTATATACTTTTGGCAAATAAATTTGTGTTTTTGCCAAAGGACAAACGTTTTGCCAGACCAATCTGCTAGGCCGAGTTTGAGGAGCGCCGATGGAGTCACTCAGCGTGTGCTCCGTAGGTCTTGCGTTCACAGCAGTATTTATAAAGATGGTATATATATAAATCGAAATATGGCAGCGTTATATAACTATGTTGCAGTAATTGCGTGCTGCAGCGTAGAACTCTTGAAAACTGCCAAAGCAATAGTCGCAGAGCCTATCGCCATGGCGCCACGAATTACTGCAGAAAGGTTGCTGTGGTCTAGAAACTCTGTAACATGTCTTGTGCTAACTGCGGATTTGATGTGCTATATTTTGCTTGAACCGTTCGTTAATTTCTTGTTCTTCACTTGTTGCAGCAAGCCATGGAATGGTGCTGAAACATATAATGCAGTGGCAATGTTGGCAGAATGGCCGCACGCGCAGGTACGTTTTTGCATTGAAATGTGTTTGCTGGGCGAGCACAGAGTCGCTAGTTTAAAGATAATATTGACCACTTTTGCTAGTGCTTTTTACTTGCTCGTAGATAGAATTGACTTCGCACAAGCATAACCTAAGTTTTAGCACATAAATTTACGGTGCACATTTCTTAGCAAAGTCAACAATTTCGTTTTCAATAATTATGATACTCGCTTATTTTAGTTGGATAACTTCTAATATAGTATATCTTTATTTTAGATGCTGATGTGCTACAAGGACCATATTCAAGTGCTCTAAATTACTAGGTAATTACATGATGAGTAAAACGATTATTTGACTAAAATGTTGAAATATACATATTTTCCTTGACAAAGGCACAGCCAATAGTAGCTGTAGCGGCACTGATGATATTCTTACATTACTTTCTGACATCTCTTATGAATCGCTGTGATTCGATATCTAAACTGAAAATGCCTACTTGTACCATATAATTGTTAGCTGTAAACACCAAAAAACCCAATGTAAATTCATCAATTTTTACACTTTCAGCTAGCTGCACCTTGTTCGTGCTGACCAACTTGCTCTTCTGTTGAAACTTGTCAATGTTAAGACAAAACACAGGTAATTTATTCAAATCCTCGGCTAAGGAATGTTCAGTTGGCACTGATGATATATAATATTCTGACATCTCTTATGAACTATCTTGATTCGAATATAACCAACTGAATTTTCCGACCATGTAAAATCCTTCTAATTGGTTTTAGGTTTTCCAGTTTAATGTCATTTTCATTTCAGTTGAACCATTGGCACAATGTTCGCGCTCTGGCTCTAACGTTAAGTTTTTGCTTAAGGTGAGTTACACATAATTTGCAAGTGTTTCAGTCGACAATGATGAAACCATAAACCATTCACAGACAACCATATAAAGGCTGGACGCTGGCAAACTGTTCCAATATTTTTTTGGAATAAGTGCGCCTTGTTCAGCTGGTTATGGATCGTGGTTAGAAAATGGCACTGATACCTTTAAATATGAGTTTTCTTCTGTAATGCATAAGTAAACTGCGTGCTAATAAATTCTCTCTTTGCAGACAAACAGTCCAAAATTGAGATGACTAGTCGGCTGGCCATGACAACTTAAAACATGGTCCCATGATTTCAAATGAACTGTACAGCTTTCAATAAAAACAAACTAATAAATTACAGGAACAAATGAGCTCTTGTTGTATTCGACTTTTGTATTTTTACACATCACACGACTAAAAATCATTCTTCACTAAATTGGCGCGCTCTCTGAGCGCTAGCTCCTTGTCCTGCTTTGCTATCATGCGTTCGCCTTTGGATTTCTTGCCTATGCCTAACTTGGGCAGTCCTCTGTTGAGTCCTTCTAGCAGTATGCATGCTTTACACGGCTGCTGGGACGACACGAACCCACAACGCTCGCAAAGACCTCGCGCCGGTGTCTTGATGTTGTCTTTAAAGCGCAGCTGCTCGCCCGAATGTATGATGTCCATAATCACCGACGGTCGCACCTTCTCCAGGTCCTTGAGAAATGCGCGCGCATGCCCTCGATACGCATTCGGCGCAAATACGCACTCTGTCGAGAAGTAGACCAGCTGCTTGTAGTGCGCATACATCACAATCTCCTTCTCGTACGCATACTTGAGCGGCTTCACGCGTGGTATCGTGTCTTCGCCACCGCCAGTGCGTATGTTGGTGCAACGCCGCAATCGCGCTGTATCGCCGCGCAGTATATTCATCAGCACCGTCTCGGCAATGTCGTCGGCATTGTGACCGGTGGCGATGCTGTCCACGGCCAGCAATTTGGCGCCGCGGTCAAGCGCCTGACGCCGAAAGACGCCGCAGAATGTGCAGTTGTTGGAACGGCCGATCTGTGCCACAATCCGATCCATGGTCCAGCCGTAGAGCTCCTCGTAGGAGAGTATCTTCAGCGGCATTTGATAGTCGTCGCGATTCTGTTTCACCGTCTCGAGACTGTCGTCGCGGTAGCCGGTTATGCCTTCGTCAATGGAGAGCAGCACCAGCTGCAGTCCGTAGTCGTGGCGTGTGTTGAGCAGTTTCAGCATGTAGGCCAAGACGGTGGAATCTTTTCCGCCGCTGGCCGCCACAGCCACTTTCTCGCCGCGCTTGAACAGACGATTGGTGACGATGGTGTGGTGGATCTCCGCTTCAAAAGCGGCAAAGAAACACTCCTTGCAAAGCGCATCGCCGGTCTTGGGGCGCTGAAAGTTGGTGTATTACTGGTATTATTACACAAAATATTAATAAACAAAAACGTTACCTTAAGGGCGGCCTTTCTGCCGCAATTCGATTTGCACTCAATGGGCATCACAATGCATTAATCTATGATTGTTTACTACTTTTATAAAATAGGTTTGTAAATATCGCAAAACCCATCAACATTTGATAAATGTGCGCATTTTACACCACAAATTACTAGTTTTGGAATGACAGCGCCTGTACTTCGGATGTTGTATGCGTCACATGTTTTTGAAGTTTCACTTTTTGTTCCGTTCTGCTTTTTGTTGTGCTCGCACCGTTCATTGTTGCTCACTCTTTGTGAGACACTTTCAAGTGTTGCTTTCCTCAGCAAAAGCAGACGGGTACCTTACATATGAAATGTAGACAGCGTAAACAATTGTTGTTGTTGTTGAAAAATTCGTAAAATCACCATTAAAGCTACTCACAAAATGCATTAAATAGTTAACAAACACATTAATCGCATAATGCGTTCAGGTCCAATTTGCACAACGGAAAGTACTATCCATGCAACTGTGCTCCGCTCCTTATACAAATCTGAAGGTAAACAAGAACAAAAACAAAAGCGCAAGCACCACGAAGGTGCTCGTCAAGAGAAAAACGTTCGTGAACAATTTTTTTCGTCGTCATTGAGAGTTTTATTTCGCCACGAACGTCTTGAAACGACATTATTTTTTACGCACATTTTTATAATAACCAATAAATCTGTTTACGAAACCGTGCGGGTGGCAAAGAAGCGAGTCCCTGGCGCATCGTGCAAGTGAAAAGTGAAGCAATCCAGGCTGTTGAATAACACCGCCGTGGAACAAAGAGCAAGTTCCGTATTACAAAACCTCAGCAACAACAACGAAACCACATACACGGCTGACGAGAACGGATGACTAAACATAGCAGCAGCAGCCGCGACACAAAGTGCCAAAAATAATCATACTAAATAGCGAATAGCAGGAACGAATCGTCGAATTGACAACCACAACCAAGAGTGCCAATGCGATAAGCCGTAGCGTAGGTGAAAAACTCCAGAAGCATCAACACGAGCAGCAGTAACATCAACAATGGGCAATGCGGGCAGCAGTACTATGCATCGCGAGCGCCACAAGTCGAGTGACCTCTCAACGCCCAACTCCCCCTTCCGCGAAATGCCTGGTCGCGGCGATTCAATTGCCTCGGCAGCGGCGGTCGGCGTCGGCGCTGTTGGCGGTGGTGGTGGAGTCGGCGGGCAGGCCTTCACATTCGACAAAAACACCACACACGACAAGAACGCGCACTCAGTCTTGCACGGTGGTTCCTCGCAAGAAGACGAAGATCAACCTTATTACACGAAGCCCGTCGGCAGTGCAGCAACTTCAAACACCGACACACCCGCACCACGCAAACGCTCCAGCACCGTTTCAGAGACCACCAGTGCCATGCCACTGCACAAGTCATCCAGCAGCCAGTCCATGAAGGAACAGTCAATCGAGTCCGCCGAGGACAAGGAGGAGAGCTCGGCGGAGGATCAGGCGCTCAAGCACACAGCGTTGCCCACAGTGCTGCGCTGGGATGGTGGCGGCAAAAACGTAATGATCTCGGGCACCTTCTCCAAGTGGAAACCTATTCCGATGGTGCGCAGTCACGGCAACTTTGTGACCATCATAGACCTGCCCGAGGGTGACCACCAGTATAAGTTCTGCGTGGACGGCGAGTGGAAACACGATCCAAAATTGGTGAGTGCACTAAATTGCCGTAAAAAAAAGCAGCGAAAAATCGATTAACCGAAAAAGGCAGATGCAGCTTGCGATAAGAGTAATGGGCGCGGGGCATGGGAGGCATCTGTAGTGCGCACTGCGACGCAATAACGATGACGTAGGCAGAACTGCCGGAGCGAAACGTATTGTGCAATCGCTGAAAAGTAGCTACGTGCCAGACCGAAATTTCGATTTGGAGTGTTAATTGACCCAATTGAAGTTCGAGGGATTGTTTATAGCAATCATTCAAAACTAGATTCTGGCTGGATTTCGCATGGATTGTTAAATTCGCTTTTATTAATGCGTAATTAGCGTAAATAACTGGCCGTCTGTGTGGCTGTTTGACTGTCTGACATTGGCGCTTTTCAAGTGTTTGGCCAGCGCGTGAATGTGTGTGTGCTCGAGCATGTGATTGCGTTGTTTACGTTCAGGCGGCAGCAGCAGCCTAGCCCCTACAGTGGTCTAAATTTCAATGCTTAGACAAAAAAGATAATATGCGAAATTATCAACTATCGCCGGAGAAACCCGTGCACACTCACACACCATAACAATATTTAATATTGCATATTGTTACTACTTGCAGAAAAGCATCGAGACTGATGAGGGCGTGAAGAATAATTTAGTGTCGGTGCGTCAGTCGGACTTTGAGGTTTTCCAAGCGCTTGCCAAGGATAGCGAGAACGCGCCCAACTATGCCGAACGTGAGTACTCGCAAGAAGTTCCCCAAGCCAAGCCGTGGGAGAAGGTATCCGGCCCGCCAGTGTTGCCGCCGCATTTGCTGCAAGTTATCTTAAACAAGGACACGCCGCTATCGGTGCGTTGAATCAAAAATTTATTGCCAGCGTTTTATTGTGTTGTTTTGGTTTTAGTGTGAGCCTACGCTGCTGCCAGAACCTAACCATGTCATGTTGAATCACTTGTATGCGCTGTCGATCAAGGATGGCGTTATGGTGCTGAGCGCTACGCATAGGTACCGCAAGAAATATGTCACCACGCTGCTGTACAAACCAATCTAAATCGCAGTTACCAATGTTGACGACATTTGTGGAGGGAATGTGCGTGATGTGTTGCACTTATCGAGCTGATCAAAGTTACATATATTCGTATCGTTTAATCTAATTGTAGTTTCGGCAAGGCGATGATTTACGTATGATTTAGATATCTCATTATATTCTATAAAAATAATTACTTCTATATTTTGTTTATACTTTGTTCGGATGAAAATATATATTTCTAGAAATGAGTATAAAAAACGAGTGTTATACTCATCGTTGTCCGATAAGCGAAAATTGTTAAAAACAATTATTAAAATTCTTTAAATACTTGAAATTATTGGATTGGACTCGTTAGGAACTGGTAGATTTACAATTATGATGATGATTGAAGTTGGGGCTAACTCTATCATGTCTAAAAGTAGAACTGGAAATGAATTAGGTCCGGGGCTAAGCCAACTAGCATTAGAGGTGAGAACACGACAAAAATTTGGGTTAGCAATTAGACTAGAACAAAAATTATGAGTTAGTTTATAAAACCAATGAAACGCTGAATTAAATAAAATACTTTATTTTACTACATAATTTAAAGAAAATAATTTAAATTTGCTACACGCGATCGTGTTTGGTATTAATAATAAATATATAATTGTTATTGTTTTATATCATAAAACTATGCCAAATTTCTAAGGATATCGCGCCGTAGCAAACAATTTACGTATAATTGAAATCCTTCGATATGTGACCTAAAGCATTGCCCATATTTGTTGGTTTCTCTAATACAAATTGTAGAAATAGTTGCTGTGTCGTTTTAGGCCGAAGAAGTTGGCGTACGACTTTTTTTTAATATGTAAACAGAACTAAATAAAATTTCAACATACTAGTGTTCAGGTAACTGATTTCATTCCTAGCACCGAATACCTTCGGGCATTTGGATGGCCATTCTTATAATCCAGCAATGACTTGATAACCAGCGGCGTACCACTGAAGTGCTCAGGTTTTCTTCGAACTCTTCCAGGAGTTCGCTAGCGCCACTGCTGATACTCTAATAAATCACGACAAAGGTACTCGAATAAGTACTTAACAATCATATGTTAGTTATTTAAATATGTATGTTAAGTGTGTATATACCTAAATCGTATACAGTAATCGCAATTTACGTATGTTTGAAATGTTTCGTAACAACAATTTTAAAGCTAGGATAGCAATAATCCTACACTTGGGCCAAGAATTTTAAAGCTAAGTGATTTTAGAATTTTACTGTCTCGGGAATTTAAAGCGATTCTACGTTTGTTTGTTTTAGGTTTGTTCTCCGAAAAGCCAAATGTTTTAAATGCTAGACTAGGTTATATTCTCTGCATGTCCGGATGCACATAAGAAATTAAAAGAAAGAAATACAATTTCCCATCCAAATGCAATGCTTAGAGTTATTGCTTAGTTGTTCCCACGCTATTAGCGACTGAGATTTTGCACAGCGCACGACCGTTCATTGCCTCGCAAGAATCCAAACTGCCTGCTCAGCGCCGCATGCTCCAACTACATTTCCATGAATTTCTCGACCAGCTCTTCGGCGCTCAGTAGTGGCGTTGTTGGTTTCGATGCCACCGTGGGTGGTGTGGGTGTCCGCGAGATCAGCGCCTGCTTGGCCACGTATTGAGCATGCAGCTGCTCCGTGGTTCGCTTGAATTCGCCGTCCTCGTCGAAGAGCGCCTTGGTGAAGAACTCGGCAAAGAGGCGACCCATGTACTGATCTTTGGTGGATGGCCACCAGCCCTCGAGAAAGCCGATATGGCCGCCGCGTGCTGTGACCACGATGGCGACGTGCGTGCACTGCTCGGCGGCTTTGATGGGTATGGCTGAGCAGAAATACTGTACAGTTAAAAGAAATTCCCATAAGGCAAATAATTGAAAGGAATTACCATCCAACGGTTGGAAGGGATCATCAGCAGCGCTGAGGCACAGCAAAGGCACCGAAATGTGATCTAATTTGTTGTGCAAAGTGGCGTCGCTATAGTAGTCGTCGACATGAGCGTAACCGAATTGTTTGGACGTGAAGAGCGCATCGAATTCTTTGATGGTTTTGCACTGCGAAAAGAAAAAAACACATTATTTCTTTAAACGATTTTTACGTGGGCACGTGCACAAGACTTGCCGATAGTATGCGCTCCATGTCGATATCTGTGTCCTTGTAAATTTCACAGTTGCTCAGAGTGCGACAGAGGCTGCCGGCCAGATGCCGGCCAAGCAGACTGTTCAGTATGGGCTTTTCAATATTGGCGGAACCTGAGGGTACAGTTTGTGACAGTTTATTCACTAGAAGATGTTTTTAACAAGAAGTCTATTTACCTTTTTGTACATCCCACGGCACTGAAATGATCTTTGCGGCAGACAGATGCGAGCGCGCCTCGTCGCTATTGCGCACCAAGTAATTTCCTAAAGATTCATAAAAATTATGAATTTAATGCATTCATATTAAAATATTTATTTTCATCACATTGAAACGCACCTAAAATTAAGCCACCCATCGAAATGCCCGTTGCGCCCAGTTTGCATTTGGCGGGCACAGTTTTGCGCACATGGTGCACCACTTCTGAGAGATCTTCGCAGTTCGAGGCACAGTAGAGACGTGGCGTTTTCAGCTCGATGCCGCCCAGACCGCGATTATTGAACACAACCACACGCATGCCGGCATTGTTGGCAGCCAACACAAGGCACTTAATGTACTCCGCCTGCGATTCGCCCGTTAAGCCCGGCAAAATGATGATGCAGGGCGCATCCTTGTCACAACCATCTTCCATCCAGTCCAGCGCCACCTCGCCACCATCTTTGAGCGCTAAAATTTCCCTGCAGATTGTAATCGATTTTGGTAATGGAAACTTGTACGAAAATAACTTGTATTCAAGTGGCCAGCAGTGGAGAGCGTGAATCAATAATATTTAGTAAGCAGTGCCCAATTGTGTTTAGGCTGCTTGATTGCATTATAATTGTTATCCTCGCACTCGTTGTCGGACTGGTCATTTGAGTTGGCGTCCAACGTACCTCTTATAGTTAATGTTTGGTATAATTTGTGATCGGAGTATGCTGGCAAAGACGGTTTGTGCGCGACTCTCTACACACCAGAAAGTTGGCCAGAATTTCATCTCGAGTGTGGGCATTTTTTTCATCAGAAAATCTTTGAAAGGCCCATCGGAACAGGCAAGTATGGGACGCTGTGTAGAAATAGCAAATGTTTATTTAAATGTCCCGTGCACACAATGTGAATGTATACATATTTATTAATTGTGAACTGACTCACCTTAACCACTTGTATTAAATAGTAAATCACATAGGAAACCAGTGCAAAAGCCAAAACGTGCCAACGTGGCAAATTGGACAAATAGCAATACATGGAATAAAGCATTATCCAGCACAAAGTTTCTTCGTTTTCGTTTTTAGTAGTTTAAAGGGAATCTGAAAGAATGCAAATAATATGAAAATCGGTAATTTTTCTTTTTTTGATAGACAACCAACTGACCGTGAATTTCACGGCGTAGGAGGTCGGCATTCAATTATGAGAAATAATAGATTTCAACTGAACCGTTACGCATAGCTGCATGTACAAACATATTATTGAACTCTAATTGCAATATAAAGACTCAATACGATTGTTCTTGTTGCTGTCACGTAAATTAGAAGGGATTATAAATGCCTTGACATTTGCCTCGGTGGTTTGTGACGTTTTTGTAATTGGTAATGTTAATTGAAGTGGAAACTATTTTTGAACTCAGCAAATCAACTATGAACTACGCATGGTATATTTTTCAAAACGCCTCAATCACAGAAAGAGTAGAAGAAAAAGCACTCAAGCCTCAATCACAGAAAGAGTAGAAGAAAAAGCCTAATTTTCCAAGATCGCATTTTAAAATTAAATGTATTCTCACAGTTGACACAACTGAAGCAGATTATGGTGCAAAAAAAGGTTTGAATTGAAGAAGAGCTGTGCTTTTTCATTATCGCTCGAGACTCTGTAAGAACTGCAGCAATCTGGGTGGACTCTATTTGGTTTAAACCTATAGTTTATAATAACACTTAATTCTATAACTAGTGACCCAACCGAAAAGACTTAGCCAGAGTTCTTACCAAAACTTATGGTTCTTCCATCAGACTTGGGGCTTTAAGATTTGAATCGGTTTAAACAGATTATCACTGAATATTTTCTGCCAAAATTCAGTTTAACATGCTTAATGTAAAAAGCCTGTTATTATAAGTATTAAAAGTTTGAGTGTTTTATGTTTTTACTGCTAAAATTCAGCTTCTTACTCTAACCACATTACTACTTTTGATTGACTCCAAATGTCTTAAAAACAATAAAAAAAAAACATACAACGATAATTTGAAGCTGCTATTGTTTGTATTTACTGTCTAGAAACCATATTTTTAAGTTAAAAAATACTCATTAAACTTTGCTTTTACTCCACAACAGTGCCAACTAATTGTGAAAACTTTTATTTCCTTTTTTTTTAACTTCCACAGAGCAAAATGGCCAACGTTTTGCTCCGTTTTGCTCTATAGACATATCACACACTCAAAAAGTACACTCATATGTTAGTCACTGTATGAATTTTAACCTCCCGTACTAACTGAAAAAGCAAAAAGTGCTGCGGACACCGTGAGCGTCATCGCGGAGTTAATAGAGTTAAATAATTAAAAATCCAGTTACAACGGTGCATGAAATTGCTTGCTGGCCATCGCGCTCTTCGGGCCCCAGCACTCTAGTCGTTTATACCCAAACGACCACCGACGCCGTCCAATAGTAGAGCACACGCTATCAACAGCTGATAATTTGAACTCTTTAATTCAAAACATAAAACCATAAACAATAAAGCACCACAATTTTTGCATAACACACACTCCTCTCGCTGTGCTTAGTGGGCGAACGTTTGTCTTCATATGTTGGCGTTCAGTGTCGCAGCTGTCTCTCTCCCCAACACACATACACTTACAAGCGTCACGCTCACCGTTGCCGGCCGTTTCGCCAACCACGCTCCCGACTAGGCGACTATAAATCGACATGTTCGAATTGTCTACAATTCAAAAACAAGATTCTCAAATAAACAAAAAACAGCTGGTCCGGCTATCCGCACTGCATTTTTAGCCCAATTTTCCTTGCTCACTTAACACATTTTAATCGCAGTGCATTCGAAATCGCATATCGTTCGAAATGAGCTAATCTTTAATTTTGACTTTGGCCTTGACTCGTGCGGCGGTGACAAGATTGCTTGGCGTTCACGGTTACGTACATTGCTTTTTTTTAGTCGCTTAAATTTGTTATCCAAAATAAGAATTTCACTCGGCTGTTTTCTCGTTTATGGCAAAACAACAAACCTCATTTCAACTTTTGATTAAAACACAACAGGCAACAACTGAAAATAGTCTAATTTACTGTTTACTGTTCACTGTTTGAGAATACGAGGAGAACTGATGTAAGTTTATCAAATTCTATTTGGGATTTCCTTCTGTGCTGCTCAAAGCGTAAAGAGCTTTCGACTGTTAAAGAGTCTAAAGTACAAATCAGCATTGCTTCATACAGCCGGCTAGCGACGTCCACTTGCGCGCAAATACACACCTACCTATAAATATACTATACTATAAAAATGTGTGTGATTCATAACATTTTTGAAGTCTATCTCAGGTTAAGAAAACGTTTTATTCTATTTGGTTGAGTTTACAAGCTCACATTGGGGTTTTGTGATAAAGTTGGAGTTACATGGATATTTTTTATTAATTACTTATTAGTTTGGAGGTTTGTTAAGTATCTGGTTTGAAGTTAATTAAACATGGCTTTAATGAAAATGTGAAAGAGCGAAATAGCTCAATTGTTGCAGTTAGTCTTGGCGAACATAATTGTTTGTTATTGATTAAACCAAACTGGATTTTCCATCAGTCGGTTAAGTAATCCATTTGCTAACGTACCGTCAATTTTTTACGTACTTAAGAGAAACGAAAATATGATAAGCGATGGTTGGATAAGAAAGTGTGGCGCATAATTGTAATGTGGAATATCTGAAAAATACCAGTTTTTGTCAGTATTTATATATATTTATACATGATATCACGTTTCGCCGAATCCCAGTCATATTAATGCATTTATATGTTTTTGATAATTCATTGGAACATTGACGACTATAACAAATACAAATGCTACTATAACTTTAAATTAATATTACTTGCTATAACAATTTCTAATTTCACTCTCGTATTGAAAAGCATTTGACTGAATGAAGATGTCGCTAAAAACCAATGGAAATGCTTTCATTAGTTTCAATGCATATTATTACATATTTTTAATCGCATGCATTTAATTTACTAAGCCATACATATTTACTCACACAATTCAAAAGTCTTGAGCTAGATTTTCGTTTCAACTTTAGTTCCTCATTGCGCAGACACTGACTCAGGCAGCAATTCAGGTCTCTCAGTGGCGGATTCAGGGGGGTGTTTTGGGGTTGAAACCCTCCCCCCCGAAATATTAGGATCGACTTTAAAACTACATACAAATTAAAAGACATTTTCTGAATATTAAAGAATTACTTTTTGAAATCCCCCCCCGAAATATTTTTCTGAATCCGCCGCTGAGGTCTCTTAATCACTTTATCAATTATAAGTACATACATATGTATGGTATGTATGTGTGTAGGATAGAACACACTCATTGAAGCCCTGCCAGAGATAACCAGACAGTTGATCGAATTGCGACGAGCGAACAAGTTTTGAGCACAAAAGCTTTGCTCCTCATTAAAAACGAAAAGCGTGAAAATATTTAAATTATTTCACTGACAAGCGAAATGATATAATTCGATTTAATTATGGCATATGTAAAATGCCCTTACATTCCTCAGCAACAAATACTAGTCTGAGAGTATTTGAAACACGCAAAATTGTTTTCTGAACAGCGAAAAAAGAATGAAGCCGCGTGGGCAGCGACACTAAGGGACGTTTTCAAAAATTCACCAATGGCATTGACATTGTCGATGTGTAGAATATTTTTTAGATCGGCGACTTTTTCAACTCGAAATGCGCATTAGCCGCAAATGTGCATACATTACTCTGGACGTAAGTTAATCTGAAATTGTATTTATGTTTGTGCAAGTATGGGTTTTTCCCCAAAATTTCCAAAAATACACAAGTGCCGGTAGGTACGAAAACAGGTAGCGTCTTTCTTTGAAACAGCAAAATAAGGTAGAGTTTTGTTGTTCAGTTGGATTTTTAAACCATAAATTTTCTTGCTGTCTGCCTTCAAGCAAACAATTTTCATGCGTTCAACCAGACATAATAGTATTGAAAGTGGCTGGCTTATCTTATCAAAGGAAGTGGCCCTTGCGTCACAAAGTCTACGCATTATCTACATACAAAAATGGATTTTTGTCATTGCTTGATTAGTCTAACAAATGGTTTACAGATGATTTTGAAGGTACTCCTATTATTGCCAGACGCCTGAAAATCATAGATCACCTATAATACAATGTAAACTACAAACTTAATCTGGTATTATTTTTGCAGAACCAGTTGATCAGTAGAAGTATGGACCGAAAGAAATCTATACACGTGTTTCTAAGACCCGTGACTCCGTGAATATCGATTGGATCGTTGTGGAACTGGAACTGTTCTTTGTTTGAAAGCGAAGTTTGGCTGAGATATTTTATAGCTAAATTCCTCAGCTCATAAAACTGTTATTTAAAATTTAGGCGCTTGTAATAATGAAGCAGAAGTTTTATTGGCTGATCAAAAACATTTACTTAGTGCGGAAAATCAAAGAACAACGATGAAGAAATTTGGCTCCACGTTGAAAGAATCGAGTAGAGAATACCCCGATATGGCTTCAAGTAGTGAATTGGCCAAAGAGGTCAAGAGACCATATGGCCAATTCGGTAACGAATCATTAATAGACCCACTATGATAGTTTTTTGAACTGTTGGCACTTTTTTAGGGTAATTTGCATGCTTAATTTTCAAACACAAACTTGGAGTACCACTTTTACTTTACTTACTCCATTAGCCAGCGGCAGAAAGATTTCATCTTTTATAACAAACTTGCTAAATTTTGCTTTTTTATTTGTTTCAATTTTTATATACTTGAAAAGCCAAAAAGCACCAAAAGATTTTATTTAAATTTTTCAAACAAATTGCAACTATTTTTGACAACTTTGTTATGTTTTTTTAAAGTTTTGGAAACATTGTGTGAGCAAAAGAAAAATGTACTGTCTCATTGGAAATTCAAATCGCTAGTAAAATAAGTACCTTTTATATTGTGTTTCAGTAATTGGCAATAACAATGTAAAAATGGCTTTTGTTTAAACAAATGAGCAGCAAAAATCGTTAAAACCAACAGCGCTCAGCGTGGCTACCCAGTGCGACAGTTGCTGCCAGCAAAATCAATAGGGCCTTCCGTAAATAACGACAAGTAAATAGTCGTTGCCTTAATTTCCAAAGAAGAAATTGGCTCAAAGAAGCCAAAGGGCACACAGGTAGATGGTAAACAATTTCGGCAGGACTACTGCGCAGCATGTGCGTAACAAATTGTTTGTTTTTGTTGCTTGATAATCTTTTTGTGGCCTTCCGATTTCTTTCAGCTCTCTACACATACTACAAACACTAAATCCTTGTGGCTGCCAAGCATTTTCACTTACCTGCAACAACTCGATTCCTATAGCGATTCAACTCAGTTACTTTGCTTCAATCTACCAGAGTTGTGCCCTCAACGCCGCTCTTTTCCAGATCCTAGTTATGTAAGTGCAATTTGAAACAGACACAAGTCCATAAAATGTTTCACTTTTTCTTATAATTCCAATTTTTCAATTATCTATTATAATATATAGAAGTTATTATTTGACCACAACGACAAATTTCCTTCAAATTGTTCTGTGCACTTTACTATTTTCCACTGTCTACGTCAGTTAGTTGGCTCTGTCGGTCTTTGCTCGTACAAGGTTTGAGCCTTTGGAGCAGGCAACTTTCACGGTAGCGCACTGCACAAATGTCGCAACAACACTAAACGCGCTTTCGCTCGTTATATGCACAGCCGCATCATCGCCTTGCATAAAATTCATTCTCGTTGCTTTCCAACATTAACCCCCCCCACCGGCTGCCCGACGTCATACACGACTCGGCGCCGCTAGCGGCGTGTGAAGAGCTTTTTGCTCCATATATTTAATTTTTGAATGACGGCCAAATTTGTCGGAGCAACCCTTAAACCGGCTTTGAATGGCTACTGGGGCTTGTGGGAGCATGCAACGGAATTGTTATTGGGCTTGTCTCTCACGTGCTGCGTCCGTAGAGCACGTGCTGCCAGTTCTTATGCACGGAACATGGGGCCGAGACGCGGTGTGAAGGTGGCAGATGGACGCTGGCAATGGTTCGGAGTGAATTTATGACATTGAGGGTGACTTTTGCCGCTTCCTGACGTATTATTTACAAATTTCAAGCACAATATAAAGTAAGTGCACGCTAAATGGCACCCACCAAAATTAACATTTAAACTAAGAAATATGGAAAATCATACTTAACTCATAAATCAAAACATTTCAAAATGGTGTAAATTAAGACCATTCAATTGAATCAACCATCGCATAACAATGGTATCTCTCCACAACTGTCTTCACGCTTCAATTTGTGCTGACCCTTCAGTTTCTGCATATTCATACTGCAATTCTGAGATTATAAATTTGCTCAGACTCATACAATATAGCATATTTCCAATTTTGAATTCATAAATTTCTAATGGCCCGCAGTCTTATTCTATATGTCCATTAGTTACACTTCTGGTTTATGGTTCAATTGCTATTTGTTCAATTGTTTTCTCTCCAGTTTTCACTGCTTCACAATTGCTGCCTTTAGCTCACAGTTCTACTTCCCATACACTGTTCAGTAAAATTACACAATTTGTACATAAATAAAATTTTGTATTTATTTAGAATCAGGTGCGTATTTACAGTGATTTTTTGCTAACTTTATAGGTAATAATTCCCATTAAAATAAATCGAGACCCTCTTTAAAACGTATGTAGTTATAATAAAAGTTAGTCAATTGTTGGGCATCAAACAAATCACAATTTTAAATCCACGCGGGCCACAACGAAACCAGCAAATTTGCATACAGCAATTGGATTTCAATTTGTTTTGATTTGTATGTCAATTTGTATCGCCCAACTACTGGCCGCAAATTATTTCCCACAAAATTTACAACTAATTCGATATGTTAGAGGTGAATTGGAAATGCAAAAAAGCAGTAAGAAACGTTAATTTGAATATAAAATAAACTGGCATATTCAACGCAACGCAGAAGCTTTTACAATCTCTAGTTGACATTAAGAAATCCCAGTATTATATGTTATAGTAAATACGTTCGGTCCATTTTACATTTGCTCCAGAATGTAAACTTTTGGAGCGGTCAAAAAGATACTACAGAAATGCAATTATATTATTTTACGTAAACAATGTGTAAATTACATATTAAAATAATTATTTCCTACCGTACGACCCACTGTTGGTGCTAACAAACTTATATTAGGAAACCGCATACGCCACTACCAGGCGGCGGATTGCAGTTCAATATGTTACTATATACTGTAACCAAGATGCCCGGTGAGTTGTGTTTTCTATATAAGTGTCTGCACCTCATTTTTAAAAGTCTGCATCTAACGTAAAAACATTGTCCATGCGGTTCGCCGTAACGCCCCATTTTTGGTATTCGCCCACTTTCTTTTCGAAGAAATTCGTCTTGCCATCTAGCGATATCAGTTCCATGAAACTGAAGGGATTCGGCGTATTGTAGTACTGCAAACAAAAACAAAGTATAATTAGACAAGTTCACACTTAACTTCACAAAGGAATTGCAAGACGCTTGACATTGTACCCACCTTGTCCACGCCCAGCTCGAGCAGCAAGCGATCGGCCACGAACTCAATATACTCCGACATTAGTTTACAGTTCATGCCAATCAGATTCACCGGCAATGCGTCTGTTAGGAATTCCTGTTCGATTTTTACCGCCTCGGCAATGATCTCAATAATGCGCTCATTACAGGGCCGCTGCACCAAGTGGTGAAACATCAGGCATGCAAAATCGCAATGCAGGCCCTCGTCACGCGAGATTAGCTCATTGGAGAAGGTGAGGCCCGGCATGAGACCACGTTTCTTCAGCCAGAAAATCGAGGCAAAACTACCACTAAAGAAAATACCCTCAACGGCGGCAAACGCAATAACACGTTCGGCGAAGTTGGCCGATTTCGATGATATCCACGCCAGGGCCCAATCAGCCTTGCGCTTAACAGCGGGCATTGTCTCAATTGCATTGAACAGGTAGTCTCTGCAATAAGAAATGATGATGAATGATAAATGCATTTAACACTGAGATAGGAGAAAACACCTAATCTAAACAAATTTAACATTAAAAAATAATATTAACATTAAAAAAAATTAGTGAAATATGTTTGTAAATAAAGTATAACAGAATTATTAAAGGAGAATAGGTCAGACATAAACCACATTTCATTATAAATTAAAACCTGTGAAATATCAAACAATTTAGCAATCAAATACACACCTCTGCTTGGGATCCTTAATGTAGGTGTCAATCAAAATGCTGTACATTTCGGAGTGTACATTCTCCATGGCTATTTGGAAGCCATAAAAACAGCGCGCCTCGGTCACTTGCACTTCCTGGCTGAAACGCTCTACCAGATTCTCGTTAACAATGCCATCGGAAGCAGCAAAGAATGCCAACACGTGCGAAACGAAATGACGCTCATTGTCGCTGAGACGCTCCCAGTCACTCATATCCTTGGACAGATCCACCTCCTCTACCGTCCAGAAAGACGCTTCCGCCTACACAAGAAAATAAAAGAGTGAAAAAATTAGGCCAAATTTTAAACTTATTTACAAATGAAAGGTTCAATTAAATTTTATCTGAAATAGACTCTGTATGGCAATTGCAAAACATTGAAAACAAGTGTCTACGACTGTGGAAATATTCGAATATACGTTTGTCTATCTGGCATGACGCAGCGGCTGCAAAAAGTAAACAAAGTCAGCATATTGAACATGTTGCGACACGTTCAGCAGGTAACAATTTGTGTGCTGGGTATTCTATTGCACCGATACAAAGTGAGTTGCGTCAACTAAACATATTAATTGGCATATATTTGCACAATTCTTCTTGTCTTCTTCAATTTCCTTATACTGCCAACAGAACGAAAGTATTGGTGGATCACTGGCCATATGGTAATTATTGCGCGTAAAGTCAGAGTATGCGCGGGAAAACTGTGATGCCGCTATGCGCCAACCCGACATGAGTCAACACACAAGTAAATGGCGCGCATTATAACCCAAATATCTACAACAAAGCCAACGGCACAAGGTAAATACAGCGCAGTGGCACAATGTAAATGGCCGGCCGGCGATGGCGAGCGAGCGCGCACATTTATTTCCACGAAACTGAACATGTCGAGACACGTTCGCCAGCTGCATTGCTGATCTCGTACGCACTACTACCTCAAAGTAGTTGGGGAAACACCAACCCCTGCGGCGTTTCCCGTTGTCTACGTCGCGATTTTCCGCCCCTCCCAAGACTCAATGTTACAAGCTCCGTTTGCAGCTTAACCTGCCAACTTCCACTTACCTTTTTGTACATTTGCCAGATGTCTGGATATTGTATGGGCATGATAACAAAGCGACGCGGATTCTCCCTCAGCAATGGCTCAATTGTTGGGTCGAACGGTGTTCCCGCCTTGTCTGCCAGCGTTGTCACCTTTTCTGAACCTGCCGTGGCGCCGTCCTGCAGTGTCTTCACTGCCGCCGTAAAGTCCTCGTCACCAACGGGCATTTTGCAAACGTTGTTCACGCTCTCGGTCAGCACTTTCCTAGGACTCTGCAGCGATATTCAAAGGACAGCAAAATATATTAAAAATCAACCAGCCCAGTGTGCGATCGGCGCGCGTTACACAACTTTCCAACTAAGCGCATGGCGGCTGCAAAATTGCCTTTACAGTTGACAACGCACTTACCCGCAGCGAGAACTTATCCATTGTATCAGTAATGTTTTCCTTTCCAGCAAATGCCATTCTTGGTAGCGTCAAGTTTATACTTCCTTTTTATGATGGTCAATTAACACAAATTTTCACTATTGACAGTCCAATTTTCCAGCAACAGCTAGCAAACAAACGGCCACTTGAACGTCTAGAAATGAATTGAAGTGGCAGATTCTGGTGCTGGCCTTTTTAACTCTGGCTGATGACTCCTGCTTTTGGCGCGCGCAGCTACAGCAATGCATTAAACACCGATTTTTGGCGCGCATAACTTTTGTTGTTGCCCACTGTATTATGTTAAAATAACATGGCTGTTGAGCTCCCACCCGTTGCCAATAACATGAAGGCGAGACAGAGAGAGCCAGTCACCAGCGGTGGTAGTTGGTTTCACTGGTCGGAATCGAAACACTACCCCTCACATTTTGTGGTTATTGCGTGTCAGCGTTTAGGCCAACGCAGACAAAACTTTCGTAGTTTTTTTTTTTTACTGCGTTACCGCTTCTAGTTATTTGTACTGTCACTGTTTGGTACTAAGCACTTGCAATCTTTAGCATATTAAGCAGAAAAGGCAAACTCGGCAAGACGTGTTGGCCAAAGTATTATGACAGCTGCTTGAGCAGTGTTGAGAAATGTCCAGTCTAGCAGTTAGTGCTGTTAAACTCGTTATTGGTTTTGAATAGAAGTGTGGTGGAAATGTGTGAAATGAGCTGATGGGAGTATAACACCATCAGGTCCTTTTGGCCACTTGTTATCCATGGGGTAAAGTTGATGCTACTTTTATGATATAGCAACTTTTTCTGCTATAGGTTTGCCAAATTTTCTTTAGTGCTGACATTCATGACAACAAGGTTTAAGTTTTTACACATAAAAAAGTGATATCTTGTATTGTGTCAGAAGGTATGGTGGCGAAATCGGCCTAAACTTCATATTCCTCAAAGATGTTTGATAAATTTTCATTGTTATGTTGTAGTTATTCACATAAAAGCCGACATATGACATGATTTTTTACTCTTTAATATGTTTTTGTTTCTAGCTTTTTAATACTCTACTCAAATTTTTAATACGTAATACTTTTTAGTAACTCTTACTTTCACAGATGTCATTACTTACGAAGAACTTGAGTAAAGAAAATAAATAAAATCCTTATTACGATAGCGTTTGTTCAAGTCTCATGATACACTGTATGATACACTATATGAAAACATTATTACTTTCCATCATGTAGATTCTGTGTAATTCTTTGTTTTTCCAATTTGAATTCTGATCTTATTCGGCTTGAAAGCACTTAAATTTTTTGTTGCAAATTTTATAGGATTAAAAATTAAAAAAACATGTCAAAGGGCAATTTTTTGGAGTCTCTTAGTTCAACTTTGTTTTTCGAAAATCATTCAATTCCGAATTCCATCTCGTTTGTACTTTGGAACTCAAACGAATTGGCTTTCAATTTATGAATTTCTTTTACTTATCAGCTGTTTGAGGCGTTCTGCCAATCGAGTAGAAAATGATGAAACTCTACACGAATCGGACACTCTGAATTCAACAAAATTTATATATTGAGTAAGAAAAGGGAAAATTGTTTTAAGTTGAGATGCTCTTGCAGCGAGTATTCTGTCGTAGTTGGCGCAGAAATATAACGTGAGTAAAGCGTCTGCTGCACATTGACAGCACTGACACCAACGTCCACTTGCAGTGAATCCAGTTTCAACTCGGTGAATGCCTGGCGACCGCAGCGACATGTGTGGCTACGTGCATTCCGCACCAGTGCACAGCACCAACGGCCTCCGCGCTCCAACAGCATACAGACAACGCCACCGTTTGAGCCATTAATCTTCGGCGGCTCAGTGCCACCGGGAAACATTGTTAAGGCGCTGGTGTTCGCTGGCGCAGTACGTTCTTCGACACACGTAGACAATTTAACCATCACGCTAATTGATGTCGTTTTCTCGTCTGCCTCGTAGTTCAGTATCGGAAGCTTTATGGGCGCCGCTGTACTGGAGTACGAGAACACCAGACAAATGATACTGGAGAAGGCGCGACAGAGTAAATTTCCTTGGCTGCGGCGGCAGCAGCTGGTGCAGAACGAGTCGAGTGTTTGGGCGAAGTACAAGCGGGAAATACTGCGGCAGTGGGACCAGCTCGCACCGGGCGAGAGGGTGTTTGTGCCGCTGTGTGCGCTCAATCTGATCGTTTTCGCGATGTGGCGGGTGCCGCGCTTGCGACCCACCATGATGACGTACTTTTGCTCGAATCCGGCAGGACGTAAGGCGGGTTGTAGGCAGTGTGAATGTGCGTTGACTCTACTATTTGTTTCAGGTGCTATCTGCTGGCCAATGTTCCTGTCCACCTTCAGTCACTACTCCATGTTCCACATATTTGCCAACATGTATGTGCTGCACAGTTTCACCAATGCGGCGGTGCTGTCGCTGGGGAAGGAGCAGTTTCTGGGTGTGTACCTGAGTGGTGGTGTGCTAGCCAGCCTGACAAGTGTTCTGTACAAGGTGGCGTCGTCGCAAACGGGACTCTCGATTGGCGCGGTAAGAGAGTGGGAGTGTGTCAGAAAAGGTTTTGCCTAATTCTGAGGTTTTTGTTTATTGGTTTCAGTCGGGCGCCATTATGGCCATACTGGCGTACGTCTGCGCCAAGTACCCGGACACACAGCTGAATATTTTGTTTTTGCCCATGCTGACGTTTTCTGCGGGCTCTGTAAGTGCAACAAGACAGTAATTTTCAGATAAAAATTGCAAACAATTGAACTTTGTTCTCTTAATCAAGGCAATTAAGGTGATAATGGGCTTTGATTTGGCGGGCTGCATTATGGGCTGGAAGTTCTTCGACCATGCGGCGCATCTGGGCGGAGCACTATTCGGAATGTAAGATATTAAACTGCAGTAGAGATTGGTTGGATTGTAGCCAGTTTTTATCTTTTCATTTGCAGCTTCTGGGCGTATTTTGGCATTGAGATGTGGCAAAAGCGAATACCTTTCTTGACCATGTATCATGACTTCCGGAAAACGAAATAGCTTCAAATTGTTTATATTTGGTCTTATTTTGTTGTAAATTCCTAGCTATGTGAGGCGTAAATATGTAAATGCATAGTCGATGACAATTTTCGTTTGTACTTTAAGTGGTTGACATATTTTTATGCACTCTCTATAGTATATTTTAAATTGACCATGTTTACAAGAGAAAAAATAAACGTTAAACAAGTTTTTCATAACGTTACTCCATTTGAGTGCTGGACGGCGGAGCGATCGCCGACTGCATTAGGTGTTGTTTCCGGGCGTTCGCCAAAAGTCGCTGTTCCACTTCCTGTCTTCGTTGCTGCAACTTGCAGCGTAGCTCCGTCAGCGTTTCGTATTCGGGCGCATAGGAAACGTGCAGTATGCCTCCGTAGAACTGTTGCGCATCCAAATAGCGTTTGGCTCGACGTGCAGCCGCAATTCCGATGTATTTGAGGTGAAACACGTCCGTGAAAGCCTCCAGCTCCACTGAAAATTAAAGTAGTGTCATGAACTTAAAGATCGTTTTAAGGTATTTTCAACTTTTTTTTGACAGCTCTTCAGTAACGCAGTTAATGAGTTGCAGCTTGCCGGTGCGTTGGAAACTTCGTTTCAGTTCCAGCTTCAGATTAATCTTAGGTACGCCGAAAACGAGCAGATGCTGCGACTCATTGGCCACTGTATATGCCTAGAAATTATCAGGACAAATGCAAAATAGAGTATAAAATTCTAATTTCTGATCATATAGATAGCCAACTATATTGGGCATCGGCTATACCTTCACCGCTTTGGGCTGCCGGCCGTTACGGTACTGCAAGCGCGTCCTACAATATTCTTGGCGTTTGTGGTGCTCAAGTGTTTTGTTAAATTGACTGCGGTCTGCCTCAGACATGCTACCACAGAAATTTGCGTTTCCTCCACTTCACTTTCATTTATTACTATTAACATTTAAAGTTATTTGCTCAATTGACGTTTCAATTTTATTCCCCTTTCACAGCACTAAACACAAACAATTTCAGTTCTTTCCTTGTTTGTTGATATAGAAAACAGCTGTTTGAATGCTAGACGCCAGAAAGAGACGGTGGCTATGCTGCACTTCGCTTTTATTTGGCAGAATAGCGAAATCGAACGGAGCTCAAATTTTGACACTTTCTTTCGTGTGAGTTGCCTTGTTGTCCAATACGTCGTCACTCGTTGTGGACTTTTTGTTTAGTTGGGCTCTGTCCAGTGGCGGATCCAGGGGGGGGTTTTGGGGGTTAAAACCCCCCCCGAAATATGTGGATCGACTATAAAACTACATACAAATTAAAAGACATTTTATAAATTTTAAGGAATTACTTTTTAAAACCCCCCCCGAAATATTTTTCTGGATCCGCGCCTGGCTCTGTCCGTATTAATTTACACGTAAATTAATTCAAAATTGATGTGATTGCAGCGGAAGTGCAGTAAATTTCGTTCCTCGCACAAACATAACACAGCCGAAACGAAGAGCAGCAGAAGCGTTGCCGCAAAAGCTCCAAAACACGGTGAGTGCAGAAGTGTGCCTGCCTTATTGCTAACAAATTGTTAACACATTTCTTGCTAATTGCAGTGATCAAGAAAAACGCAAGCAGTGACCGAGCAAGCAAGCAAACTGACCTCCCAAGTCGTTGAAAGTGATCTCAGCACGCGAAATGCGCAGGCAAAGGTAAACAATGTGCAGCTGGCACTGGGGAATAGCGACGTGAATTTGAAAAAAATGTTGCTATAATTCCAGGCGTACACATCAAACGGATGACATGAACACAGATGACTACCAACCCGCCGGCTTTAAATATCAATCGCTGCTCAAAGGCTCAAACGACATGGATGATTTTGTGCAAATGGAGCGGCTGCCCAGAAGTGGCGCTGCGCCACAAGCACATCGCTTCGAAAACACCATCGAGGCAAAAGTGGAAGTGGGCGACACGTTACAGGCGTTGGCCTTGCGCTTTCACTGCACCGTAAGTGCTTCGTGCCCTCGCCATTATCTATTTAATTAGGCAAAACGCTTTGCTCGTGTTACAGGTGGCCGATATTAAGCGACTCAATAAGATCGATAAGGAGAATGAAATACACGCCCGCAAAGTGGTGAAAATTCCGGTCACTGTACACTCGGTGCTGTTGGAAACGCTGCCCACCGTGCACAAGAGTGGCAACAACAGTCCGCAAAGTCTCTCCCAAGGCGAGACTGTGGAGGCGGGGTCAAACCTAATGCGAAATCCGTTAGAAGATGCTCGAGTGGTACTAAGTGAAAAGCTGTTGGTGGCATCCGTGAATGCCAGCGGCAACGGTGGCGGCGATAGTGGCAGTAATATTAATAACATAATACAACATTCAAAAATGGCGGCGAGTAACACTGTTTACTCGGACGAAGGTGAGTTGTACACGAAATGTTTTAAAACTAGAGGGGAATAACATTGCTTTGCGTTAGTTGTAACAAAATATGAATGTACGCTTTTTCGGCTTAGCTAAATTTCCATTTAAAATCTATGCATTACTTTGTGTCGTCCTGTGTTGCGGAGCGGCAGTCTTGTTTGGGTGTTTCATTTTCAATCAGTTCAATTGTCATTCGCATTGCGTTTAGTTGGCAACGCCATTACGCATTTTCTCATTGGCAACGCTTTTGACGTTGACAGCGCAATTTTACCAAATTGTTTAGTCATTGCTGAGTGGGCCTACGAATTTTGTTATTTAATTATTGAAAATTTGCGAGAAAAGTACAAAAAAGTGCAACTGAACGATGCCTGACTATCTGGGGGACGATCAGCGCAAAACCAAGCATGAGGAACAGGAAGACAAAGAGATCAAATCGTTGGATGAGGGCGACATTGAGCTGCTGAAGACCTACGGCCAGAGCCAGTACCACAAGGCAATCAAAAACATTGAGGAAGACATTCAGAAAGCAGTTAAGCAGGTCAATGAGTTGACCGGCATTAAGGAGAGCGACACGGGCTTGGCTCCGCCAGCACTTTGGGATTTGGCCGCCGATAAGCAGATCTTGCAGAACGAACAGCCGCTGCAGGTGGCGCGCTGCACGAAAATCATCAATGCTGATTCGGATGATCCTAAATACATCATCAATGTGAAGCAGTTCGCCAAGTTTGTGGTAGATTTGGCTGACTCGGTAGCGCCCACCGACATTGAGGAGGGCATGCGTGTGGGTGTTGATCGCAATAAGTACCAAATACACATCCCGCTGCCGCCGAAAATCGATCCCACCGTGACCATGATGCAGGTAGAGGACAAGCCGGACGTGACGTACAGCGATGTGGGCGGCTGCAAGGAGCAGATTGAGAAGTTGCGCGAAGTGGTGGAGACCCCACTTTTGCACCCGGAGAAGTTCGTGAATCTCGGCATTGAACCGCCCAAGGGGGTGCTGCTCTTCGGCCCGCCCGGCACTGGTAAAACGCTGTGCGCGCGAGCCGTGGCGAATCGTACCGACGCCTGCTTTATCCGTGTGATTGGTTCAGAGCTGGTTCAGAAGTACGTGGGCGAGGGCGCGCGCATGGTACGCGAGCTCTTTGAAATGGCGCGCTCGAAGAAGGCGTGCCTCATATTCTTTGACGAAATCGACGCCATTGGCGGTGCGCGTTTCGACGATGGCGCAGGCGGCGACAATGAGGTGCAGCGTACTATGTTGGAGTTAATCAACCAGCTGGATGGCTTCGATCCGCGCGGAAACATTAAAGTGCTAATGGCAACCAATCGACCGGACACATTGGATCCGGCGCTGATGCGTCCTGGTCGTCTGGACCGCAAGGTGGAATTCGGTCTGCCTGATCTGGAGGGGCGTACACACATCTTCAAAATCCACGCCCGCTCAATGTCGGTAGAGCGTGACATACGTTTCGAGTTGCTGGCGCGTCTCTGTCCCAACTCGACCGGCGCCGAGATACGCTCGGTATGCACTGAGGCGGGCATGTTTGCCATTCGGGCGCGTCGCAAGGTGGCCACCGAGAAGGACTTCCTGGAGGCGGTAAACAAGGTCATCAAGAGCTATGCCAAGTTCAGCGCCACTCCGCGCTACATGACCTACAACTAAGCGCATGCAGTAGCAGCAGCGTTAATTAATTTAATTAAATATTAGAATTTGTATTTGTATTGCGAGCATTCTCTGAGACTTGCAAATAAACTGAAGTGCCCAATTGGAGCGCCATAATCGTTGTACTTTGTGCTTTGGGGACGCTACAGATGCTGAGTTTTAAAATCTTTAAAAGCGCAAAATGCTAAATCGTCCTATCGATACTTTATTCCACAGATCAGCGCGCAGCTGTGACGAACGGTGACATGACGGCGCCCTTGATTGGCAGCATACTCGACGATGAGGTTGAGACGCGGAGGCGTCCGATACGTGGACCCCCGCTTCGCACCATCGATTGGTCCGGTTCCGACTGCGACATGTCGTGGGCGTGTCTGTTCGTGGTGATCCTGGCACTGTGTTTCGCCATACCGCTTATCATTGTGATCTTTTACACACACCCGCACAGCACCGCATCTCACTGACGACTAGCACCCGTAGCCGGCCTTCTCTCCACTTTGATATTAGTCGATCTATTTTCACCGCTTCTCTTTAATTTTAAGAAGGTAAACTGCACATTTGCAGCAGTTAGCGTTAGTTGTGCGCGGCGGTGCTGCGGCAGTGGTCAATGCGTGTTGGAGCTGCACAAAGCTGCAACGAGTCAACATCAGCATCAAGTGCCTTTTATACGCACGGCGGCAATGTGAACGGGTAATACTGCTTTTTATGGCGAGCTAAAGAATTTATTTTGCAATTGGAATCGAATGAAATAATGAATGGCTGATGAACTACTTGCAGCTCTGTGCAGCTATCGTGTGTGTGCTCACTCCGGCTGATACTGACCACATTTACAATAATTGTTTGTAAACACATTTTGAAAATTTTTAATTAAAAACGTAAAGAAAAAGATTGTATTAAGCTTAAGTGCAACTCTTCCAAATCTGTTTTTGAAACAGTTTAGTTATATAGAGAATAAAAAATCAAACATTTTTACATATAGTGAAAAATATACACGAAGTTGTTTATCATGTTTGTGAGTAAGAAAAGAGAAATTAATGTTAATACGTTTTTTTAAAATCTTTTTTGCTTGACTAAATATTTCCTTTTAAGTTGTACTTACATACGTTTAAGATGTAAATGTGTGTAGATGAGTTGATGGCCGTTAAGTTTAGGTAAATTTTTGTCAAATTTTTTTGCATTAAAAATCAGTAAATGACAATTTATAGCGATGGAAGATAGAATAAAATTAAGAATAGTAAACTGTTTCAAACTGCTTATTTTATTTAAGTTACTGTATTTAAGTTATTATTTTAGGTCTTTTTAAATTAGATCATCATAATTATTAAGAATATTATTATTAGTAGTATTTTAATCATTATGCTTAATATGTCTTCATAGATAAAAAACAAGACAAAATGAGGTAAATGCCAAATAATTTTTGAAATTTAATTTTACCAGATGTGAAATTATCACTATGGTTTCGACATATTTTATTGATATTATTTTGTATTCTTATCACTCTGAGATTTCAATGTTTTTCAGTTACAGACAGTCGCCTTACCTTCCCTCTCATTTTTGTATTTTTTCATAACTATTGATTTTTTGAAAATTATTATTTTTAGTTTCTTAATTATTGACTATGCAATGCAAATGTTTATATTTTCTTTATTATTATTATTTTCATTGCTACACTTTATTGAAGGTTTTTCAAATTCATTGTTATTACTTATTTCTTTTTTTTAATTTATTAGGTAGTATATTTTATTACTTTGGTACTTAGTTTTCTTTTAATAATTTTTAAGTATCCTTTTTTATATTTGTCATATAAATAATGTTCATCACTTTGTTTAATCTTTCTACTTCTTTATTTTATTATTATTTATTTATTTTTATTTTAATTACAGATAATCGCCTTACCTTCCCCTACTTTTGTATTTTTTCATAACTATTGATGGTTTGAAAATGATTTTTAGTTTCTTAGTTATTGACTATTATTTTGTAATAATTGAATGACTTAAGTTTTGCCACTTTTTGACTACTATTATAAATTTGTAATAATTGTTTTACTTATTATTTGTCGCAATATTCAATCATTTTTTTATTTCCCAAAATCAATCATGAAACACATCTCTTAGTATTTTTGCATAGATTCTTTATTGAAACATGCTCACATGCTGTTTGCTATAGTTGTATAATACACAATCTGTGTTAACGCAATAACAAGTATTAGTAATTTTCCGTGTCACTACTTCAGAGCTTAAAATCTATAAATACTTTGGATACAGTATTTTCATTAAAATACCACACGGTTAAGCAGATAAAGCCAATATCAACGATGAATATCTTCAACTAATGAGCCAATATTTCGCTACGTATTGCTTTAGTCTAAATATCCAATTTTTCATTAGTTTCTCCACTGCGTTTCCGAACGTGCTTAGTATTAAAAAAAAAATGTTGACTTAAACACTAAAAAACGAGTACTGTGGCCGCGAGTGGGCGTCTAATGGTTAAAATTCCTAAGCTAGGCACATGGGACCAACACGGCCGTTTGGAGTCAAGTTTGAATTTCGCGAGTTCCATCGTCGCGAACAATGTTAATGGCACTTTCATGAGTATGTAAAGACGATTTCAGAAATAAATAAATAAATATGAATGCAGTATGTTGGTTGTGTACGGCTGTGTGTAGCTCGACTTGGCACCCACACAGCGCCCGACATTAGCATCAGCACGTAACACCGACTGTGAGGCGTCAACAATTTTGCCATACAAAATATTGGCCAGTCAGTTGTTAGGCTGCACTAATTTCTCGACAACTTGTCGATCTAAACGACAATAAGGCAACGCGTACTATTCACTTGAACTTTAAATTCTCAAAGAAAGCAATATTACTGCGCAGCAGCCCCATGCTGCGCCGCATTGCATTCGGGCTGACCGGCTTGGCGGCTGCGAGCAGGGCTTCATCTTTGGCTTCGGGCTCTTTGTGGGTGGGCGGATCGCTATAATCAAAAATCATAGTTAGAGCGAATTTCTCGTCAAGTTTGTTGAGCGTACACTTACGTTTCCAACGAGGACAGATCCGATGCTATAGTAGCGTCTTCGGCAATTTCAGCTAACAAAGGACTAGCTTCGACTTTCTTTAGCTCGGTTGGTTTTGCAGGCGCTGCCACCGGTTTCGTCACTTCGATTTGTATGGTTTCAGCTGATTTGGAGGGCAACGTCGGCATGCTTCTAACCTGAATGATAAATACGAATTTATTGATTCAGCTGAAGCATAACGTAAATTATTTTTATATATTTTCGATATTAAGCGCTAAGTACTGTACATTTTTCATTCGAAAGCCATGGGCGTACCCAAATATGGGCAGGGAGGGCATTTGTGTCTCCCTAAAATTCGAATTTTTATATTCTATGTGTGTATAGAATTATAGATTCTATTCTATTCGACTTTTATATTTGGAATGTTGAAAAGTAGTTATGTCTGGGACCCCCCGAAATTTGTTGCTGGGTACGGCCATGTGAAAAGCTGTTATGAGGGAAAGGTTTAAAATCTTTTGTTTTATGTTTTAGGCGGCGATAGTAAACGCTAAGTAGGGAAATTTGTCATTCATACAGCTTTAGGCGATAGTAAACGTTAAGTAATGTCAATTTTGTATTCTAGTTAGAAGCAATTATGAGGTCTGGTTAGGTCTCTCGGTTTGGTTAGCATATTTTTTCAATTTTAAACGAATGAAGTTATTAAGTTTGGAATAGACTTTCCAAATCATCATGCAATATGTAATGTCTTGCTTTTTGTTTGAGGTTAAATTAGATTTATTGTTAAAGGCACTTACTCAAAAACCTGGTATTTTGATTTAAAATAATTTGTATTTGTTAAATATTTTGTCAGTATATTGTAAGCGATTAAAACGGCTTTATTTCATTGAATTGTATCCAAAAAATTAGCAATCAGTAAAAAAAATATAATTTCATTTAATTGATTTGATTGTTAAAGCCAGCAGAACTTGAACTCTGGTTTTCGAATTGTTTCAAAGTTTTTATTTGAGTGAAATTTTAGAAACTACGCACCTTGGCCTTCCAACGTTTTTCCGCTGGTGAGCACTTGTTGGAGGTAAGCAGAAATGCCTGCGCCAATGCCTTAACCGATGGCATCACTTGTGCCACCTCCTCCTCGATGGCGACCTTCTCAACGGGCGGTGAAGGTATTTGCTAAAAAAACAATTTTTAGAAATTATACGAGCAAACAAAACAGAATTCATTACATTTTAAAATACTAATTTTACGTATTGCATTTAGTAACATAGCATAAATATCTAAATTTATATTTAATTAATTCACTTCATTCAAATTTGATATATGAGTAAGTATATATGTACAAGTTTTTAAATGATGGTAAATTTGTTCCTTGTTTTAAATTTTTTTTACATTCCAATATGTGTTTTTAAATTACATTAAAAACTTTTTATATACCCATACATACACAACAGTGCAGGTGTTGTTTCGAAATCGGAAAATAACGAGCCAAAAGTAAACCGGTCTCTAGCTTCGAAAAATTGTAACCACATCAAGCGCTTTCACAGTTCAAGAGTTGACAATTCCAGACACAGTCGCAGACAATTGTAAGCATATTTTGTCAGCATTTTGACTTACCGGTTCGTTCTCATCGAATGACAACACTTGACTAGGTTCGATCAGTTTCCGCTTGGGCTGCAGGAATTTGAACGCTGTTGGCGTTGAGCCCCGCGTGGGCGTTATGGGTGTGCGCGCCATTGTCGATGCGCTGCTGGACGCACTCAGTTGCAGCTCTGTGGGACGCTCTTTGGTGCAGTTGTTCGACGCCGATTCCAATGCCACGATTGTGGTCTTTGGCTCTCTGGTAATGGTGCTGGTTTCCTGCTTTTTAAAATCATAAACACGCACTGTATCCGAATCGTCACTGGTGGTCGTATTTACCGACTGAAGCGATGGGTTAGAAAGCGTTTCTAGGTATGCATTCTCCTCCACCACTTGCGCGGGCAGCGCCTGATACAGTTCGGGCACGGGCGAGGGTGTGTCGGATACGGGCGGTGACGGCTGTTCGGCGGCAGTCTTACTTGCCCGTGCAGCCTTTCGGGAGTTTTCGATTGCGGGATTTGCGGATTTATACATAACATGTATTTGTTTTGGGGGAATGATTGGCGGCAGATTTTTATGTGTGTTTTATGCGATTTTTATGATGCGGTTTTTTTTGTATTATATGTTCGTGTTGATTTTGTATATATTTGTCGGTATTTTGGAAATATTGTGGATTTTTTATATATGAAAAGAGAAATGTACAGAAAAAACACATAAACCCATTTGTTGGTTAGTGAAGCGCTTTTCACAACTGTGATCACGGTTAGGTGCCAAGAATACTATATATATATATGTGGGTGTGTGTGTGTGTTTGTGTATGTATGTATAAATGTGGTGGTGTGTAGCTGGATGTGAGTGGGTGGGGCTATATGAAGCTGTTAATTGAAATGCGAATGCGATTGAATGGAAAATAATTGCTAACGGTGTGGAGCACAAAAAACGGGAAATTGGACTATGGCGGGGATGCAATTTGAAATATGCAAATTGTGGTGAAATGTAGTACTAACCAACAAAAACCTGCTTTAGTTTTTCATTAAATATACACTGGAATAGGTGTATTCAATGTTATCACAGTCAAATTATACAATATTTTTTTTAAACTAAACATTTATGCGAGATCGGGTGTCAAAAATAAACAGTCCAAAGCATGTAAACACATAAGAAGGTTAATTAAATATTTGTCAGTTTTGTTTCCAAATAAAGTATATAAATAGGTTTCACTAAAAACAAGCTGCTCTTGAAACGAAGATGATACATGATTTCCAGTCCAAAGCATATTGGACTTTCTTTGAAATCTATATTTTCTAATCCACTTAGAACGTTTAGTGAATGCTTTCCTGAACACACACAATACTTTAAAACAATATTAAAAATCATATAGTCTTTTAAAAATAATAAAAAAATATATACATTACTCAACGCTGCCTACGAAGAATTCCGCAGCAACTGAAACGTGGGATTTTCAAAAAAAATATGACCGCAACCACTAATTTTAGAGGTTTGCACTGAACGCAGACGAATGGCGCACACAAGGAGGGTTTGGGGTTCAAATCTCGACAAATATCTGTTTGTTACTAAAATTGTGGGCAGTAAATATGAGTTTAAATGGTATTGGGCTCAAAAGTGGAGGACAGAATCGCCCAAAATGAATAACCTATGTGCAAGATTGATCTACCCAAATTTTAAAACAGACAACTTTTAAAATACATTTAACAATAACTATTACGAATTTAGTGTATAATTTTGCTATCAATGTCAGCGCAAATGTTTACTTAAGCGTCTCAGTTGAGTGAGAGATTATAAAATTTATAAATCAGCTGTGAGAGATGAGATTCTACACTTTCATTAAATCAAATATGTAATTGACTATGAATATTTTGTTGTAATAGATCAGCTATTAGTGTGAATAAGTCTTTTGTATTTGTCAGCTCCATAGAACAGCATTGATAGGTTAGGTTATGGTGGCTGTCTTTTTAAGAGACACCCTCCGAGGCCTAAGAGGCCCATTGTGATACCGCATATTTCAACTGTTTTTGGAACAACACTATTTTTTCCAACATATATGGGAACAGCATTGATAAAATTAAGAAACAAAATACTAAATACCATAAATTTCTATTGATTATTTTACAAAAAATATGCTACAACCAGTGTTAGAGAATATTAAATAACTTTTACTTGGAAATTAAAATAAAAAAATAAATTTTCTTGACTGAACACACCACAAACCATTATTTACAACTACAGCGGTGCGCAATAAAAACATTAAAATTTATTATAAAATATAAGGTTAGTTACAGTAGACTATTTTCCGCAACTTCATTGAGGTTCAGAGCACTTTTTTGTTTTGAAGTTACAAAACAAATGATTTAGTACCGTAAGCACTGTTGATCTCTACACAGCGAAACAGAAAACTCTTTCTAAACTCTCTCTAAAAAACAAACAAAAAAACTGTGACTGATTGAAAACACTGATATACCAATTCATTTTTGACTTTGCTGGCTTTATAGGCAGTGATGGTTACCAGTTTTATAAAAAAAATTCATTCACTCATAATTTAAAAGTTTGTATTTTGAGTTCGATAAACGGGTTTGTTTTTCAAGAACTCAATTTGAGTATTTTATTAAATATATAGATTCTGCGAGCCTTTACAATATCCGAATGAGTTTTTTTTGCACTAAAAAACCAACAAATATATATTTTATGCAGAATTATTCTACAAATGAAATCTATGATTCTGTGGTTTATAATTGTAAAAGTGCTCTAGATTCAATGTTAACTAATCAGTACTCAGTGCAAGTTGCGAAAGTGAGCTGAGAGTCGAACCGAAGCTGTGAAAGGTAGTTTCTGAAGCAATCAGGCTCACCAGCCCACTGTACTTTTAAAGCATACAAATTGAAAATTCTAACTGAAATGGTTCACCATTGCTTACGGCAGTTTTCCAAATCGAGTGCCTAGAATTAAAACTCAAGCTACAAGTGCGCCAAATCAGTTGGCCAGCAAGAAAGAGAGACAACTTCAACTACCGGTGGGTGTCAAAATTTACGTATTGAAATTCGATTCGATCCACAGTTCTCTGGCTGGCCAACTGATTTGGTGTGGATAAATACGTGATATGCCGTGTGCGAAACAAATGTTGTTAGTAAAATTTACCAATGCTGTCCGCTTTGAAAGCAGTTGCTGCAAATAATAGTGTTTTTGTTTTTGTAGTACATTACACAGTCAACAACACCGCACCGCATCGAGTTGATTGTTCGAATATCCGTTCTTTTGAGATCTTTTGCGTCCATACTTACCAACTCACCAATGCTCACATTGAAACTTGCTCGCCACAAAATTTACAAATCAATCAGAAAATGCTGGCAAATAATTTTACTAAAAACATTTGTTTCTTGGTTTGGTTGTTGGTTAAAAAATTTCAAGCTTTATTTCAGAAAATAAATAACGATTTCAATTCAATGCAGCTGCGTATAAACTATTCAAAAATGTGCATTCATACAATGTAACAATTTTACTTAATGTGTAGCTATAAAATTATAATTTAAAAACGAAAAAATACGTAGCTGAATTACAACAAATGCAAACTTAGGAGCTGCGAAAATAAAACAATCCAATTTGATGTGTGTGAGAAATCAAAACAATTCTAGACGTTTGCTAATTTAGATATTGAAAAAAAAAAACACAAATTCAAAAAGCATTTCCGGTAGCAGCTGTTCTAGCGGATTAGTAGCTTTCAACCATGTCCTAGCATTCCAGTGCAATTGAACAGTTCAAAACGGTTCTTGTGGTGCAGTTTGGGGGAGTTTTGTTGGTTGGGAGTTTTGTGTTGTGTGTTGAGAAAACGTGGAAAATGGCACAATTGGACAACCCTTGCGGTTGTTAAGTGTCTGGTTGCGTGGCGCAGTGGACATTGGTCCAACCGGCGCCGACCGAACGACGTACTTCTATGTGTCTAGTTTATGCATAACTACTGGGTTCAGTGCTGCGGAGATTCATTTCATTGGGACCTGGCGAGCACCTGGGGTCGTAACCGCTCTAAGCTGCCATTTAAATTCCGTTCACATCAAGATTCTCTGTTCGACTTACACTAGGCGTTGTATTACTGACTAGTAATATGTATGTATAGGTATGCGTGCGTGTGATATGCAACTATGTGTGTGTGTTTGTGTTTGGGTGCACCCACTTGCTTAGAACTACTACTGTCTCGTGTCCACCAACAACGGCCCAAAACCCTAAATTTAAAACAACAAACTGTTGTTGCTCGTCTTCGCATCGGTTTCGCTGAAGCCGTTCAGGCAACTGTCCACGCCCGAGTCGACCTGATCGTCGGTGTCCGGCTTGAGCGACAACTTCGGCCGGCCATCGTCGCCGCTGAGCTGAGCGCGCTCGAAAAGCGGATTCATGACGAAATCTTTGGTTGTGGCCGAGGTGGCACGAAAGCTGTTGCGCTTGAGGTCCTTGTGCAGCAATTGCTTCTCGAATTGCGACAGGACGCCGGAACTGGGCAGCGAGCGCTTCTTCGACGACGAAGAGCTGAAGCCGCTGACACAGCTGTGCATGCTGAGCGAGGAGAGCGTACGCCGTTTGGGCAGCGTCGCGTTCGAGTTGCACGCCACCGAGTTGGCGCTGCGCCACGAGCATTGCGAACGTATGTCGTCGTTGTAGTGTAGGTCGCTGTCGTTGTCGTGGTAGTCGTTGCAGTTGTCGTAGCGATCGTCGGCGTCGTGCACCCGGTCCGCGCGGGCATAATGTGATGCCGAGGTGAAGGGTCGCGGTGGCAATAGTTGATGCGTCTGTGGGTGATAGGTGTGGGGAGTGGTGGTGGTGGTTGCAGTGAAGTTGTAATGTGATTTTGGTGACGAGCGGCTGTTAATGAATTTTAGGGAACTGCTACGACGCACTGGAGTGGAAAGGGTCCAATGACAATCGCTATGCTTTTTACTATGCGGACTACTTGAATTTTTGTCGTGCGCATTTACCTCATTGATGGCGATATCGGTGCTGGGATCGTCACTGATGTTCGGGCTGGCCGTTTGGCGTCTGGGACTGCTGCCGCACTGTTTGGCATCGTTTATGTAGTAGTCGCGACTGTACCTGCCAATGTGAATGTGTGTTAGCCAGTGAGTAGTGGACTGGATGGGTGGGCACATACCTCTTGTAGTCGCTTTCGCGATTCTCCTCTTCGGTGTCGGACTCATTCTGCGCGTTCTTTATGAGCTCGATGGGATTTTGTTCGCAGCTCGGACTTATGTTGGGCAGATCCATGAAGCGCTCCTGGCTGCCGCTGATGCGTTTTTTGAGCGCTTCCGGCGCGTACGGATTGTTCGGCATCTCTACCGCATTGTTCCACTTCTTGTACTCCCGCTCTGCTATCGAACCTGCAAGTCACAACATTGCGGCGAGTCAGTAATAACTTTCGAAACGCGAGAGCGAGTGCACATGAAAATAGCCACAAACCAATACGAGTACAGATTAGCGAGACACAAACAACAAGAACTCAATGTATACGTAACACAACACCGAACGATGTGAGCCTCAGAGTCTGGAACGAACTTGGATAGCGAAATATTTGAGTGGATTTGAAATAAAAAGAATTGCCAGTAAATATTCGCTCAAACAATTTATTTACTAAAAGAATAATCTCAGCAATTACATAGTGAGTTTTAAATTTCAGAATTGTTGCAAAAACTATTTACATACAATTGTTATTTACAAGAGATTTTGACTCATCTAACAACTCGACAGGTCTCTAAACTAAGCGATTGTTTCTACCTTCCATTTGAATAGTTCTTAAGTCCTTCAATTTGAAACCCGTTTCAAGATACCGAGTCTATCCAAGTTCGATTATTTAAATGATTAGAAGTGGCATCTGGCGGCCATCATTTAAATGACCCCGAGTCTCGCCTTGTGTTACCTGGCACGAAATGTCTCAACAGGACTTCGTCATCGTCACTGTTAACACTGTTATTGTTGGCGACGTGTTGATCGCATTGGTCGCTATGATTGCAGTCGCAATCTGCATTGAAAGTGTGAGTTGTGGTGTTAGTAGAAATGTTAGCAGTGTTAGTGTTGACTTCGAGCGGAACAGACGTTCTACCAGCGTCGAGCTCATGGCTCACGCCCACGCCTACTCTGTGCTCATTGTTATCACAGTTTATCGTGAATATTTCGACGGTTGTCCCGGCGCTTTCGTCGGTGTGGTTAGAGTCTGAACTTAATTGATCTGAGAAGAGAATATCATTTATAAAGTTAAAATTAAATGTAGTGTTTTCAAGTGGTTGTCATTTGCATGCCGTTTCATCGGCAGCCTCTACGGTATCGAAGGAACTCAGATATCTTTGCATTATCAATGTCTGACGTCGACGCTTCTCGAGTGCGGCCAGCAATTGCTTGTCCTTGATATAAGACCTGCAAAGGGTTGCCAAGCGACTGACCGTTCTCGACTGGGGCTCGTCATAGCTCGGTGTTGTGTCAACTACATTCTTTTGTCTACGCAGCAGCCTTTGAGTGGTTTTACCTAAGGAACTTGAAGGTAATGGCGTTGCTGCCACATCCTGTGTCAAACAACTGACACCTAACTCTAAATTTTCAGAAAATTGGTTTTCAGTTGCGGCTGCAATGTCTTTACTGGGCTGAATTGGTCCACTGGTTGAAATTTCTTTGTCAATAGGCAGATTTTTTATTGAACTGTAATCACTGGTGCCCGATTTAGTAGGAATTGATTGTCCAATCACTAAAGTTGAAGTTGGCTCGACTTGTTGAATATTTGGAGGTGCCGACATTATTGTAGCCGTTGTCGTCAAAGGTTCTTTTACAGGAAGTGATGTTTCTGACGCAGCTAATGCTAATTCTGCGGCAGTATATTTTGACACATTGGAAATAGGTGCGGGAGCTCTTGTTTCAGATGGAACAGATCCTAGCCCAGTTGCAGCTTTTTGAGCTGCTGTTTCATTCGAAGTGTGAGCTGGTTCCGGTTCTTGTACAGGTTCCGCGGCAGGTACTGCGACCGGCTCAGCTGCAGCCACGGTAGATGCTTTTTCCACAAAAACGGATACTGGTTGCGATTCTTTTACAGGTTCCGCCACAGGTGCTGTGGCTGGCTCAGCTGCAGCTATAGGAGCAGCTGTTTCATCCGAAATTGGAGCTGGCACCGATTCTAGTACAGGTTTTGTTGCAGGTCGTGGGGCTGTCTCAGCTGCAGATATAGGAGATGCTGTTTCATTCGAAACGGGAGTTGGCTCTGGTGTTTGTACAGGTTCCGCGGCAGGTGCTGCGGCTGACTCAGTTGCAGCTTTTTGAGCTGCTGTTTCATTCGAGGTGTGAGCTGGTTCCGGTTCTTGTACAGGTTCCGCCACAGGTGCTGCGGCTGGCCCCGATTCTTGTACAGGTTCCGCCACAGATGCTGTGGCTGGCTCAGCTGCAGCTATAGGAGCAGCTGTTTTATTCGAAGTGGGAGCTGGCCCAGGCTCTTGTACAGGTTCCGCGGCAGGTACTGCGACCGGCTCAGCTGCAGCCACGGTAGGTGCTGTTTCGACAGCAACGGCTACTGGCTCCGACTTTTGTACAGGTTCCGTTGCATGTGCTGTGGCTGGCTCAGCTGCACGTAGAGGATCCGCTGTTGCAGCTGAAACTGGAGCTGGCTCCGATTCTTGTACAGGTTCCGTTGCAGGTACTGCGACTGGCTCAGTTTCAGCCACGGTAGGTGCTGTTTCCACAGTAACGGATACTGGCTCCGGTTCTTGTACAGGTTCCGTTGCAGGCACTGCGACTGGCTCAGTATCATCCACGGTAGGTGCTGTTTCGACAGGAACGGATACTGGGTCCGATTCTTGTACAGGTTCCGTTGCAGGTACTGCGACTGGCTCAGCTATAGCCAACGTAGGTGCAGTTTTGACCGGAACGGATACTGGCTCCGATTCTTGTACAAGTTCCGTTGCAGGTGCTGTGGCTAGCTCAGCTGCAGCTATAGGAGATGCTGTTTCGTTCGAAAGGGAAGCTGGCTCTGGTTCCTGTACAGGTTCCGTTGCAGGCACTGCGACTGGCTCAGTTGCAGCCACGGTAGGTGCCGTTTTGACAGCAACGGATACTAGCTCCGACTTTTCTATAGGTTGCGTTGCATGTGCTGTGGCTGGCTCAGCTGCAGCTAGAGGATCCGCTGTTGTAGCTGAAACGGCAGCTGGCTCCGATTCTTGTACAGGTTCCGTTGCAGGTACTGCGACTGGCTCAGTTTCAGCCACGGTAGGTGCTGTTTCCACAGTAACGGATACTGGCTCCGGTTCTTTTACAAGTACCGTTGCAGGTACTGCGACTGGCTCAGTGTGAGATGGCTCCGGTTCTTGTACAGGTTCCGCTACAGGTGCTGTGGCTGGCTCAGCTGCAGCTATAGGAGCAGCTGTTTCATTCGAAGTGGGAGCTGGCCCCGGCTCTTGTACAGGTTCCGCGGCAGGTACTGCGACCGGCTCAGCTGCAGCCACGGTAGGTGCTGTTTCGACAGCAACGGCTACTGGTTCCGACTTTTGTACAGGTTGCGTTGCATGTGCTGTGGCTGGCTCAGCTGCTGTTTGCACTGTTTCCACAGGAATGGATACTGGCTCCGCTTCTTGTTGAGCTGCTGTTTCATCCAAACCGGGAGCTAGCTCTGGTTCTTGTACAGGTTCCGTTGCAGGTATTGCGACTGGCTCAGTTGCAGCTTTTTGAGCTTCCGTTTTATTGGAAGCGGGAGCTGACTCTACTTCTTCTACAGGCTCCGCACCAGGTACTGCGGCTGGCTCAATTTCAGCCACGGTAGCTGCTGTTTCCACACTAACGGATACTGGCTCCGATTCTTGTACAGGTTCCGCGACAGGTGCTGTGGTTGGCTCAGCTGCAGCTAGAAGCTCTGCTGTGGCAGCTGAAATGGGAGCTGGCTCCGGTTCTTCTACAGGTTCCGCTGCAGGTACTGTGGCTGGCTCAGCTGCAGCTATAGGAGCTGCTGTTTCATTCGCAACGGGAGCTGGCTCCGGTTTTTGTACAAGTTCCGCCGCAGGTGCTGCGGCTGACTCAGTTGCAGCTTTTTGAGCTGCTTTTTCATTCGAAGTGTGAGATGGCTCCGGTTCTTGTACAGGTTCCGCCACAGGTGCTGTGGCTGGCTCAGCTGCAGCTATAGGAGCAGCTGTTTCATTCGAAGTGGGAGCTGGCCCCGGCTCTTGTACAGGTTCCGCGGCAGCTGTGGCTGGCTCAGCTGCAGCTATAGGAGCAGCTGTTTCATCCGAAATTGGAGCTGGCTCCGATTCTAGTACAGTTTTTGTTGCAGGTCGTGGGGCTGTCTCAGCTGCAGATATAGGAGATGCTGTTTCATTCGAAACGGGAGTTGGCTCCGGTGTTTGTACAGGTTCCGCGGCAGGTGCTGCGGCTGACTCAGTTGCAGCTTTTTGAGCTGCTGTTTCATTCGAAGTGTGAGCTGGTTCCGGTTCTTGTACAGGTTCCGCCACAGGTGCTGCGGCTGGCCCCGATTCTTGTACAGGTTCCGCCACAGATGCTGTGGCTGGCTCAGCTGCAGCTATAGGAGCAGCTGTTTTATTCGAAGTGGGAGCTGGCCCAGGCTCTTGTACAGGTTCCGCGGCAGGTACTGCGACCGGCTCAGCTGCAGCCACGGTAGGTGCAGTTTCGACAGCAACGGCTACTGGCTCCGACTTTTGTACACGTTCCGTTGCATATGCTGTGGCTGGCTCAGGTGCACGTAGAGGATCCGCTGTTGCAGCTGAAACGGGAGCTGGCTCCGGTTCTTGTACAGGTTCCGTTGCAGGTACTGCGTCTGGTACAGTTTCAGCCACGGTAGCTGCTGTTTCCACAGGAACGGATACTGGCTCCGGTTCTTGTACAGGTTCCGTTGCAGGTTCTGCGACTGGCTCAGTTTCAGCCACGGTAGGTGCTGTTTCCACAGTAACGGATACTGGCTCCGATTCTTGTACAGGTTCCGCTGCAGGTACTGTGGCTGGCTCAGCTGCAGCTAGAGGAGCTGCCGTTTCATTCGAAGCGGGAGCTGACTCTACTTCTTCTACAGGTTCCGCACCAGGTACTGCGGCTGGCTCAGCTTGAGCCACGGTAGGTGCTGTTTCCACAGGAACGGATACTGGCTCCGATTCTTGTACAGGTTCCGTTGCAGGTACTGCGACTGGCTCTGTTTCAGCCACGGTAGGTGCTGTTTCCACAGGAACGGATACTGGCTCCGGTTCTTGTACAGGTTCCGCTGCAGGTACTGTGGCTGGCTCAGCTGCAGCTAGAGGAGCTGCCGTTTCATTCGAAGCGGGAGCTGACTCTACTTCTTCTACAGGTTCCGCACCAGGTACTGCGGCTGGCTCAGCTTGAGCCACGGCAGGTGCTGTTTCCACAGGAACGGATACTGGCTCCGATTCTTGTACAGGTTCCGTTGCAGGTATTGCGACTGGCTCAGTTTCAGCCACTGTAGGTGCTGTTTCCACAGGAACGGATACTGGCTCCGGTTTTTGTACAGGTTCCGCCATAGGTGCTGTTGTTGGTTCAGTTGCAGCTAGAGGATCTGCTGTTTCAGCTGAAATGGGAGCTGGCTCCGGTTCTTGTACAGGTTCCGTTGCATGTGCTGCCACCGGCTCAGCTATAGCAGTTTTGACCGGAACGGATACTGGCCCCGGTTCTTGTACAGTTTCCGTTGCATGTGCTGCGACTGGCTCAGTTTCAGCCACGGTAGGTGCTGTTTCCACAGGAACGGATACTGGGTCCGGTTCTTGTACAGGTCCCGCTACATGTGCTGTGGCTGGCTCACCTGCAGCCACTGTAGGTGCTGTTTCGACAGGAACGGATACTGGCTTCTGTTCTTGTACAAGTTCCGTTGCAGATATTGCGACTGGCTCAGTTTCAGTCACGGTAGGTGCTGTTTCCACAGTAACGGATGCTTGATCAGATTCTTGTACAGGTTCCGTGGCAGGTGCTGTGGGTGGCTCAGCTGCAGCTGGAGGATCCGCTGTCGCAGCTGGAACGGGAGCTGGCTCCGGTTCTTGTACAGGTTCCGTTGCAGGTACTGCGTCTGGTACAGTTTCAGCCACGGTAGCTGCTGTTTCCACAGGAACGGATACTGGCTCCGGTTCTTGTACAGGTTCCGTTGCAGGTTCTGCGACTGGCTCAGTTTCAGCCACGGTAGGTGCTGTTTCCACAGTAACGGATACTGGCTCCGATTCTTGTACAGGTTCCGCTGCAGGTACTGTGGCTGGCTCAGCTGCAGCCACGATAGGTGCTGTTCCCACAGGAACGGATACTGGCTCCTGTTCTTGTACAAGTTCTGTTGCAGATATTGCGACTGGCTCAGTTTCAGTCACGGTAGGTGCTGTTTCCACAGGAACGGATACTGGCTCCGGTTCTTGTACAGGTTCCGTTGCAGCTTCTGCGACTGGCTCAGCTACAGCTAGAGGATCCTCTGCTTCAGCTGAAACTGGAGTTGGTTCCAGTTCTTGTACAGTTTCCGATACACGTAGTGCGGCTGGCTCTGTTTCAGCCACGGTAGGTGCTGTTTCCACAGGAACGGATACTGGCTCCGGTTCTTGTACAGGTTCCGTTGCAGGTTCTGCGGCTGGCTCAGCTACAGGATCCGCTGCTTCATCTGAAACGGGAGCTGGCTCCGGTCCTTGTACATGTTCCGTTGCAGGTGCTGTGGCTGGCTCAGCTGCAGCTAGAGGATCCCCTGTTGAAGCCGAAACGGGAGCTGCCTCTGGTTCTTGTACAGGTTCCATTGCAGGTACTGCGACTGGCTCAGTTTTAGCCACGGTAGCTGCTGTTTCCACAGGAACGGATACAGGCTCCGGTTCTTGTACAGGTTCCGTTGCAGGTTCTGCGACTGGCTCAGCTACAGCTAGAGGATCCGCTGCTTCAGCCGAAACGGGAGCTGGCTCCGATTCTTGTACAGGTTCCGTTGCAGGCACTGCGACTGGCTCAGCTTCAGCCACGGTAGGTGCTGTTTCCACAGGAACGCATACTGGCTCCAATTCTTGTACAGGTTCCGTTGCAGATATTGCGACTGGCACAGTTTCAGTCACGGTAGGTGCTGTTTCCACAGGAACGGATACTGGCTCCGGTTCTTCTACAGGTTCCGCCACGGGTGCTGTGGTTGGCTCAGTTGCAGCTAGAGGATCCGCTGTTGAAGGTGAAACGGGAGCTGGCTCCGGTTCTTTTACAGGTTTCGTTGCAGGTACTGCGACCGGCTCAGCTGCAGCCGCGACAGGTGATGTTTCAACAGGAACGGATATTGGCTCCGATTCTTGTACAGGTTCCGTTGCAGGTGCTGTGGCTGGCTCAGCTGCAGCTGTAAGAGCTGCTGTTTCATTCGAAGTGTGAGCTGGTTCCGGTTCTTGTACAGGTTCCGTTGCAGGCACTGCGACTGGCTCAGCTTCAGCCACGGTAGGTGCTGTTTCCACAGGAACGCATACTGGCTCCAATTCTTGTACAGGTTCCGTTGCAGATATTGCGACTGGCACAGTTTCAGTCACGGTAGGTGCTGTTTCCACAGGAACGGATACTGGCTCCGGTTCTTGTACAGGTTCCGCCACAGGTGCTGTGGTTGGCTCAGTTGCAGCTAGAGGATCCGCTGTTGAAGGTGAAACGGGAGCTGGCTCCGGTTCTTTTACAGGTTTCGTTGCAGGTACTGCGACCGGCTCAGATGCAGCCGCGACAGGTGATGTTTCAACAGGAACGGATATTGGCTCCGATTCTTGTACAGGTTCCGTTGCAGGTGCTGTGGCTGGCTCAGCTGCAGCTGTAAGAGCTGCTGTTTCATTCGAAGTGTGAGCTGGTTCCGGTTCTTGTACAGGTTCCGTTGCAGGCACTGCGACTGGCTCAGCTTCAGCCACGGTAGGTGCTGTTTCCACAGGAACGCATACTGGCTCCAATTCTTGTACAGGTTCCGTTGCAGATATTGCGACTGGCACAGTTTCAGTCACGGTAGGTGTTATTTCCACAGGAACAGATACTGGCTCCGATTCTTGTACAGGTTCCGTTAAAGGTGCTGTGGATTGCTCAGCTGCAGGTAGAGGATGCTCTGTTGCGGCTGAAACGGGAGCTGGCTCCGGTTCTTGTACAGGTTCCGTTGCAGGTACTGCGACTGGCTCAGCTATAGCCAACGTATGTGCAGTTTTGACCGGAACGGATACTGGCTCCGATTCTTGTACAAGTTCCGTTGCAGGTGCTGTGGCTGGCTCAGCTGCGGGAACGGGAGCTGGTTCCGGTTCTTGTACAGTCTCCGCGGCAGATACTGGGACTGGCTTAGCTTCAGCCATGGTAGGTGCTGTTTCGACAGCAACGGCTGATTCAGTTTCGGCCAGAGCGGATACTGGCTCCGGTTCTTGCACAGGTTCCGTCGCAGGTACTGCGACTGGCTCAGTTTCAGCCACGGTAGGTGTTGTTTCCACAGGAACGGATACTGGCTCCGATTCTTGTACAAGTTCCGTTGTAGGTGCTTTTGCTGGCTCAGTTGCAACTATAGGAGATGCTGTTTCATTCGGAACGGGAGCTGGCTCCGGTTCTTGTACAGTCTCCGCGGCAGATACTGGGACTGGCTCAGCTTCAGCCATGGTAGGTGCTGTTTCGACAGGAATGGCTGATTCAGTTTCGGCCAGAGCGGATACTGGCTCCGGTTCTTGCACAGGTTTCGTTGCAGGTACTGTGACTGGCTCAGTTGCAGCTAGAGGAGCTGTTGTTTCATTCGAGATGGGATCTGGCTCCGATTCTTGTACACGTTTCGCTGCAGGTACTGCGACTGGCTCAGTTTCAGCCACGGTAGGTGCTGTTTCCACAGGAACGGATACTGGCTCCGGTTCTTGTACAGGTTCCGTTGTAGGTGCTGTGGCTGGCTCAGTTGCAACTATAGGAGATGCTGTTTCATTCGGAACGGGAGCTGGCTCCGGTTCTTGTACAGTCTCCGCGGCAGATACTGGGACTGGCTCAGCTTCAGCCATGGTAGGTGCTGTTTCGACAGGAACGGCTGATTCAGTTTCGGCCAGAGCGGATACTGGCTCCGGTTCTTGCACAGGTTTCGTTGCAGGTACTGTGACTGGCTCAGTTTCAGCCACGGTAGGTGCTGTTTCCACATTAACGGATACTGGCTCCGGTTCTTGTACAGGTTCCGTTGTAGGTGCTGTGGCTGGCTCAGTTGCAACTATAGGAGATGCTGTTTCATTCGGAACGGGAGCTGGCTCCGGTTCTTGTACAGTCTCCGCGGCAGATACTGGGACTGGCTCAGCTTCAGCCATGGTAGGTGCTGTTTCGACAGGAACGGCTGATTCAGTTTCGGCCAGAGCGGATACTGGCTCCGGTTCTTGCACAGGTTTCGTTGCAGGTACTGTGACTGGCTCAGTTTCAGCCACGGTAGGTGCTGTTTCCACAGGAACGGATACTGGCTCCGGTTCTTGTACAGATTCCGTTGTAGGTGCTGTGGCTGGCTCAGTTGCAACTATAGGAGATGCTGTTTCATTCGGAACGGGAGCTGGCTCCGGTTCTTGTACAGTCTCCGCGGCAGATACTGGGACTGGCTCAGCTTCAGCCATGGTAGGTGCTGTTTCGACAGGAACGGCTGATTCAGTTTCGGCCAGAGCGGATACTGGCTCCGGTTCTTGCACAGGTTTCGTTGCAGGTACTGTGACTGGCTCAGTTGCAGCTAGAGGAGCTGTTGTTTCATTCGAGATGTGATCTGGCTCCGATTCTTGTACACGTTTCGCTGCAGGTACTGCGACTGGCTCAGTTTCAGCCACGGTAGGTGCTGTTTCCACAGGAACGGATACTGGCTCCGGTTCTTGTACAGGTTCCGTTGTAGGTGCTGTGGCTGGCTCAGTTGCAACTATAGGAGATGCTGTTTTATTCGGAACGGGAGCTGGCTCCGGTTCTTGTACAGTCTCCGCGGCAGATACTGGGACTGGCTCAGCTTCAGCCATGGTAGGTGCTGTTTCGACAGGAAGGGCTGATTCAGTTTCGGCCAGAGCGGATACTGGCTCCGGTTCTTGCACAGGTTTCGTTGCAGGTACTGTGACTGGCTCAGTTTCAGCCACGGTAGGTGCTGTTTCCACAGGAACGGATACTGGCTCCGGTTCTTGTACAGGTTCCGTTGTTGGTGCTGTGGCTGGCTCAGTTGCAACTATAGGAGATGCTGTTTCATTCGGAACGGGAGCTGGCTCCGGTTCTTGTACAGTCTCCGCGGCAGATACTGGGACTGGCTCAGCTTCAGCCATGGTAGGTGCTGTTTCGACAGGAACGGCTGATTCAGTTTCGGCCAGAGCGGATACTGGCTCCGGTTCTTGCACAGGTTTCGTTGCAGGTACTGTGACTGGCTCAGTTGCAGCTAGAGGAGCTGTTGTTTCATTCGGAACGGGAGCTGGCTCCGGTTCTTGTACAGTCTCCGCGGCAGATACTGGGACTGGCTCAGCTTCAGCCATGGTAGGTGCTGTTTCGACAGGAACGGCTGATTCAGTTTCGGCCAGAGCGGATACTGGCTCCGGTTCTTGCACAGGTTCCATTGCAGGTACTGCGACTGGCTCAGTTGCAGCTAGAGGAGCTGTTGTTTCATTCGAGATGGGATCTGGCTCCGTTTCTTGTACACGTTTCGCTGCAGGTGCTGCGACTGACTCAGTTGCAGCTTTTTGAGCTGCTGTTTCATTCGAAGTGGGAGCTGGCTCTTCTTTTACAGGTTCCGCGTCGGGTACTGTGACTTGTTTAGCTTCAGCCACGGTAGGTGCTGTTTCCACAGGAACGTGCACTGGTTCCGATTCTTGTATAGGTTCCGCCGCAGATGCTGCGTCTGATTTAGTTTCGGCCAGAGCGGATACTGCCTCCGGTTCTTGTACAGGCTCTGCCGGTTGTTCAGTTGAAGTTATAGGAACAGGTGTTTCAATTGAAACTAATGCTGGCTCCGGTTCTTGTACAGGTTCCGCGGCAGGTACTGCGACTGGCTCAGTTTCAGCCATGGGATCAGCTATTTCGACCACGGCGGCTAGTGGTTCCGGTTCTTGTACAGGTTCTTTCGGTTGCTCAGTTGCAGTTATAGGAACAAATATTTCAGTTGAAACTAATGCTGGGTCCGGTTCTTGTACAGGTTCCGCGGCAGGTACTGCGACTGGCTCAGTTTCAGCCATGGGATCAGCTATTTCGACCACGGCGGCTAGTGGTTCCGGTTCTTGTACAGGTTCTTTCGGTTCCTCAGTTGCAGTTATAGGAACAAGTGCTTCAGTTGAAACTAATGCTGGCTCCGGTTGTTGTACAGGTTTTGCGGTAGGTACTGCGACTGGCTCAAATTCAGCCACGGTAGGTGCTGTTTCGACCGGAACGGACACTGGTTCTAGTTCTTGTACAGGTTCTGCCGTTTGCTCAGTTGCAGCTATAGGAGCCAGTGTGTCAGTAAACATTGGCGCTGGCTCCAGTTTTTGCACAGGTTCCCCGACAGGTACTGCAACTGGTTCCGCTGCAGCTATAGGAGTCGCTGTTTCATTCGAAATGGGTGCTGGCTCAGGTTCTTGTACAAGTTCATCGGCAGATATTGCAGTTGGCTCAGTTGCAGCCACCGGAGCTGTTGCTTCAGTCGGAACGGATGCTGGTTCCGGTTCTTGTAGAAGTTCCGCTACAGGATCTACAGCTGGCTCAGCTGCAGTTTCGTAGGGAACTTGTGCTGACTGTGGTTCTTGTTGTAGTTCCGCTGCAGTTACTGCGGCTGACTCCGCTGCAGCTATTGGAGATGCTGGTTCATTCGAAACGGGAGCTGGCGCAGCTACTGGGATTGGTTGAGCTGCTGCAACGGTAGCTGCAGTTTCGGTCGGAACGGGTGCTGGCTGTGGTTCTTGTACAAGTTCTGCGGCAGGTATTGCAGTTGGCTCAGCTGCAGCCGCCGAAGTTGTTGCTTCAGTCGGAACTGATGCTGGCTCCGGTTCTTGTATAGATTCTGCGGCGGGTATTTGAGCTGGCTCAGCTACCGCTATAGGAGCCGCTGTTTCAGTTGGGACAGATGCTAGGTGCGGTTCTTGTAAAGATTCCGGGGCAGGTATTGCGGCTGGCTCAGCTACAGCTGTAGGAGCCTCTGTTTCTGTGGAAACGGGTGCTTGCTCTGGTTCTTGTACAGGTTTCGCGGCAAGTATTGCAGTTGGCTCAGCTACAGCCACCGGAGTTTCTGCTTCAGTCGGTACAGATGCTGGCTTCGGTTCTTGTGGAGGTTCCACGGAAGGTACTACAGCTGGCGCAGCTGCAGTAACAGTAGCTGCAATTTTGTTCGAAACTTGTGCTGCCTGTGGTTCTTGTTGTGGCTCCGCTGCAGGTACTACAGTTGGCTCAGCTGCAGCAATGAAAGGTGCAGTTTCGGGCGGAAGTTGTGCTGACTGTTCTTGTTGTGCCACTAAATCTTTTGAAACTAGTGCTGGCATCGTTTCTTGTACAGAATCCGTGGTACTTATTGTAGTTGGCTTAGCTGGTGCCACGGAAGATGCAGTTTCAGTCGGAATGGATGCTGGCTCCGTTTGCTGTACAGATTCCACAGGTTCAGCTGCAACAACGGTAACTGTAATTTCGGTCGAAACGGGTGCTGGCTGTAGTTCTGTAGCTTTAGGTTTCGCATACTCTGTTTCAGTTGGAGCGGTTGCTGGCTCTGTTTCAGTTGAAGCGGGGGTTGGCTCTGATTGTTTTGCAGGTTTCGCTGCAGGTGGATCAGCTGCAGCAACGGTAGCTGCTATTTCGCTCAGAACGGGTACTGGTTGTGGTTCTTGTCCAGGTTCCGTTGCAGGAGCTACAGCTGGCTGAGTTGCAGTTTCGGACGGAACTTCTGCTGACTGTGGTTCTGCTGCAGATACTACAGCTGGCGTAGCTGCGGCTGCGGTAGTTGCAGTTTCGGTCGGAACGGGTGCTGGTTGTAGTTCTTGTACAAGTTTTGCTGCAGGTACTGCGGCTGGCTCAGCTTTAGGTTTCGTAGACTCTGTTTCAGTTGGAGCGTTTGCTGGCTCTGATGGCTTTTCAGGTTTCACTGCAGGTACTGCGGCCAGCTCGGTTGCAGGCAAGAGAGCTGCGGTTGCGGTCTTAGTAGTTCCTGGCTGTGGATCTTGCCCTACCTCCGCTGTAGTAAGTGCGGCTGGCTCAGCTGCAGTTTTAGGACGCTCTGTTGTGGATGGAGCGGGTGCTGGTTCAAGTTGTTTGACAGGCTCCTCTGCAGGTAATACTGCTTGCCCAGCTTCAGCAGACTGTGCCACTGGCTCGGTCGCGACGGATGCTGGTTCCGGTATGAGAGTTTCTGGTTTGGTTAGAATGGGTGCTGATTTCGGGTTTGGCGCAGATGTTGCCGGTTCTGACGCAGTGACTGTAGCTGTGACCAGTGGTGACTTAGTCGCAGCAGTTGCAGTGCATCCTGTAGAAGGTTCAGATTTGATCAGACCGGGCGCTGGTTCCGGTATCCGATGTGTTGTTGATTCATTTGCTGAGGGTTTCATTATCGAACTTTGAACTTCGATTGCAGTGGTTTCAATTCCACAAAAGCTAAGTTCCTCTACAGCACTTTCCAGTAGTTTAGTTGTTTGTTCCGGTGGTTTCTGTGTGGCTATTATACTTTCGCTTACATCCGAGAGTTCCTTAACCTTAAGTTCGTCTTCTGTTATTTCCTCGTGTATTATGTCAAGTGATTGGTGTCCTGCTTCTGGACTGCGGGATTTTATTTCCGCCAGAGCCAGTTCGCTTAATTCTTTTAACGAATTCAGTTCGGTGGGAGAAATTATGGTTTTCTGCTCTGACGCGGGTACAGCTAACATTGGGCCCAGAGCAATAGCGGCTAATATTTCTATTACGGATGGAGAACGGTCCACCGATATGTCGCCGATTGTTCGTGACTTTGTGACATTGGGGTTAACATCAAGAACTTCAATTGTACTGAAACCGGTACAACCTTCAATGGCGAGCGGGTCTTCAGTAAGTTCATTGGCTGGAAACACAAACGACGTCTGAGTTTCGCAAATACGCACATAATGCAAAGATACTGAGACGATACCTCTGAAGGGAAGCAATTGGATGGCAGACAACAATGTTTGCTACTAGAAACTAAAATGCGTTGACGACTGACTAGCTGCTACAAAAATCATAGTTGGGATGGCAGAAGTTGACTTGCATGGTAATTGTGGTTAGTATGTTTAGTTACGGGTTGTCAAAATTATGTTTAAACACAATTTGATGGATGCTAATGACTTGATGTGTTATTGTTGTATGGGTGGCTTACCTGATGAGGCACCCTGCTGCTTTGCTTCTTGTAAGGCGGCGGCATGTTTTAAATTCGCTGGCGGTGACAGTAGGCCCGTGTCCATTTCTTCCGCCTGTAGCTTGCCAGTATCCGCGTTGATGTCCGTTGTGTTGGCTGCTGTGTCTTTAATATGTTCGTTCTTCGTCTCGGTATAGTGAGGTTCATCGGCGGCTGGCAGCGTGTAAGAGACCAAGCTGACACGCTCTACTAGCTCGTCCAGGACGATTTTCGTATTCTGCCCACCAATCAGATGTTTGTTTAGCAAACGATCATTAAGCGGATCCAAATTGTTTTGCAGCAGATCCATGGAGGAGTCATCTGTGTCCGAGCCCATTTCCGAAAGATCACTGATCTCGTCTGTGGTCTTGTCGCCGATCTGAGCGCGCACGTCTTCCTTGGGTGCGGGCACCAGCATGCCAACGCTGCCGGCAGCAATCGAGGTGCTAATGGAAGAACGCTTTTTCTTGAACAGCCAGTTGTCCTCCCACGTGCCCTCACCGAGCGCACTCGAGGTAATCGAAGCACGATCTGTGACAAAGAAAACATTGTTTGAATAAGGTGCAACTAAAGTACTTAAGTGTTGTTGTTGGCCTACCATCTTCCTCAGATTCAGTGACAGGAGCAGATAGGTCAGGTAGTGGCACCATATGCGATGCAATGTAATCACTCAAAGCCGATTCGCGTCCAGCAGTAATAAGCAAATGGTCCGCATCGTCGGCTGGCAAATTCCGTTCGGAATCGAAGGGAGAAGCGTGCTCGCCTTTGCCGATCTGTTGGCGTTAGGGGAAAAGTTAGAGCGATTTCGGGTGGCAATGGCTAAGTAAAAACTCACTTGGGGCGACTGCTCGGTGTCGGTGTAGCTACAATCGCTTCGGGGCTCCACCGAACTGCCGGATGTAGTGCTCTGATTTTCAATGTTGTAATTCGGGTCCACATTGCGAGCGCTCAGGTCCGGCGTACTCTCCGACAATGGCCTTACGTTGCCCTGCGTGTCGACGATCTGCTCCACGATCGCATGAAAGAGAAAAATCAAATGTCAAAATATAAATGTCATGTCATGACAAGGCAGCACGTGCTGTGGCCGGGTGGCGCTAACATAAGTGAGCAACAGCACATGTGCGTCCCTGACTGTGAACTTGCGACCGAATGGGGAAATCTCGGCGCTGTACATGCAAACTATGCGGCAATTGCCTTAAGCCGCTTAAGTCAGCGGGCGTTTTGACGGCGTCCGCACGTCAGCGAAAACTTAACGAATGTCTGAAGACTGGCGCCTTCGTTGAGTGACGCGGCTCGACTTTGTATCGATTTCAGACAGCAAAGTAGAGCGCAAGTCGAGGCTTTGTGGCACAGAAATGTGAAAAAATTAAACGAGCCAACGATTTTGAAGATGTAGCGCTGCTGATGTGGTTTCTTGGAAATATTTTTCTTTAAAATTACAATGCTTTCGAGCTTGGGGCTTTTAATGACAATCAGAAACTATCTGGCTACGTTCATGTTTCTACACCGTTGTCAACAATTATTGACGCTGGACTGATTTCGTCAATTAAAAATAATAAAATGCGCTTGGAAACTTTTTTCACGTAATATTAGATTCGAAAATTCAGCACGAGTTTCCACAAACTTTTAACGAGCACATAAAATCGGATCAATTTTTTTGTATTAAATTATGTAAGCATTACATTTTCTTGCTGCTCGTCCATGCTAAAATCCTTTGGGGTAGAAAACCCCGATCACATTCCCTTTCGAATAAACTGCTTATTCTGAACTGTGGCTGCAGGAGTAATCCTTTGTATGCGTAAACGGAAATATTCCAAATGCAGCTGTATGTCTGCTTTATCCAATTAATGTTGCTCTAGTATTGGTGGCGCTGGTTTGACTTGGTTGGTTTTTATTTATCAGAAACGTTTGCACGGCTTGAAAGTTGACGACCAACTAAAACCCCTCGTGGCAACTTGTCGATTTCTAGGCTTGGCCATTTAGCACGAAATTCTTCGTTTAAAATTTATAACGGAAGGAAGCCACCAAAGTGCTCAATGAAAGGGAAACTAAGTAGGCTGGCGTACGGGCGTGCGGGCAGCAGTAAATCGCAAATCGCCACAGACACGACACTTGCCAATTATTTTTGTGCGGCAAAGAGCAATGCAAAAGCACCTAAACAAGTCGTTTCTGTGCTCCAAAAGCGGCTGCTTGTGTATGTGTTGTTGAATTTGATGTGTTGTGCGTGTGTTGTTATTTTGGGTTTTCAGTCTTTTGTTTTGATTGCTTTCGCTCAGTTAAGGCGGCTGTGGGTCATTCTGTACCGGCTTTTTGCATTTGTTTGCTGACATGTTTTGCTTTCTTTGTTTATTTTCTAAATGAATGTGGTTTTTATGTTTGCCTTATGCCTGCGACCTGAAAATTAGCTATGTTGTAATTTTGCTTTTCACTTGTTTGTGAAGCGACACGTACAAAAATGCATCAAACACGTGTTTACTGAATTGGACATAGAGAATTTCTATGGGCCCACACTGCGTATGCGTAACTAATAAAATGAATAGGTAACGTTTTTTTAACAGAGTCAAATTGGTACTGGCTTCAATGCCTAAGTCAAATAACACCTTGAGATACCTTTTTGTTTGGGTTCAAAGTTTTAAGAGTCGAAATGAAAGTATTCACTATTCACGCTATTTTTGAATTACTTTTTCAGTAACTTTAAGGATCTAAGGATCTAATTATTTAATTTATCATTGTCCCCCCACTCACCTTATTCAGCACCGCTGTGGCCAGCAAATCCTGATAGATTTTCGGCTCGAAATAGTGCTCGGTCCGGTGACGCCTTGCAGTGCCATTGGCCAGCGGCAACGTGGTGCCACCGTTGCTCTGCGCGTGCGTGTTGAGCGCCAACTCCGAGACGGTGCCCGTTGCCATGCCGGGCATGCGCAACGTCTCAGCTATGATGGCTTCGATTAGCTGACGTAGCCGCGTCTGCGACATTGTCGAGAAGTCTTGCAGCTGATTGTTATTGTTGTTGACTGTGTGCGGTGTCGCTGTGGCGCTGTGCTGACCATTGACTACGGCGGCTAGATCTGCAAAAAAAAAAAAGAAATCGCGATTAGTCCATGTGCTGGCGCGATCTGGCGACTGATTGGACACAAACGTGCTCTGGCAATAATACAGCGCTACAATAATACGCGCACACTCATGCAGACATTCACGCATGCGCAACGCTCAAGGACGCATCCCATACTTTACCTAATTTCACCTCAATAATGTAGACAACGTAGAATATAATGAGCGCCAGTACGGCGTAGGCGCCGGTCAACACACCCAATGTAAAATCCATTTTGCTAGTTAGCACGCTGCTTGTGCATGAATCGTCATACATTTGTGTAATTTCTATAAACAGTTTATAATTGATTGTTGTTTTTGTTGTTGCAAATTATGGACACTACTTTGCGGCGGCTGCAGCTAATCACTGCGATTCGTTGTGACGTTTAGCTGTTCATTCAATTCAATTCAATTTTAACGCAACTCATTGACGAGCTTCCGTTGTGTGCGTTCACTTATTGGCCGTTTGCGTAGTTGCTGCATTGTTGTTGCGTAGATTGCAAGAAATCGTAAAAAAAAATTGCATCGCTGCAAATATATCGACACAATGTTTATTTTTCTTTCTCGTTCAACCCGTTTGGGGTTTCTTTTGCTGCAGCTGTTGCTGCTGGCGTCGCTTCGACGCCAAAATGTAAAGCAAACATTTGCTCATATAATTACAATAATTAAGTGTGTCACGTAATGTGCGCGTTTGCAACATTTACAATTGAGCCCAGCGGCCGCAACAGTGGTTGAGGAAGAATTTAAGCATGAAAATGTTGCACTTTGTTAGGTGTTTTGGTGTGCGGTGTTCACGCCTTGCGTGCCGTTGCACATACAAACTGCAACATTTGTTGCATTTAAATCGTTGTACCAGCGCGCAAATTATTTTCAGAAACATTGTTTGGGCTTGAAATGAATTTGCAAATGTTATGTTTTGTTGTTGCCGAATTAATTGGCAAACTAATTGCTCGCAATTAACATACTTTAATTAGGCAAAAGTTTTGGAATTTTTGAATATTGCAAACAAATATTCATACGTGTTTTTACATGTAAGTTGATTGCTTTTTATAGTAAGTGAGATATAATGCAGACTGAGCGAGAGAAATGCATAAAACTGAATGTACTGTATGCATGCGTACTTAATTCAGAAGGAAACGATTTTAAAGATGCTCAATGAAATTGATTTCCTATGTAAAAGTGGTGTAACGTTGCTTGAATGCTTTGTAACTCTGTAGAAAGTCTATAGAGATGTTAAAGTTAGGTTAGGTTGAAGAGGTTGGGTTGAAGTGCTAACTGGCCACCGGATCTTGCCAAAAGATACACTTAGGCTACAAATTAGGATCATTGAAATACCACAGAAAGAAAGAGTAATGCGTCTATATAACAAGTCTTTCGAGGGTCTCATTAAATCAGTCTGATTCGTGGGGATTACCAGCGATAAGAGAGTTGCTAGAAATTTTCTATGAATCAAAGAGACGTAATCTGGCTCTTGAAAAACACTGGCAGTATGTTACTAGCTGTTTCGAGATCATTCAAATTGTCAAAGAATGGTAAGCGTAAAGCTTTCCATCTACGTCTAGAAAGTCACAGGCAATGGTAGAGTAGGTGACTGTGTATAAGGTCTGTTTAGGAAGATTTCCAGTAAAAATTATCCAGTAAAAATTATCAGGAGAGTAAGCGAGCTTACGCTCCCAAAAATGAAACTATCTAAAAAAGTAAACAAACAGGAATTTGTAAGAATTTGCAAGTTTTAACTCTTGGTTATACCAGTGAGACTTCGCACATTCATAATACACAGGAAAAAGGGTATAAACAGGAGGATTTAATATTTAATGCAAAAGGCAAATGGTTCGTTGCGCTCAATCTGCGATTTTGCCCTTTCAGATGCAGCAGGAAAAGCTGAGCAAGACGGTTGTAGGTCAGCAGACTTGCGAACGCACCAATTTCTTGCCAAAATGATTTGTCTTTGCAGTCGATCATATGGCAGCCAGTCATATGTTTTTCTTGTTCTTCTTCTTACTGGCAAAAAGTTACTGGACAAAATTTCTCCAGTAAAAACTTGCAAGTTCTCACGAAATGAAGTGTCACTTTACGCTCTCAGTTTCTCTCTCGTTACTGGAGATTTGGCGTAAACAAACAGGATCCAGTAAAAATTTGTACAAATTTTTACAAATTCGTACAAATTATTCGTTGCCAAACAGACCTATAGTTGAATGGCTTGTCGTCCAAATAGACACTGTGCCGTCACAACTGTCGAGATCCTTAATTTAACATCTTTTAAAAAATTCCATAAATTGAATAGTGTATGACATTTTGAGTTCAGTTTTTGTACATTGGATGTTAAATCACATTTTTAAGAAGTCAAACTTGAAATTTTGTGTTTAAAAGTCAGATGGTTGAAGAAGTCAGATGGTTGACTCAGGCAACGCCTTTAGTGACGCCTAAGTGATGTCCTTGTACCTGAAGTAGCTGTTCGTCCATTCCTAAAACTAAAATATTCCTAAAAATAACTAAAGAGCATTTTTTGTGATGAGTTATGTTGTTCCTCCTTCGTAGATCTAAAAGTGTAATAGGAACCAATGAAGTTGACAGTGGTACGATAATAGGGACTTGGGTCAGAGAGAAATATTCAAGATGTTGTCAGGGTAATACCAGTGGCTTCTGACCCCCTAATAACTCTAGTATTACATAGGAGAAATATTGAAATCAGTTTCTCGAAGCATGAACAATGGTATAATCCAGAATTCAAGAATCCATGGTAGGGGACCTGAAGGACATTTTCTTCACTGACGATTCCAAGACCGATAGAGGTACTGGAGCTGGATGACACCTTATTGCAAGTATCAACTGTTACTATTCTTTGAGTGGGAAACCGTCTGCCAGTCGGAGGTCCTTGCGATACTGAAGGTAAAGGAATGGATAATCGGTAGGAAAAGACGCGGGAAACGTATAGAAGTCTCTAGTGACAGTCAAGCTGCACTGAAAGCCCTAAAGAAAGCGCAAGTAACTTCGAAGATTGTCCAAGAATGTTGGATGAAACGTAGTTCAGTTGCGGGACATAATAAGTTACAATTTATCTGGGTTCCTGGACATTGTGGTGCTCATGGTAACAAAACTGCCGATAAACTGCCTAACTGTCCATAATGGTGTACACTCTTGGGACCAGAACCAATGATCAGTACCAATCTAACAGGCACCCTGGATAGAATCAAATCCCTTGTAAACAACTTACATAGGGGGCCAGTGGCTCACACAGGATTTCATTTTGTGGGAGGTTTTGCGTACAATTTTTCAGTCGAACACCATTCGAAACCATATTTTGTACCAGCAATTTTTGTGTTTTGTGGGGGAGGGGGGTTGAACCCCCAAAATCCTCCTGTGTGCGCCACTGTACCGAGTGTTGGTCTAGGCTGGGAAGATGTAGGACTGCCAAGTGTTTTGTGCTAAACCCAAACAGGAAGGCAGTAGGAAGAGTATTCCTTTTGAGATTAGGGAGGAACGATTTTTTTCCGGATTTCCACAATCCATGAAGCCGGCATATGGCCAACATGGCCATCATCGAGGATTCAACTTGGGCATGTTGTGTGGAAGAGGTAAATAGCACAGAGCATTTTCTCTGTGTAGGTTTCTCCTTCGCTAAAACGAGATTGTGCACTTTGGGTTCAGATGTTATGAGGAAAGTTACTCTGTGCAATCTCCTAAGATTCATAAAAAACTCCAGGAAATTTGTGCAGGAGGACGAGTAATACCTACTTCCCTACTTATTCACTTTCTTGTATCCTCCACCCCTCTTTTTTCCATGATCCTTTCCTGAGCCTTAAGTACAATGGGTTGCCAAGAGTGAGGGTTTGAAAAATGGACCTCCTATGATTTATGTTCTCGACTCCTCTCACATCTATCTACCTATGTATGAGCTATGTGTTTCGGTTAACTTGCGCATTACTCTACTTTTGTTACTCCACTCATTCACTGACACAAATTTGATATGATTTAGAATTGCCATAAAAACAATCATACCAATCGATGGAAGAATAATAAAAGCAATTAATGCATAATTGTCAATGCTGTTGGAATGTCTGGTATGTTGCTGCTGATTTAGATAAAAACCCGACTATTAATATAGATAAATGCGCAGCGCGTAGATAAAGAGTACACAACGCTTTCGGGCGGCACAATTTTGCTAAAGCTTAAAGTTAGCCTCATAGAAACTCTGGTACAGACTGTGTAGTTAATACAACGAAAATAATTTGAGAGCATAATAAACTGAAAACGTGTAGAAAAAGGTTTAAAAGTCGTGTAATTTGTGAGTCAATTGTCAGCGATGAATGACAGCAACAGTGTTGAAAAATGCGCAAATTATTGATGGATGGCGACTGTGGCGCGCAGCTGTCATGCATACGTCTACCAAAAAGTTGTACCTATGTTCATATGTTTGTATGTACAAATGTATGTAGCAAAACGAAACAAAACAGACTATTAATGGCATTAATTTGAACAGTATTTGAACAGATTTTTCCATTGTTGCTTTGTGGGTGGTGCAAATGTTTTAGAAAAGCTCATAAAAAATTACTATTAGTCTCTGGTAAAAGGGTAACAGGTGGTTGTGGTGTCATGCCACATTGCATCCAATGCCAGCTGCCACTTGGCTGAGTAAGCAATTGACCAGAAATGCTTGGTTCAGCTGCATTGCAGTTGTCGTCTGAGCAGCAAATTGCCAATCACATGAATTAAGCGCCACTAAAGTGGCGCACTTTTTCTGCACGACTGAGTGAACGCACACTCACGCACTAGATAGGGGCTATCTAACAGACAGACGCACACACCGAGCAATGAAGTTGTTCGCTGATTAATGACCACACTTGAGTTCTGGCTGGGTGCTTTTGCCTTTTACCTTGGCTGCTTGTTATCGCAGTCATTTTTTGTCTTCTTCATGATTTTAAGAAAAAAAACAACAACAACAAGAACACTTTGGTGCTTTAAGGCGTTGCTCTGCGGCTATTTATTATATGATTTTTGTTATTTTTTTTGTAATATTTAAAAAACTTAACAATTTGTTATTTGCGTCAAGAAATTAGCATAACCTAACAATGCGGCCCATTGACTTTGACACACGTTTTTCGGCTTTTATCTTAATGACAACTTTTGAGACTCTTTTCAGCGGCATCACTTAGTCAGCGACATTCTCCAATTCATTTGTTGGCTTGCAAATTCAGTTAGAAACAATGCAACAACACGATTTCCACCTTTGTGGCAAACGATTTGGCGCATCCAGATTGTTTTGTGTGTCGTGTCAGCTCAGAGTACAAAGTGCGCACTTGAATTGAGCTTTCGTAATGCACCGTTTACGGCTCGACTGCACATTTCTTGCAATCTGTTAGACTTTTGTACTGGCGATATTTCCGCCTAAGTATTTATAAAGTTTGTATTTTGAAATGCACGAACCGGTTTGCCAACGTTTACTATGGTGGATTTTGTATTTGCTTGTGAAATATGATTTCAAGTTCAAGTTTAAGCATGGCATACACTCGCACTTTATACGCTCCTCGTTGCGAACAGTCAAAGTGTTATTTTTAATTACATAGAAATTAGTATAAACGCTATACTTGACTGTTTATGTAAGAGTCTAACAACTAATTTCTACGATGTAGAATTTTACTTTGTGATGCCTATAGGAAAGTTGATTGCTAAGTCCAAGTTGCTGTGTTTAGATCTGCTGGGATTTTCTTGTTTTAAGAATATTTTTTAATCGATTAAATGGCATTATGACATAACTACATGAAAGTTATTGATTTTTATTTCTCTATTTTTCATACAAAAAGAGAAGCGAAAAAAGAGCATGTTTCTCGCTTTTCTCATACAAACGTATGATGTTATGGACCTGGCTAATTTTTATAATTTCCCTAAGACTAGTAGTGCTGATATGACAACCTTCAAAAAACTCAGCCCGAGCTTCTCCAAACTATTCGATTCTTAGTACCGGGCTGGGACCGTTTCTATAAAAGACTAGCAGGACCCCGCGGCTTTGCACGCAATAATATCTTTTGTCGAAGCTGTATGGACGAGGAAGAAAACGCACTTCACCTTCTAGGAACTTGTTTCGTATTATCTAGAAGAAAGAATCTTATAGATTATCTAGGGGATCTAGCCGATAGGACTATTCAGTCTACTATTCTTCGTTTTGCTTTCTAATGTCTTCTGTCGAAGCTGCATGGACGAGAAAAAAAACGCACTTCACCTTCTAGGAACTTGTTTGGTATTATCTAAAAGAAAGAATCTTCTAGATCATCTATCGGATTTAGCCAATAGGGCTGTTCACAGTCTACTAGGTTTCGTTTTGTTTTCTAATGACTTCTGTCGAAGCTACATAGATGAGGAATAGGAAAACAGTGCACATCACCTTCTATGTACTTGCCGCTCATTATCTTGAAAACGGAAAACTGACCTAGGCAACTTTTTCGACAACCTAAGTGATCCAGCTGATGGGAATATATAAAGTTCCCAGGACTCAAACTGTGTTACCGGTCTTTTGTTCGACTGCATGTGGTATCACAATGGGCCTTCATGCTTTAAGTAGTCTTCGCCTTGGGGACAGCCACTCCTTCCTATCTAGTAAAGACTGAATATACAGTCTCATGACAATATTCAACTTTTTGTTTCAATGCATTATTCATTCGAGTTTTTACGAAATATTTTCTCCTATCTTTTGCAAATGTCCCGAAGTGACCTTACTTTGACGTAATGATTGTAAAAATAAGCCTAACAAAACTCTAACTAAAAGCAAGTTTAATATTCTGCCCCGCTAGCAACCAATTAAATTAACAAAAGTTGTAAAAAATTCACATGTCTTAAATTTGTTTTACCTTTAGCTGAATTTGCTCTGCATTTTCTGCTTTACCTTTGAACACTTGAAATCCATTAATCTTTTTTATACTATTTCATTTATACTAAATTCTAAAACTTTTGCGACTCCCTTTACTAGGTAACATATAATTATTGACAGACACATTGTTATTCTGCACAGAAATCAATGATTATCCACCTGCGATAGTAAGTGTGATGAAATATACTCTACAACAATTATATTAAGTATACTTAATACAATGCATTCATTAAACCTTCTACACAGTATTGAAGTTAAAAGTTATTGAAAAATGGTCGAGATCAGTTTAGTTTATAATTCCAATTCAACTAACATCAAATAAGGAGCGATTTTCTTATAGCACACAATAGCAACACCTTAAGCATTCCTGGAGAGAATTTTTTTTAACTTGAACTTTCAGTTTAGCAAGCAAGTAAGCAAGCATAGAATAGCAAATCTCAGACAAAAAAAAAATTCTTTGGAAAAACGAATTTTAGGCCGTTAGTGATTTAATAGCGAGTAAATTAGGTTAGGTTAGGTTGAAGTGGGAACCTTATTCTGCAAGAAATATTTTTAGCACAATGGCTCTTTGTTGCACCAGATTGGGAACCACAAGGATTCCAAGATGAAACTCGCTTCTGCCTGATAAAAAGAGGTGAAAGCTCAGTTAACCCATTGCTGCGTAATGGGTAAAATTTTTCCCATGAAAATTGATTTTTTTTTTAAATTAAAAAAAAGTTTAAAAAAGTCAATGTTTGAGATCTCTCAAAACCATTGATAGGGATAGTTAGGGTAAAGATGGAACTACTTTAACCTAGTGAATAATTAATTAATTGACTGGCACGACAGCCCGCTTACGCGAGACTAAGGCCTAGCTTCCCGCAACTATCCGTGTTGTGCGTGTGAATTTGTACGCGGGTTGAAGGGACCTACAGTTTTATGCCGGTTCCGAACGGCAGGTTGGGAGCAATAAGCAATTTTTACTCTCAGAGCTTTGCCATTTCCAGCTGAGAGGACAGCCACCGAAAGAGAAAACGAGTTTTCCCGTTATTTTTTTTTTTTTTTTTTAGGTGTTATTACAGGCAGTATTTGAACCTGAGGTTGCTGCCTGCGACTCGCGGTCCAACGCACTAACCAACTGAGCCACGGCGGCTGCCTAGTGAAGGTCACCCTAGTCACCTAGTGAAGGTCACCCTAAAATTCCGCCATCTAGCTAGAGTTAGCAGACTCCAAAAATCATGAATTTTCCGGAGGTGGAAAATGTGGTGAAACGTAGTGGCCTTAGAACCTCACAAAACCTGCTTCCTAACTCACCTGTAAAAAGTACAACTTTTGTTCACGTGTTTAGCTGATCACTTCACAAAGTATGGAAAAAAGCTACCATTGCTGCGTAATGGGTACAAAATACCTAATACAGAAACATGCAGAGATATAAAGCTGAAATTTTGTTTCTCATCATTTTGGGTCACTTCTAGGTCGTGTATGAAATTTTATCAAAATCGTATGGGCGGAACTGGTACCCGGCAGCAATGGGTTAAGCTGTTCTCGAACCTATGAAGAAACTCCTCTCATGGCTAGAGACGGACATTGGCACATAAAGTGAAGCACCGTTTTTTTTCGTCTTTGAAACGACAGCCGCTATAGAAGTCGTTGTGTGGCAATCTCATTCTTGCGTCAGTACTCAGTACTCCGTAAGCTCAGAAACCACTGAGCTTATGGGGTTTCAATAGCTTCAGACCAACAACAACTTCACTGCGCCATAGGTGTAATGCTATGCAAGTGGCGACTGGCGACCGACGATTTATGTAGAAGTTGCAAAGACGAAGATGCAGTAGAATCAATCGAAAACCCGTGATGCCATTGTCCATCACTGCAGGAATGACGGCTCCGGACCCTTGGGGCCAAGTTCTCCGATGGGGTTACGGAAATAGCTCATGTACAGATTACTGATCTACACAATTATTCCCAAAAGATCACGTCTGGGACTACCATACAAGGATCCCAACAGACAGGGAAGGGCACCGGTATTTTTAAGAATGAAGGGATTCATAATGGACCTAATGGGGTCTTCGGGTGGAAGTGCGTGCCGCACACTCTCCTTTAACCTAACCTAACGTAACCTAACCTAATCGAGGCCTAGGTTGAGCAGCTATCTGGATCAGCCTAAAAGTGAGTAACCCAATGCCATTCAGGTACGTAAGGCTTGTTGATAACATCTGAATATATTAAAATTTTAGACAACGCTATCAAAAAGATTGGACGAAGGAACAACTTGAGTCAGCAATAAATATAAATATTATTTATCAGCGCTAAGATAACAACTGTTGTAAAAAACATATCAAAGTACTGTTTCAGGGGAATTATGGCACTTTTATATTTATTATGGTATTCGGTAAAGCCATTATGTAATTTATTTGACTAGTTTAACTATGAGTTTCATTTATTGCAAATCATTATTAGAACAATGCTCACAAAATTCTATGCCAAGGCATAAACTTTAGTAAATGATTTTATCAAAATTTTCAAATGTTATTGACTTGCAGCAAGTACCATTGAGAGTTGATTAACTTTTGTTTGTTTCCGCAAAAAACTGTCATAGTGTTGATTATTTTTAAGGTTTTGTGGGCAATTTTAAATTTCAAGGTCACCCAACCGAAATACGTTCAGGTGAATTCGCTAATAACTTTGAACCAAAACGGTTGTAGCTAAACGCATAGAGCACATTGTTTGTTTTAATGTTAAAACAATTAAATAAACAAAAAAAAATAAAAACATCAAAAATGCAAGATAACAAAATAAAACAAAAAAAAATTATAAAAAATATTGAACAAAACACGCAGCTACAGCTGGACTCATTGGCATGCAACTCATGCTGCAGCCTGACAGTGCAACATTTACTGCAAATATTTTGTAGGTACATACGAGTACATATTTATGTTTGTATGTCTATTAGTTAACAAGAATAACAACAATGTTTCAATGTTGCATGTTTCGTGCCGTTGCAAATTTTGCATAAATTATTGCATTAAATGTCCGGGTGAAGATGCGGCGAAAAATTTCCAAAAACTTGTTCGGACTCAATTTTGTCATTCATAAAAAATTAAAAAAAAAAAACAGTCGTTTTGTTGTTGTTGTTGCTTTGGTTTTTTCGCACAGACGGTAGCATATCATTAGCGTTGATAATGTATAGATTGTTGTTTGATTGTCTGTCTGTCTGTTCGCATTCGGCTGTTCATTGTGTCTATCTATCGATGTGTGCGTGTGTGTGTGTGTGTGTTTGTGTTAAAAGGTCAGTGCCGGCGCTGGCGAGCAATTTAGCGACAGTTTCAACCAAAATTTCAATAAAATACAACACAAACAACAACAATGCTGCGGCAATCATTATAACTCGATGGCAACAATAGCAACAACGACAACAGCACTTAACACGGTTGCTAAAGCGTTAAAATTCGATTTTTAATACATGTCTAATGGACGCTTTGGTGGTGTGGCTGCTGCTGCGTCTTTAACTTGAAACACCTTTGGCAGCAATTCGTGCATAATTTGTTATTAAATTTTTGATTTTTGATTGCGTTTTAAGCGCACTTTTTGTTGTTGTTATTTGGTTTTGTTATTTTTCGCGCTGTAATATGTCGGTGGAATGACGGTGGCAAACACTGGCCGGCAGCAGTCGCGGCACAATAACAATTCGACACCGTTATCAGTGAAGCTATAAAAACCAAATATTTGCAAGCAAATTGCTGTATTATTACTCGTTTCCTTTACACTAAAATGCGCCCAACGGCACTGACTAGATTGGCTTAAGAAATTAGCAAATGTTTCATCCGTTGTACAAAAGAATTTTGTCAACAATAAATTATGAAAAAAAACACAAATAAAAGAAAATAAAAGTAAAAGCACGAAATCGTTGTATATTCCACGACTTGAAATCAGTTGTTTGATCACCGATTTGAACGCGGCGCCGCGCGTATCTCAACTGAATATGAATTTGAGTTGAGTTTTTTGCGCGCTACGTACGCAGCGGCCGCTTGCTGGCGCAGTGTGGTGAGTTGCTACGTTGGTGAATTACGGTTGCCGCTTTGCCATATTTTTACAGCTCTTGGCTGTGTTACTGATTGTTGATTACTGTTGTTGTTGTTATATTTGTTTTTGCACGTAATCAGCTAAAGCCATGCGTACTTTTTTTGCTGCTGCGTTGCTGCCAGCAAAAAGGGATTTTTTCGCCGTTATTATTTATTTGCTATTCTTGAGCACCTTTCGACAGTGTTAACACCCTTCGGCAACGTGGAGAACATATCGAACGCTCTAATCGTGCTTTGTCGTTAACGTTTTGTGTTATTTATTGTCTGCTGTGGTTTTAGTTACTTACATGTGGGCAAAAACCGTTACTCATACGCGCCAGTGTGCGTTTAACTATGTGTTTGTGGGTGTGCGTGTGTGTGAGCGAGTGAATGATGAGTGGTTTGGGTTTTTGGCAAAAAAACGACAAAAATGTTGTATTTTGTTTTTCAATTTACGCATTTTTATCTCTGGTTAAAATTAATCTGTGCTATTTAGATAATTTAAGCAAATCTTGTGCCGCAGTAAAAACCATAAAGTAAGGAACATACATATAATGGGGTTAACGAATTTTGTTAAGTAGTTAAGTAAAAAAGTGTCTAAAAATCGGAATGTACATTTATCTGTTTGAAGGGTCTATTTGTCTGATTAATAATAACAAGAGTTGTTATAAAAGCTGAGGTATCGGAATGAAATTGGTAGAGTATAAGTAATATTTAAATACGTAAGTATTAAGTAATAATAAGTAACTACTTTATTTTGTTTTATTTTATTTTAGTTTATTTTATTTTATTTTATTTTATTTTATTTTATTTTATTTTATTTTATTTTATTTTATTTTATTTTATTTTATTTTATTTTATTTTATTTTATTTTATTTTATTTTATTTTATTTTATTTTATTTTATTTTATTTTATTTTATTTTATTTTATTTTATTTTATTTTATTTTATTTTATTAATTTTATTTTTTTTGTTTTATTTTGTTTTATTTTATTTTATTTTATTTCATTTTATTCAATTTTATTTTATTTTATTTTATTTTATTTTAGTTTATTTTATTTTAGTTTATTTTATTTTATTTTATTTTATTTTATTTTTATTTTATTTTATTTTTTTGTTTTATTTTATTTTATTTCATTTTATTTTATTTTATTTTATTTTCTTTTTTATTTTATTTTATTCTATTTTATTTTAATTTAATTTATTTTATTTTTTTCTTTTATTTTATTTTATTTTATTTTATTTCATTTCATTTCATTTCAGTTTATTTTATTTTATTTTATTTTATTTTATTTTATTTTAATTTATTTTATTTTTTTTTATTTTATTTTATTTTATTTTTTTTATTTTATTGTATTTTATTTTATTTTATTTTATTTTATTTTATTTTATTTTATTTTATTTTATTTTATTTTATTTTATTTTATTTTATTTTATTTTATTTTATTTTATTTTATTTTATTTTATTTTATTTTATTTTATTTTATTTTATTTTATTATAGCATACATAATTTGATTGCATTATTTTACAATTGTCATTAAATAACCGATTCATGTCAAAAGTCGCATAAAATTGATGGTACCCGCAGTATAATAGTTCTGAAACAAGTTACGAAATCTCCTTGTACTGTTGTTCAGATATTCTCGTAGACTACCACTTAATGTGCTGACTAACGTAACTGTACTGTCTTTGCCTTCAGGCTTTGCTGCCTTTAATTCATTGCTAACACTGAATCACTGATTTTTGCTCAGCACATCTTTCGCACTGTGGTTCTTCAAGATATGAATGACCAAAAACAATTAACAACTTAAAACAAATTCTGCTATTCACTTTGTAATGACCACTGAAGTTAAAAATCTAATCAATTATGATTTATTTATGCAGCCAAATGCTGCCTTCAGCTACTTTGGTAATGTACAAAAAAACAATAATAATAAAAAAATTAGAAATAAAAATAAAAACCTTTTTAAAGAAATAAACCAACATGCAAATTGTTTAATTGTTGCCAATTGTTAAGAATTTTGTTAAATATTTCAGTTGGATCTTCATAGATAAACAAGTCGTAAATGTTAATTTAGGAGGTTTTCTTTCGCAGACATTTATCAATGCATGGCGCCAGAAATCTTTCACTGATTAATTTATGTGATTGTAAAGGCGCTGGTATTTGGAACGAATGTCTTAGTTTGCATTACTTAACAGCAACTATTCGCAAACTTGTAGTTATGGTTGACCAAATCGAGTTCTGTGTGCGCTGAGAGATAAGAAATAAAAGCACACAATCACAACAAACTGTGCCAACATCCAAGGCGATTCCGATTGTGTTGCACTAATTGATAATAGTCACAATAGGCACACGAAGCGTTGATAAGCGATAAGAGAGCGAGCGTAGAATTTGAATCTAATGATAAGTAAGGAGAAGCGCAGAGCCTTTAAGTTGTACAAGTTGCTCTGGCAACAACGCCTAAGCATGCAGGCTGGCAGACAGAAATCATGTGTTTTACGAGCGCCGAAATTGTCAGCTGAAATGGCCAAATAGCAGCGTCCAGAGGTTTTCGACCGCACGAGCCAATATACTCTGCACTTTACCGCCCATACAAGCACACAAATTCGCTGTTGGCCACATAATGCATAACGCAGTTTATTGCTGCAAGTATGCTGCAGGCAACATTTGCTCGCACTGTAACCTTTCGCGTGAGCGTTCAATTGCGCTGAATTAATGTTACGTATACGCACGGCAACAATTTTTTAATGCACATTATAGTAAACTACTGTAAACGATTACAAATTAGCAGCCAGGCAGCTGACGACTCAGCTAAGAATTAAACATGCGGCCTATGATAAAACAACAACATGCAAACGATCTTCAATGCAACACAGTTCAACGGTAAATTACATTATTTGTTAATTCATAAAACGGCAAACAACAAAAACAAAGATGCAGGAGTTGCAATTGGCAGAAATTAGTCGACCGTTAAGTGAAAACCAAACTCACCTCGGTTGAGTGCTTTGCTGCACAATTCGTTTTCCAAACTAATGAAAAGGTTGCTCAATTTCGAGTGATAATTGGCAAAGAGTTGCAAATCTGTGTGTGCAGCATTTGAGTGCGAAAAAATGTCAAAAATGTTAATTAATTTGCACAACATGATTGGTGCAATTGCATTACTTAATGTAAACTAACAGTGCTGATTTGCAGCTGTAAGCACTGTAAATACTGAAAGTATGCAACAACTGTTGGGTGAACAGCCTGAAGGTATGCTACACTTTAACAGTGTAAAGCTTAAAGCTTGTGCCAGATGTTGACGCCAAGAGCATCTCAAAGCAGCGTCTTCTATTAGGCGGCAACATTCAGCACAACGCACTAAAGCTGGCAACAGCTGTTGCGTGTTGCTGAGCTTTTGAAAAACTACAAACTGCAAATTCTCTTGTTCCTTTCTGGTACTTACAGTTTTCACTTCTGGACATTTTATCTACGCGTATGTGATCCAATGAACCGCCCAGCATATTGGCCACCACTTCCTCCACATATTCGCGTATCTTCAGCTTCTGCTCGGCGCTAATGATGTGTGTGCTCGCGCCCAGTTCGCTGGCACTCTCGAAAACTGCAAGAAACCAACCAAACACAATGCCGCATTGATTTGTTAATTATCGTTGCTCTGTGAATACTCAATTAACACTCAATTGAGAACTATAATCAACTCGAGAATCATTAGCGACTTACGTGTAGTGCTGGAGTGGTCGTGGCAATCACTGATTGGTATGTAGATTTCGCTTCGTGCCCGCATGGGATAGACGAACTTTTGCTGGTTGAAGGACATCTGTTCGGCCACCCAGGAGGATGTCTGCGCCAGCGACTCCTTGGAGGAGTGGCACAGCTGACACTCCCAATGTGCAGTTGTCGGCAGCCAATTGCTACATTTGCCATTGCGGCAAATGCGTTTGTTGCACATGCAACAAGTCACAAAGCTGTGTGAGTGATTAAATAAAAAAGAAAGCAAAATTGAAATTCAATGTACATAATTTAATTGAACTCCTATTAAATTTCTTTCAATTGAATTTATATTTAATTCAATGCAGTTCTATTAAATTCAATGCAATTTAATGTTATTCAATTCTTTCAATTTTTTTTCAAAATGTAATTCAACTTAATTCAAATCAATTATTATTCAATTTAATGCAGCCCAATTTAACTCTACTCAATTTTGTTAAATTCGGTTCAGTTCTGTTTCACTTTGTGTTTAATTTTATTTTATTTCAATCAACTCCCATTCAATTCTATTAAATTTTCTGTTATTCACTTTAATTCTATTCAATGTTTCTCAATTGTATTTAATTCTATTCAACTTATTCAATTAAATTAAGTTCTACCTCAATTCCATTCAGTGCAATTAAATTAAATTAAATTGTATTAATTCTTTTCAATGCAAACCAATTCAATTCTATTTAAATCTGTTCAATTCTATTCGATTTTATTCAATTCTTTTTAGTGTATTAAATTCTATTAAATTTTGTTTATTCTTTATTCATGTCAAACCAGTTCTTATTCGATTCAATTGAATTCTGTTTAGTTCTAATCAATTTTATTAAAATTTTTACAAACCTATTCAATTCTATTGAATTTTGTTTAGTCTTAATCAATTCCTATTCGATTCAATGCAATTAAATTAAATTATTTTCTATTCAGTTCAATTCTTCTCAATAGAGTTGAACTCTATTCAATGCTTTTCAATTATATATTTAGTCTTATTGAATTGAACTAAATTATTATTCAATTTAATGCAGTCCAATTCAAGTCTAAATTCTATTAAATTTTATTCAATTCTGTTCAATTCTGTTGAATCGTATGCGATTCTATTTAATTCTGAATTCAATTCAATTATATTTAATTCTGTTTAGCTTAACACAATTAAATTAAATTAAATAAAATTCTATTCAATTTAATCAAATAAACGTAATTGAATTCTCTTCAATTCTATACAACTCTGTTCAATCTTATTCAATTCAAATTAATCTTATAGAATTTAATGTAATTTCAATTCAATTTAAATTAATTAGTTTAATTAATTAATTAAGTTAATTTCAATTTTATTCAATTACATTAGATTCTTTTCAATTCAATTGAAATCACTTATTATTCAACTTACTGCAGTTTAATTCAACTCTATTCAATTCTGTTAAATTCTTTTCAATTTTAGTCAATTCTGTTGAATTATATTCAATGCTATTTAATTTTATTTATTTCTATTTAACTCCACCTTAGTCAACTCAATTCAATTCAATTAATTCAATTCATCTCAATTCAACTCAATTCAATTCAAATCAACTGAACTCAATTCAAATTAATTATTATTTAATTTAATGCAGCATAATTCAACTATATTCAATTTTGTTCAATTATATTTAATTGTATTCAATTCTGTCCAGTTCTATTTAATTCCATTTAATCTTATTCAGTTCTATTTAATTCTGCTGAACTCAACTCAATTCAATTCTATTTAATTCTATTCAATTTTATTTAATTCTATTCAATTTTATTCAGTGCTATTAAAATCTATTCAATTTTATTTAATCTTTTTCAATTGAGTTGATTTTAATTCAATTCAATTCATTTCAACTTGAAAACATTGAAAAGATTTACTTCTATAGCTATAATCAATTGAATTAAATGAAAATGTCTTGTTCCATTCACCATTTAATTAAATTATTAAGTTTACAATTAAAATTTCAATTGAAAACTTATTCTCTGCAGAATCTATTAATGAAAGTAAATAATTATAGAATTAATTAATTAAATTAGTTAATTAAATAAACTTGATACATTATTAATAATTGAATTGAATAATTAAACTAAACAAATCAACTAAACAAATAGCGACAATGATTTCATAATCATAACAAATTATTATTTTTTTTATTAAAATTATTTATGTTTATATTAAATTAGTAAAACTACCTTTTGGCATCTTCCGTTTCGACTTGGTGGCAGCAAACATTACAACAATTCTCTTCATTTGCTTTCTTATTGGTTTTCTTCTCAGTGATTTTACTGTAAGTAAATAGCAAAAAATAGATTGTAAACATAAAAATAGTTTAAAAAAAACGAAAGTCTTATTATCTACGCAGTTATATTTGGTGTGAATAACTCTTTATATTTATATTTTCTATTGAAACTAAACACGTTCTGCAACGCTTAGTTCATTGGAAGTAAACCAGTTTCGGTACATTTTGATGTTCATGTAAATATTGTTGTTTATAAACATTTTAAAGTTTCAATTAACGGTCGATGCCGTTAAAAACGCCAACTCATTACAGGTAAATAAATTTCGGTGTTTATTGATTTTGATTTTATTTATTTCGCTGCCGGTTAACACCAACCAAACAATGGGTTTTTAATTGTTTTATGTGTCTGTCGGGGTGAGTCTGCTACAATGAAAGATGTGCCCTACAAACAGTAATTTGAGTAACTATGTTTGTATGTTTTGTTCTTGCAGGTGATGGAAATCTTCATAGATATGTAGACGCGTGTCTACTGGGATCAACTATTTGCTTTTATGTTGCCGAAGGAATGAGTAGAGCAGACCCAGTGGTGAGTACCTTTTTGTCAGGTTTAACTATTTGAAAGTCGGGAGTAATTATGGTTCTTTCGTTTAACTATTTTGTGCGTTATCTCGAGTAGATAATCCACAGATCGTCCTCTTCCATGGTACTCTCAACAAATTTTCTATTAATCAACGGCGGCCAATGATACATTGTCCCGTTTTTCTTTAACCGTAGTCTGCCCCGTAAATATTACAGTAAACCATCTCAGAGTTTTTCAAATTGTCTAATTTGGGACAATCTTTTTGGGTCTCCTTACGGGTCCCTTATGGGTCTTTGGGTCTCCTTATGAGTGCGAAAATTTTAAGAATTTCCTGTCCAGCCGCAAATGATGCAGTAAGCCATCTCAGAGTTTTCCAAATAAGACCAACAATCTATTTGGGTCTCCTTATGAGTTCGAAAATTTTAAGAATTTCTTTTCCAGCCTTTTATCAATTTGTTGAACTCTGCCACATTTACACATTTTATTATTATAGATTACAAGTCTCAGCTACTGTAACGAGTCATAAAAAACATTGCGTTTCTGACTTGGCAAACCCCGTGAGAAAATAATAACCAACTCAGCCAATTCAAATCAAGTCGAGATTTAGGCGTTGACAACATAATATTTGCTTCTACGTCAAACTAACATACATATTTAATTATATAAACAAAACCAATCAAAATACATTCGCTCACAAATGTGATTTGTACTGGTTTGATTTTTATGGGACCAGCGGCCTCAAACGCTGATTAAAAAAAAAATCAACGAAAGCAGAGGTGCACGAACTTGACGAAGGTTAAAACGCATCTTATGAATTATGCATTATCGATCTTATTCAACAAGGAATATAGACATATTTTAAGATGATCAAACATTTATGGCAATCGGTTAGCGTTATAAAGCTATTTGAAATAAACTCATACACATTGTTTAAACCAGAAAATATTTAAATTTTTATAATGGCTGAAAAAAAATGTTTTGATATTTATAGCTTTCACTTTGGTAGGAAAAGTTTTTTTTTAATAATTAAAGTAATGTAATGAATTATGAATCTGTGATAATAATGCACCATATTGCATGAGATTTTTTTTTAGTTCATGTAATTTTTCAATTAGTTTAATTTACTATGTTCGATATGCCAATACAACAAAATTCTATTGAAATCTTATAATTAAAGTTAAGGCAGCGAGGGTTCCAAAAAAGGCATACAAAATTGCATGATATTGAATTGATATGTGTTTCTGCCTAACACAAATATGAAGCAACTTATTAATTAACTAAAAAAATCAAAGAAAAAATTCAGTAATATCGTTTCAAAGTACTTCAATTATTCTACAGTCGAGTCTGGTTACTTGCAAGTCGATTTTTTCGGCCTTTAAGTTGCAGTTAATCGGTGTTTACAGTTAAGCGAACTCCAGTGGAGTGAAATTCCTATCAATGAGTGAAAAGAAAAGACATTCTAATTCTGAAATTTGTTTAAGGGGCCCGAACACTGTAAACTGCGATTTTTCATATGTTTTTTATTTTATTTATTAAAAAAAAACGGACGTTCCGATTTACATGAAACTTTACACATATGTTAATAAATGTTTAGATTATCGAAAAAAATTTTTTTTTTTTTTTTTTGGCGGCCATGTTTGTATTCTGTAGCTGATCCAAAATGTCGTCTCTTTAAAATGACCCTTGTCGCGTTGACAGCATAACTGAAAAAGGTTTTATCCGATCGACCTGATTCAAATTGCATTCTATTCGGGAATAGTGTCGCTTCTGCTCGACGTAGCCGTTTTTCGATATATGCCAAACTTTTTTTTTTATAAATAATTTAGTGCAAAATTTTACGCGAAAAAAAAAACTTTTTCTTCAAACAGCCGCCATTTTTTTTCTAATCAATATTTTTAAAATCCCCTACGTCAAACAGTAGCCAGTAATGTATATTTCAAGAATCTTTTTTGTTTTTTGCTCTAGGAGGCTCCGTTATGCTGATTTGCTGTCAACGCGACAAGGGTCATTTTAAAAAGACGACATTTTGGATCAGCTACAGAATACAAACATGGCCGCCAAAAAAAAAAAAAAATATTTTTTTTCGATAATCTAGACATTTATTAACATATGTGTAAAGTTTCATGTAAATCGGAACGTCCGTTTTTTTTTAATAAATAAAATAAAAAACATAAGAAAAATCGCAGTTTACAGTGTTCGGGCCCCTTAACGAAATTAGCTGATCCACTTATTATTTCTAAATCATGAAATGTTACACAAAATTTCTTAACTTAGGCTGAGCTGAAATAATGTAAACTTACATATGTTTTGGACCTAAAATATTCTTTCACTTTCTACTTTCACTGGATTTCTATTTCAGTTAAGCGACTTGTTTTTCTCAGTTTCGACTGTTAATCTTCTTAGAATGCGTAATACGGCGAAATTCTGGTGTTTGATAAAAATATGTAATTCACTGCGCTCGCATAGAAATATGTTTGTTAAACTAAAAAAGGGTCAAATTGTATTCATAAAAAACATTTGTATGAAAAATATATCATGCAATCTCGCATACATTTAATCCACTAAAAGTTTTCTTTCTTTGGATTTCATCTCCTATCACCTTACGGCAAAAATATTGCATGCAATATTAAAAATATCTCATATAATACTATGTTACATACATTTAAATCCTCTAAAACTTTTCTTTCATTGGATTCCATCTCCTTTCAAATTATGACAAAAATATTGCATGTAATATTAAAAATATCTCATAATATGACATTCATTTAAATCCTCCACAAGTTTTCTTTAGTTGGATTCCATTTCCTATCACCTTAAAACAAAAATATTGCATGCAATATTATTCAAATCCCCCCTTTTCACTGAACAAATTACATAACTATTGCCTGAAGTCACCACTTGCATATTTATGCAATCGTACAGCGTCGACTTCCTTCACACTTGCCCCTCATGCCAATGTCTGCATAAGACAACTACAACAACAACAACGTGCTCGCTGTAAACGCACTTGAAGTGAGTTTGTGAGTTTTCCATACCAACGCATGCAGCAAACTCCAGTCGTTTGTCGTTTCCAAGTGTAGAGAAAAGCAGAAAATTGTAGGAAATCTGTGAGAAAGCTAAACACGTTGACTGCAACTGGCTGGCTGACTGACTGGCATGACGGGTTGTTGTTGCATGTTGCAAGTTGCATAATGTGAATGCGGAAATCTGCAGCTGTGCAAGTGTGGCGTTGGGCGGCACTCGAGACGAAATGAAAAGCTTCAAGTCTTCAGTTTTATTGCATAGTTAAACTTTATTGTCTAAGTACTTGGCGAATGTGGAAAACTTAAATTAAAATTTTACTTATAATGGTTTAATAGAGTTTTCTTTTTTCCAAAAATATCACAATCGTTCTGTTAAATTTCGTCGTTTTTTCGGAAATTAATCGCTAAAAAATGCTTACAATGAAAATGTTGTTGTTGGTGCATTTTGTGCTAGGAATGTATACAAAATAACAATTTGATATACAAAACCGTTTAACAAATATTTTTTGCTTAAACTAGTTTAATTAATTTATTTAACGCTAATTGATTTGTCCCTTGAAATTAACATTGTAGATGAAAATTATTCTTAAGCTCAATGAAAAATGTTAACAAAACTTGAAGATTTTTCAAATTGTTTTTGTGTAGAAATTTTGCGTGTTAGTTATTTGGAAAGACTTTGCATATTAATTAAACATAAAAATTTTGTTGTTACAATTCCCATCATAAACTTTAAACACACCTAAATAACCTAAATGGTTTTAACAAAATTGAGAAAAATCAGTCATTCGACACGCTTAACAACAACAATATGGAACAATAACCACAAATACCCAACAATCAAAATCCGTTTTATTCTGCTTTGGAAAATGTTTGCTTAAATTTAGCATTTGTTAATTTATAAACGAAAAAAATCAAATTGCTAAAAGCGGCGACAAACGTGTTTCGTTTACAAAATGCCTGAACAGCTTTAAATTTTATAACGTAAACAAAATGTTGATATGGCAAAAGCGTTTAAGTGGCTTTGAAGTGATTTCTTTTCGTTTGATATTTTTTTTGTGCGAAAAAAGGGGTTTGCTCTTTTGGCAAATATTTAAAAATGTATATATGCAGTTAAATGAAACAATTAAATTCAATTCAAATAAGTCGAGCTAGCGTCAGAGATTAAACATTTTCATACTCAAGTCAATTTTCGCTCTACAGTTCAAAGCTTTTGGAAGTAAAAAATTTGGTAAATTTTTGAATTGGTTTCAGACAGAAACTCACATAAAACTGACTGAGATCCAAATTCTCAGGATCTATTTTAGTAGGAAACTTATAAAGAAAGTTGAATTTTTCGTCAATACATGAAATATGTCTAAAGTCAAAGTCTTGATTCAGGTAGTTGTGGAAAATTTGACAGTAAAGTTTAAAAAATATGCCTTAAGTCAAAGTCCTGTTTCAGGTTACTTTGGAAAATTTGATATTAAATAATGCAAAAAACTGGAAGCTCCCTTCAAACTATTTAAAAACTCAGACTTCGTAGACCTGGTTTTGTAGACCTTGTTTTGTCACAAAATCACAGATAACATTTTATGTTACAATATTTATTTTAAATTTTTTTGTGAGCTTATTTTGTGAAAACATATATCTCCTTTGACTTTACGAATTTCCAAAGAGGTTTGAAGCCACAAGTCATGTAAAAACCATACAAATATATTAGTTGTGTGCTGTCTCAGAAAGTATGAAGTACTTCCTACCTTCACATATCTGTAAATAATTATGTATATTCTTGGTAGCATTCGTTTTTTTTTATTGAAGACAAGGTTTAAGATTTTTCTATTTTAAAGAAGTTTGTTCAACTTAAAGATTTTTTTTTAATTTGTCAAATCTTACTGGTATTTCAGAGTATGATTGATCAAATTTATTGATTCTTTAAGCCATGTTTATCTCACAACTTAATACCTGCACGTAGGGGTCGCTGACGTTGGGAAAAATTTAAAAATGTGTAACCGTTAGTAAAATAAAATAAGAAAAGTAATCATCACATTGACACTCAATTGACACTTGAAAAGATGAATTATGTTTGTAGTTTCTAAACACTAAAGACTTAAGTAGAACAAAGCAGAATTTCGTCACAAATAAATAAATCCATACACACAGAAAAACCGGTTAGTGGTTTTGGACTTTGCTTCAAATGTTAATCAATACAGGGTAATGACATGGCATAACAAAATTCGATTCAAACCATTTCATAAAAACTAAAACTATAAGAAATGTGCTGAATTTGTGTGCAAAAATTGCGTACACATGCACTTAAGTCACTTCAACACTTTTCACGCAACTGTAAAGCGGCAATTTTCCGGCACTAAACTTGCATTCATTCATTTTTACATTGTTTGATTCAGCTTTACAACCACACTTCAGTTCGACAGTCCCCCGTAGAGTATGGCTGGCGTGGGCTCTTGCTGTTGTTGTTGTTGCTGCAGTCGGAACTGGCGCAGCATTTCTTGCTCCTGACGCTGCTGGCGCTGTCGATAGCGCATGCGTCTGCGCGCCCAGTGATCGTAGTTGTTGTGCAGATCCTCATAGTAGATGTCCTCTTCGTATTCGCTGGAGTCGTCCAAGTCGGCCTCGACGCGTCCGAACAGCGCCGCCGAGTTGGACGTGGTCAGCTTGAGCAGCACCACCTCGAAGGCGCACACCATGAACAGGAACATGAGCACCGCAAAGTTGGTGTGCGTATTGACGCCCAGCTTCTCCCAGTTGCCAATCAGCGAAGTGGTTAAAATCATTTTTGCGCTGCCAACTCGGCTGGCGTTCAACGTTCAGTGGTCACGGCTGTTGGTGTGCACGTGTGCGTATCGTTTGAATTGGCGTTGCTGCGGACTGTGTTTACGTTGCACGCACGCACATTAAGTCATTTTTAATTATAAACTTTGAGCTGGTATTTTGATAAAATATTTGTAGAAATATTTCATGGAACGATTTCCGGTCGATTTGATGATTCTCGATGTGGTTAGCGGTTTTTTGCTTTGTTTATATTTTTATTTATAAAAATGGCTTTTGTTGAAATTTCACTTTGCGCGCTACAGCATAGTCGACTTTCCCGCACGAGTGTTGCTTTCGTTATGTGTGCGGCTGGCTGGCGCGTTTGAATCGCTGGCGCGCATTTTGCTGCCGGTTTTCGATAGAAAAAAGTTGGATCGTGGCGCTCCGTGTGCGAAACATGTTGATGAGGTAAGCGTGAGCGTAGAAATTGTGGACTCATGCTCGGGCGGCTGCTTGCTGCCAGCGAAATGTTGTTAGTATGTTGTTTCAGTCTTTTGTTTTCGTTCATTCGATACGACTGCGTCAAGGTGGCGCATAATTTCTTAATTCTTTGACTACTCTGCGCACTGATTAAAGGAATTCAAATATTTGCTGGTGTTTGATGCAAAATGTCAGTTGGCGGTTTCAAGTTGGCAAGTTTCTGAAAAGCCAGACGAGGTTTTAATATGACAAGAAGCTTCAATAGATATAGCTATGTTCAGCTTGATAGATGAGTGATCAACTTTGAATGATAGCTCATGTGGGCGTGCAGTTTTAAGCATTTGTGGCGCTTCTTCGCCTACAAGAACTGCAAGAAGAGACTGCGACAACTTGAGAAAATAGCATTTTTGATTTATTACGTATTGTTTTTTAAGCTAAGCTTGTTATAATTGTTGTGTACAACTGCGTGTCTGACTTTGAATTGTGTCTAAAATGCGTTCATTCGCTTTTGCAGTTGTGAACTTTGCACATTCGAAATGAGTAGTTTCGTTTTTCTGGCTCCTCCCAGACATTGTTATTTGGATTTTTATTGAAATTTGCCAATATTTCAACATTTTCGTTTTGTTTGTTTGTTTCGTTTTGATTGCATGACGCATTTTTGCATTCATAAATAAAAAAATATTTCAACATTCGTTGTTTAGAATGAAAACATTTCATGTTTACTAAATAAAACTCAGCTAAATAAAATAATTGCGTTATTAGTCATTGGAGTTTTAAATGAAACCGATTGGGAAATATATTTAAATACGACGGTTGTTGGCCTTAGGAAACTACTCAGAGGTGGACACGACCATATTTGCCATTCGTGCCAAAATTTGTGAAATTCTGCTATTGTTGATACTTATTTGGTGTTGACAGTAATGCAGATTGCCACTGTGTGAGCACACATAAATCAGATTTAGTCACAAGGCAGAGATCTTAACTTGTAGTATAATGTGAGGGTCAATAAGTCGTCCCACACTTTACTTGCTTTGTCTTATATTTACCATTTTTAGACACAATAAATAACTCAAATAGGCAATTATAAAGTTTGTTTAAACTTAAACAAGAAAAAAGTTGTATATGATTTATGTCTTAAGGCAATTGGAAGTGGAGACTATTTAAAAGGAAACTATATAGGAGGTTTTTTTTTTGGGGTTGGCCTCGATAGTCCAGTGGGAAGCGCGCTTCTCATACCAGAGGTTCAAGGTTCAGTTCTTGGCTCGGGCTGGTGAAATAGTAATAATAGTGTCATAATGGGCCCTTTTGTGGGTGCATTTGTGGTCTAAGTATCGCCCAGTGAATCCATCTGATCCAGTGATCTGTGCACGGAATATTCTAGCTTGATTAGATCAAAGTGTTCAGTCTAGAAGTGTCTAGAAGTTTTGCTCTATCCCAACTTTCCTGAATCGTCTTATTGTATGTTTCAGCAAAGTTCCGTGTTACTTTAAGTTAACCTATCAATCGTCTTAAGTGTATATAACACGTAAAATAGCTCGTAGAAAACCAGAGCATTTGAATGAAATTTCATGTTAACATTCAACATTGTCTTGCAAGACAGTTGAGTATTGACCAGTGAATGGCCGATCCAATGATCTGTGCACAAAATATTCAAGCTTGATTGGATCAATTCAGTCTAGAAGTGTCTAAAGTTTTCGTTTACCACAACTATTCTGAATTGTCTTTTACTGTTTCTTCTACTGGCGCTTCTTGGCAAACTTTGGGTTCAATAATTTTTTTGCAAGTCTCGTAATTGCTATAATATTAGTTAATAGTAGATCCCAGTCGCAATTGGACTTCTGTGGAGCCTGTCATAATGTTTTCTATAGAAGAATAAACAATATGAAAGTTTACTTCGAAAGCTTCCAACGTTTTTAAGTTGATTTACTTAAATGTTATTTATTATGTCAAGTTGCATTTGTACCCAATCGTGTATATAGTATATAAATATGCTGAATGTGTATCCATTTATGTTTACATTAGGATATATTAAATGTATTTTGTAAGGTGTAGACTTGAGAATAACTAAATTATTTAGCTATTGAAAGTTATTTGCTAAACGCTGTGTAGGTCATTGTGAATCTATATTTAACCTTTTTTTGTTCTTCATTAATTAAACATGAGGGGAATTCTGTAGGGCAGCATTTGAATTGTAAATTTACGAGTTGTGTAAACGGCCCATGAACTCATTAGTTATCATCGTTTCGTAGAAACCTTTGAAGCATCTTTTTGTTTAAAAATTGTTTTCCTCTGAATTACTTTTTTGCAAATCTCGTAATTGTTATAAAATGTGCAGATCTACTTGGACCTCAGACAGAATTGGACTTCTGAGATGTCTGTCATAATGTTTTATATATCGTATAGAAGAATAAGCAATGTGAAAGTTCATTGTTTTTGCATGATGATTGCAATTATATTTAAAAATATATATTTGAAAATATATACATACAATTCAATTTCAATACAATACAAATTTACATCGCTAATTGCCAATATTTTTTTTCTGAAATCATTTCTGATTTTTATTTAAATATTCGTATGCAAAAAAATCACTGCTCAGGCATTGTCGATGTTCCACGAATCCAGTTTTATTTCTACTCGTAAGTCCAAAAAACAGCACTGAAACTGCTTCTCGTCGAAAGGATTTTAAGTTTAATTCATTCGTTAACCCATCATAACTTTTGCGAATTATGCAAAAAAAAAAGAAAGAACACAAAAACAAACAAAAAACCAAGACAATGGAGTATGACGCAAATAGTAGTAAAATAAACCGAATACTGCCAAAACAGGTGGAGAACGTTGGCCACGTTCTGTCGAGTGGCAGCGTGTTTTCCAATTCAATTGTAATTATGTTAAGCAAGACAAGGCTAATTATTAACTTAGTATTTTTTTTTAAATTTTAAATATGCAACGTTATAAAAAAAAAAACACAAATTAATTACTTGTGTGCAGTAAATGCTGGAATATTGGTTAAACATTGGAGAACAAATTTAATTTGCAAAAAAATCTGACAAGTCTTTGGGTTAACTAAGTGATATGGAAAATGTTGGCGCCATTAATTTAATTGAAAAGCAAAATATAATTCCATGATATCTGGAAATTGGTCAAATCTAAAGTTGTTACTTGTTTGTGTTTCGTAGCGTTGAAACGAGATTTGCCTGAAACGGATGAGTGCGTCAGAGGACCGAGTGGCCCATACTGAAACTTGTTTTGTTTATATCTAAATTTAGTTTTCATTTCAAAAGTGTTTGCTATTGCAAAAAATAGAAAACAACTAATCACAAGTTGTTTTAAATTGTTTTGTATAAAGTTGTGTTTAGAAGGGATAAAAGTTAACTGCTGTGATTCATAGCTGCTCGTGATTGTTGAATTTGTTGATAGTAAATGTGTCTAGGAAATTAATGGTTAATATTGAAAGCCAACTCACAAGTGATTTGCATTACTTTTTGTGTAAATGATTGTTAATGAAGGCATTAACCAATACAAAAAATCTAGCATATAGCCGCCGAGTCTTGCTACACCTGGTTAGTGTATTTCTAATTAATACTTATTTAGAATTTTTGTATATTGAAAGCATTTATTGGGACCCTGATTTTGATACCAAATTAAGCACATTATGCCATGTAAAGAATTTAAGCTGAATCACCACCTTTGAGTTGGATTACCACTTTTTTGATTGCCCACGCTAGAAGATTCAACATTAAAAAACAACGTTTACTAAATTTTTTGTCTTTTTTTAAGTATCCGTAACGAAGCTGAACATAAAAAATGAGCAATAAATTATGATAATAATAATTCATTTTTTAAACAAATTTCTCGTTACTAAGGGACATAAATTGTTGAAAAATCCTATAATAAAATTCTTGTGGTTGTTTAGAGTAATGAAAAATTGGAATAAAAACAGACAAATATGCACAAAAACTAAAATATTCTCTGGAACCTAAAGAAAGTTTTTGTTAAACCCGGAACCCAGGCAATAATTTGAATTCCACTGAATCAACAAAAGATGCTCTATTAGATGATGGATGATCTGCAAACCTTACTGGCACCTTGTGGTGCCAACGTTCTTCTAATTTCTTCAATGTAAAGAGACTAAAGAGGGGCGGCAAATTGTTGAATTTCGAAATTGAAAGTAATTACACTGCACAACACAAGAAAAAAAAATAACAAGGTTCTGACAACGGATTCTGGTAGAGTACCAATTTCGAATAAGTACGAAATAAACACTTAAACACATTTTCAGTTTTGGCTTAATACTGGCGTTGAAGTTAATTTCTCAGCTTTGATGTATTTAGAGACCTATAGTAGAATTTTATGGCGAATATTTTCGTGGTACATTTTTTCCTTAAAAAGGCCTGTTTTACAGGACATTTTTGGCATTTTAGAAAAAAAGGGGCAAATTGACCCATAAAAATAGTAGCTAGAGGGTTAAAATGCTCCACAAAAATATTCTTCGTAGTATTTTGCATCAAATTGCTGAACCCATCATATACCTAACATGTAAGGTTAAATGGTTTTCGTATGCCGATTCACCATAAGAATGTGCAAAAGGGGGAAAACTTTGACCCCCCCTAAAAAAAAATTAAGATGTAAACTTTCAAAACGCCGATACACGTATATTTTTTTTTGGTCCCCTCTACCATAATCCGTTGTCAAAACCTTGTTATTTAAAAAAAAATTTGATTTTGTTGTGCAGTGTTATTGGTGAGAATTCAGGCTGACGAC